>LPNX010113067.1:684784-753032 GCA_001517045.1 Pseudotsuga menziesii
ACCTCGATTTTTGTGCAGCCGTACCTTGGTTACTGTGCAACTGTACCTCGAAATTCGTGCCACATTAAATGTTGGCCGTACAACAGGCCGTACACCGATTTCTGGAATTAAATGCAGACCGTACGGTGCAATAAATGCAGACCATACTTCTCCCTCGATTTCTGTGCAAAAGTACCAGCAATAAATGAAGGTAAATGCCCTCGATTTCTGTGCATTCAATGTTCCTCGATTTCCATGCAGCAATCTCTCTCAGAAAATTCGACCTCCTTCAGCAAACTCGACCTCCTCTCCTTCGGCTCTTCTCTTCTCCTGAAAAATGAAAAGTGAAAAACCCTTTTGCCTCCCTCAGCCTTTTTGTTTACCCTAAGTGAGTTTCTTAATCCAATGGTGGAGAAAGAATCAAATCAACGGATGAGATTGAATGAGAGTGAAAATCACTTTTATTTATTTCTCATAAATAAAATCACTCACCCACTTAAATTTATCAAAAAGTGACTTTATTGTTATAAAGTCTCATTAAGTGACTTTTAATGTGAGGGTCACCTTTTTCCCTCTTAAAGTGACTTTAGGCAAAAATTAAAGTCACCTAGGGAACATCTGCCTAGGTACAAAAATCAACAATACCTGCCTCTGGGATCACCTGCAACTGAGTATGGGCAGATGAAATACACCGGCTACCTGCTCTGCTTATCTGAAAAATGAACCATGACTAAACCAAAATCATCTCAATGGGATCATGCAGGATCAGTCATGAAAAGGGGAAAACTGCTACTGCTAGCTCTAGACTGAATGTACTGTTGCCTCCCTTGTTGACATGGGTTTCCACAGAGCTCACTTGAAAAAAAAGGTCGTGAGCAAAGGTTCAGGAAGGAAGCTCAAACGTATGCATGATGAAGAAGAAGTGGACCTGATGGTGAACATATTGTGAAAATGTGTTGATGCAGTCTCTGTAACCTGCCAAACATGTTAAAAAGAGCCCCTCCAAATTCTGAAGCCTAAGCCCGAGTTACTCCAATTGACAGAGCATCGAAATATTGATTTGAAGAGTGTTCTCAGCTCAAATATCAAATAAAATAAAAACCGTCAATTGGCGTGGTTTCTAAAATGGAGGAGATGGTGATCAAGCTAGTTGAAGACTAGCTCGCATATGGTAACCGTAGACCCAGTCGGCCTACCCATCCTCTGTTCTGTGTATCAAGTTGACAGCCAAGTCATGGATTTTGGGCCTCATGTTTCTTGCGAGTTAGCTGATCATGAGGATACAAATCACATGGTATAAGTTATTTACTCTCAGTCAACGACTTCTTGGTATCACCGTGGCCACATGAAGTTACGTGAGCACTAGCAGCTGATTGATCCCATCTCATTGGTCAACTCACCCCAGGTTACAACATGCAGTGTTGATTTCTTCCGATTGCTAAAAATAATCTGTGTGTGAATAGGGCCGTGACTTATGGAATATCCGCTTGGAAACTGAGTTGATTTTTTCACCTCGAAGGAATCATATGCAAAGAGTATATTGTTGGGGTTTTTCATTGCTCGGTTGGCAAAAGGAAGGAAGGAAATATTTTAACGTCCGCAAGGCTAAGAATAGCCTATGGGACAGACCAACTCGCACACTGTTTTCTCCAATTCAATCCTTTGTCTGTTCAACTTGATGATGAGTGCCCCCAATTTTTCCACAGTCCCCTCGTTAAATAAATCATCCCAAGATTTATCCGCCAAGACATTTGTGTACCTGTCCCTATTGTCCTTAAAGGCTTCGCACTCTAAAATGAAGTGTTTGTCAGTCTCCAACTTACCAACGGTGCAAAAAATACACACTCTTTCTGCCCAAGCTTCTTTTGGCCTTTTCCCGGAGTTGATGGGAATTAGTTCTTAATTGAGCAATGAGAATTTTGGCTTTCCAAGGTATATTGGCCCCTATGTACGCCTTTTGATGCTGATTGTAGGTAGGGTTAAACTCTTCAATATAATACTTTCTCTTTCTCCCTAACTCTTTATCCCATGTTCGCTTGTGGAACTTATTGATAGCAAAAGCCTTTATTTCTTTACTATTCGTAGGACACGTGCTCAAGCACATATCCCACTTGCTAAGACATTTAATATTTTGCCGCATCCAAGTCTTCTTTCTTTTGCACAATATGTCATTGAAGACAACCTTAGGCCATCTACCTTCTTCCATTTGCTCAACTCTTTTTAGATATCTTATGAGTCTCGACTCTCACCATAGCGATTGCTTCAATAGAAGCCACCCCCATTTCACTTAGCATGACTTCGTATGGCACTGAACTCTTAATTTTGAACTTGCTTGTGATCATGTGTTTTTGAATCTTTTCTATTTGCTTCCATTGTAAGTCAGAGGTACTGCTAGCCCAAACTTCACAACCTTAGAGAACAACCGAGATCACTAAGAGCCCAAAAAGGGTTTGCATAGTTTTCCAATCCCATAACTCTGCCTCTCTGCACCTATTTTGGAAAGCATAAAACGCTTTCCAACCTCCCAAAGTTCTTTTTTTCCTGCAGCCTTCCCAACTCAAACTTTTGTTGAAGTCGATTCCGAGGTACTTGTAATCTTCCACTATTTCAAGGGTATTGTCTTCAAAGTAGAACTTATGTTGTTTATGTTTTCTTTTGCTAGAAAAAACTACCACTTTCGTCTTGCTAGTATTTACTTGCATCCCAACTATTCTACAAAAGTGCTCAAGGGAAATCAAGTGCTCTTGCAAGCCAAGAGCAGACTTAGCAATCAAAATAAGGTCATCTACATACAAAAGAAGCCTTATCACATACTCGCCCATGAGGACGCCATCCTCTCCCTCTAGGTTTAACCACTCTTCAAGTTTGTCAATATATAAGCCAAAAAGGGTAGGGGATAATGGGCACCCTTGCTTGACCCCAATATCGCTTCTGAAACTTTCGGAGATACCATCTAATGTTCTGATTTTGACTTTGACCTCCTCATATAGCCTGTGAACAGCTGCTCTAAGATGTATAGGAACCCCAAGTTCCTCCATTCTATGCCATAGTTATCCCTAGGAACCGTGTCAAAAGCTTCTTTGATATCGACAAAGCAACAAAAGGCTTCCCCTTTTTTATCCCACACTTTTTCAATGATGTGCCTTAAAGTAATACCATGGTCCACCGTGGAATGTTTAGGTCTAAAACCTGCTTGTCCTTTAGCACGCTTGTCCCTTTCTTCCGCCCACTTGCTAATTCTATTTTCTAGCATGCTTCCAAATAGCTTTGCAAACAAGGGGTTTATCATTATGGTCCTATAATTGGAGGGATCGTTGACATCCCCACTCTTGAAAAGAGGAATTGCAAGGCTAGTTGTCCAATCTATAGGGAATCCCTGCTGAATGATGTTGTTGAAGATTCCTGTAATGTGAGGTGCAAGAGTTTTTGAACCCCACTTTAGATATTCAGCTTGAAGTTCTACTAAATCTTTGGCTTTTCCAACACCCAACTTCTTAATACCCACCTCAATCTCTTGCACGGTGAAAAGCTTAGTAATGGTGGCAGTGTTGACTAAGGGGGGAGGGGGTTCAACCTTAGGATTCCACTCATAGAGTTGCCTTGCATACTCAAGCCACTGGTCCACTGTAATAGTGTTTTCAGTTTGCTTCTTGCTCACTTGAAGTTCCTTCCAAAATAGTTTGGGGTTGTTTTTCCCAAGGAAGATTAGCTCTTCCCTCCTTGAGACCATGAAATCAATTTTTTTCTTCCTTAAAATCTGCTTGTAGCTTTTTAATTCTCTTTCTTTCGAGTTTGACTCTCTCCACTTTCTCCTTGCTTTTTTGCACTCCTCATCGAACCAAGCATTAACAGGAAAGCAATTTGTTTCACGTTTCCTATTCTTTGCTCTTTTGCATTTTGTGAGTGCCCTTTGAATTAAATTAGTTAGTTGTTGATTATCAAGGCCTTGGGACAGAATTTTCTCCCTCTTACAAAGTCTCTCTAATGCCTTCCTAAAGACATTACAGGTTGTTGAATGTGCTGATTTTTTGTCACCTCCTGCTGCTTATCAGTCCAAGAAAGACTTAGATAGATCGGTTTATGATCAGACTTTAAATCCCAAAGCTATTCTCCAATCATAGCTTCCTCCATTTTCTCGCATAGTCCATGCGAGCAAATTGCATAATCCACCACACTTGCTCCATTGTAGGTATTACAAGTGAAATTACCAAAATTTGACCATCTAGGCAAACCATTGCAGATTACTATATTGAAAGTTCCACATAAGGTAAGCAACTGTTCTCCAACGAAATTGTAGCTTTTGTTGTCTTTTGAAATTCTTGTCCATTGATGATTTCTTTCTTCGGTAAGCCAAATAGGATTACAATGTTCCCTTTGACAAAGAATGCTAGCTTGTTCACTTGCGGTCCTGGCGTTGAAATCTCCTACTAGAAGGATTTCACCTACTTGAGAATACTTCGCAATATCGTTTTTTAATGGTGCAAAAGAGTCTTTATGGTCGAGCCCCCTCCTTTTGTAAATTTTTGAAACTTGTGGGGTGAAGTAGCATGCTGCAATTCTGATGACATTTCCATTTTCTGATATTTTAAACCATATAAATTGTTTATTTGAGTCTTCTTTTTCTAGTTGAATGCAACGATCTACCTTTTTCTTCACTAAGACCATGATACCACCATGACCTTTTCCATTCTCTGCTGCCTTGTTCCATACTGCCAGCTTCATATATTTTTCAAAAAGGGGTGTCTTGCACCCTTCATGTTCATGTGTTTCCACAAGACATATTATGTCCCTATCTTCTGCAATAGGTCCTAGTCTAGGTCCATGTCTCCACGGGTATCCTCTGCAGTTCCAACATACTAAGCTTAAGGGAACATACTAAGCTTAAGGGAACCTGGGTAGACCTTGATTGCTATTTGCTTTGGCATACAAGACTCAAAGTTGAGTCTACACCCCTATCTGCCCATCCTGAACTTGCTGCGATATTTTCTACTAAGGGGTTTGTTATCACTTCTTGATTATTGTTTTGCTGTCTTGCTTTAGAAGGAGGACCAAAAAACAGCAATAACAACTTTGCCTTTATATAACCATGCTCTTTTGCCCTCATCTCTTGCTACTCTGACCTTTAACGGCTCTTTTTTTCTTTCCTCTTGCTGCATGATAGTTAAGTCTTATTGACCATAGTATCCGAATACATCCATTTTTATTGACCATAGTATCTGAATACATCATTGCTTTCTTAACCGAGCGAATGGGCATCTTTTGACGGAGTGACTAGCTTGTCCACGCGTCATTCAACATCCTGGCAACCAGCGGGACTATTGTGATTTGAGCGTGGGAATTAGTGAATTAATTACTAGCAGTAGAGGTTTAAGTGACCAGTGGTCACAATGTGGAGCAGATCCTGTATTTTTTGACAGTCGTTTGCATGGAACTTAAACTTTGAGTAAATCGATCTTTCTGGCGTCGTTAATTCAGTACCAAGACTTGGATTTCAACAAACACGCAATAAATCCAAGTAACTGGCGGAAGAACGGGAGTTTGTTGGCAGGTGGAAATTCACGATGAGTGAGTTCAAGCAGCTCAGGATCATCACCGTGACCACGTGGAGTTGGGAGCAGCGCCCCGATTTCCTCTGGCAGTCAATTACTCGATCTGGAGTAGCTCATAGTTGGTGAGTCGTGTTGATGAAGAATTGAGTTTGGAGCAACACCTGCATTTTATTTTTGGTGACAACTGTCGGAGTATCTTCATCGTCGTGACTTGGTCCCGCACTTTTCATTATACCAGCCAAGTCATGGACGGAGTCCACGTTGTGCAAGTTCAGTTCACAGGTGGCAGAACTCATACCTACCCACAAGCAGACTTGGGTGTATGGTTTCTCTCCGGCAGCCGAGTCATGGTAACTAGCAGATTTCATGGGAAGACTTCACGTTTTTTCTTTGGCAGGTGTTTTGGAGTTTCCACCTCAAGAAAAGTCGGCTCTCGGTATTGGTGTCTATGGTTTAGTTGGCACTCTGCGTTAGTCAAAGTGGAGGTCCATTTAATAAATTATTTCTGCTTTGGTATATATGGGTTAGTTAAAGTATGGGTTCCATTTAATAAAGGTGGGTCATGTTTTCATTTAGGGAGGAAAAAGTGGATCATAGTCTACTTTTTCTCATTGTTTAAATTATTATTTTATTTTCTTTTTTAATAAAGGTTTTAGGCCTATAAAGAGCATGGCTCTTTCATTGTAAAGGATGGAAAAAATGGGAGATTACCTTCTCAGAGCTTAATAGAAAACTCATCAGATCTAAGTTTTTTGGATGTTTAATTGGGGATTCTTACAAATGTGTGGCGTGAATTTGTGATACTTCTATAGCGGTGAACTTTGCTTTGTTTTCTTTCTATGTTTGCACTGGGGATCATAGGCGGATGGTACCACCGCGTTGGAAGGTGAAAACTCTTAGCAGCTGTTAGTCTTTTCCCTTTGTGAGCATGTTTGCACAGGCTTTGATGTTTACACTTAATCTAGGTTGATTGTGTAGTATTGATCCTTTGCATGCACAGAAAAAAGCACCCGAAAGCACCCCAAAGGAAGTCAAGGAACAAATAATAAATCTATTAAGGGAATATAGAGATGCTTTGGCTTTCACATATGATGAGTTTAAAGTTTATAAGGAAGATGTACTTCAGCATACAATTCCCTTAAAAGAAGGAGCTAAGCCCTTTAGGCAAAAATTAAGACAAATTAACCCCAAGTTAGCTCCTTTGGTCAAGAAGGAATTAGAGAAATTATTGGCTGCCAAAATTATAGCTCCAACAAGATACTCCTCTTGGTGCTCAAATTTGGTTGTGGTTAGAAAAAAGAATGGCTCATTCATATTATGTGTAGATTTCAAAAATCTAAATGTTGCTGGTGAAAAGGATAATTATCCTCTTCCGAAAATGGAAACACTCCTTCAAAGGGTGACAGGTTCAGGAATGATGTCAATGCTTGATGGTTTTTCTGGTTAGAACCAAGTCATGGTGAGAAAAGAAGATAGGCATAAAACTACATTTACTACTCCATGGGGCACTTTTGAGTATTTGAGAATGCCTTTTGGTTTAACTAATGATGGGGCCACATTTCAAAGAGCCATGGATTTTGCATTTAAGGGTTTGATAGGAAAAATCATTGAGATATATCAAGATGATTTAACAATTTTCACAAAAGATGGGAATAGTCATAAAAATCACTTGAAACAAGTTTTTGAAAGATGCAGAGAATTTGGAATTTCGTTAAATCCATCTAAATCAATCTTTGGGGTGACTGAAAGAAAACGTTTGGGCCATATTGTCTCCAAAGATGGGGTTAAAATAGATCCTAAAAGAGTCCAAGCTATTGAAAAGATCCATTTGCCTACAACAAAAAAGTCCCTCCAAATTTGGGATTAACTTTGTTCACAGGTTTATCCCAAATTATGCTGAGATAGCTAAGCCAATTTATAAATTGCTTAAAAAAGATGTCAAATTTGAGTGGGATGAACAAGGCAAGAAAGCCTTTAAGGAAATAAAGGATGCCATATCTAAAGCCCCTGCCCTGGTGAATCCAGATTATTCCAAGGACTTCAAGATTTTCTCCTTTGCTTCTAAAGATACCATTGCAGGTGTCTTGCTTCAAACAAATGGCCATGGTCAAGATCAGCCTATTGCTTACATCAGTAGGGCCCTACAAGGTTCAGAATTGAAATATCATATACTAGAAAAGCAAGCATATACTTTGGTCAAGTCCCTTAAACATTTCAGAACTTTCATTGGGTACTCTAAAGTAATTGGTTATGTTCCAAGTTCAGCAGTTAAAGAAGTGTTGTCTTCAGCAGAAGATTTAGGTGAAAGAGGGAGATGGGTTGCTAAAATACAAGAATATGACTTAGAAATTAAACCCACGAAGTTAGTCAAAGGACAAGGTCTAGCTCAAATGTGGACTAAAAGTAATGAAAAAGCTTTAGATATGGTATTTCAAAACAAAGAACCAAATTATTCTCCAACACTTCAAAAGCTAGAGCAAGTTGAATGTTATGCAGATGTTATTTTCTATCTTAAGCATGGTACTTGCCCAAATCACCTTGTGGGTCATAGGAGAAGATCATTAAGATTAAAAGCTTCTAAATATGTCATAACTCAAATGGGACTAGGATAGAAAAATCCGGATGGGTTAATCCTTAGCTATGTTGATGAAGATTAAGCTAAAAGTCTCATAAATGAATTTCATGGTGGATTGTGTGGTGGTCACTATGCAGCTAGAACCACTATTCATAAAATCCTTAGAGCTGGTTACTGTTGGCCTTCTATCTTTTCTGATGTCCACAAGTTTGTGAGATGTTGTGAACCTTGTCAGCTTTTCATTGGTAAACAGAACTTAGCCTCCTTACCTTTACAGCGAATTGTTGTAGAAACTCCTTTTCAACAGTGGGGTTTGGACTTCATAAGTAAATTTAAAGATCATTCAAGCAATGGTTACTCGTGGATATTAACAGCTACAGATTACTTCACTAACTGGGTGGAAGCCATTCCTACCAAAGCAGCAAGTGAAAAGGTAGTTATGGATTTTCTTGAAGATAAAATAATAACAAGGTTTGGTGTGCCAGCAAAGATAACAACAGATAACGCTAAAGCCTTTAGTTCAGCAAAAATGTCATCTTTTTGTTTTGATTATGGTATTATTCTGTCTCATTCATCAAATTACTATCCTGAAGGAAATGGCCAAGCAAAATCAAGTAATAAAAATCTAATGACCATTGTTAAGAAAATTGTTGGATAAAACAAGAAGGCATGGGATAGTAAGATTAAGTATGCATTATGGGCTGACAGGATAATAAAGAAAGATTCTACAGAGAAAAGTCCATTTGAGTTGATTTATGGTTTGGATGTTCAGTTACCAGTGCATCTTAGCCTTCTGGTACATGGTCTACTTCAGACTTCTATTTCAGGTGAAAGTGCAATGGATAACAGGGTTAATCAGATAATGGAACTTGATGAAAATAGAAGGATGGCTTGTGAACAAAATTGCAAGAACCAAGAAAAGGTTAAAACCTTTAAAACTCATCACTTGATAGCTCCACCTATTCAATATAAGGTTTAATGGTTATATCAAATGCATACTATTAATTTTTGATATGGATGAATTAAGGGAGCAGTATGGTGCCCAGATAACCGGACTTTTTCAGCCTATCAATTTCTCAAACATCCCAGGTTTTCCTAACTGTTGTGATGGTGTGGGGGATGCATATAAATGGCTTCCAGTATTTCATGGAAATTATGGTGATCCGGCCATCTGGCATGTCAAATCTTTCCTTCAGTTGATGGCCAACTCCAATGTGCTTCATGAAGACAATATGATGGAAATGTTTGCTGGTACTTTTTAGGGTGAGGCCTGTTGTTGGTTCTATCAGGGCCTTCCTAATATATGTATAACCTCATTTCCAAGCTTCCTTTGGATGTTTTTAGAGCAGTGGCATGATGGTAGGGGTAGTATGAATGGTTTGAAAAAGTTCCTTGAAAAGATCTTTACCTTCTACCTATCTGAGATAGAGTATCACATGGAAACATATGACGGACCTTTTGCCAAGATACAAAGTATTGAAGACTTGGAATCACTTCTTGAACATTTAAGTGAAGAGAAGATCCATGATACTCCCATCAAAGAGCATCCTAGTAGTTATTTAAGAAAGGAAGAAATTAAGCGGCTTTTTAAAGAATATAAGGTATCTCTCATTACACAGCAAGATTCTGAAGATGAGAACATCCATGACAATCATGTTGGAGAGCTTCACAAGGAAGCCATGATTGAACACATTGTTGAAGACTCTCCTCATGTCACCATAACTGAAAACATTGAAGATTTGAGATTTTCTCAAAATTGTTGCAATGCTTGTCCAGAAAGCCCTCATGAGGAAACCATTACAGAGATCGACACTTATGAAGAAGTTTATGATGTGTATGATGATACTCCTCTATGTTCATCACTTAGGGATGAAGTTTTAGAAAGTTTAAATTCTCATAATATCTTTGAAACCAAAACTTTGAAGGATGATTATTATGAGCAGGAGGAGGGTAGTTATATCTCAGGATCTGATACCAGCAAGGAAGACTCTCTCATATCCAACATAGATGGGAGTGATGAATATTGGAATTTCATAGATAATCCAACTTGTGAAAATCTTATTGAGAACCCCATCCATTATATGTCCAACAAGGGGAGTGTCTATTCAAAAATTTGTGGAAGTCCAATCTACGATACATCCGTAGAGGGGAGCATGGATCTAGATACCTGGGAAAATCTTAGTATGAAAGAGGAGCATTCAGATTTTTCACGTGATCATTCAGAGTCATATCATGCAGAGCCGCACAAGTGTATCAGTAATAAAGACATTGAGAAGCAGTGTTGTGAAAAGTCAGATGTGATGCAGTCAGTGGAATATCAATCTCAGCCATCTTCTTCACATGTAGAGGTTCCTTATGATTTGGAGTAGCTTGGTGCTTATACAATGAGTCATCATTCGGTAAGCCTTGATGATCAGTATGATGATATAGTCAGTCTGCCTCATCATGCTGATTGGTATATCAGTCCTATCCAGCCATGGATAGAAGCAACCTGCATGAGCACATACAAGTTGGGAAAGAATTTTTATGACATTATTCATGCCTATGATCTCCCATCCATCCCGCCCATTCTGAATCATCTCGTAGGTTTGCATTTTCTGAATAAGGTATCCTTACTTTGGCTGGTAATCAAAGACAAGAAAAAAAAAATTATGTTAATAAAATGCTTAGGTGATTACATTGGATTTTTTATTATACCTAACCTTATTATATCATGCTTAGAGTAGGAAAATAAGCTCCTTGAAATAAAGCATTTACTTTCTGCATTTCTATTTTATACTTAGCTATAATAAAACTTTGCTTCTTTTAGTTAGTTACATTTATTTTGTTTAAATAAATCAGCTTAATGGTTCATTTGGCTTTTTATAAAACTTGTGCTACTGAGGTTTTTCTTGTCAGGTTGAGATATTTTTACAGGGCATATAAAGTAGAGATTCTGGTGTTCTCGTATCCTCTCCTTGCCTTAAAGACCAGATCGAGCACACGTCCCACAGTTGGAGCCAGAATGTTACCACCTAAGTTGTACTTAGTGTTTTTTTATCAAGTGAGCTTGGTGAACTGGACAAGGATAACTTGTTCGGACTTCAGAAGACCTTCAGTCTTGCTTCTAGGAAGCTTTGTTGTACTATATCACATGTTCATACCCCATGGGGGAATTGTAATAAATGTTCTGGCATGATAGTGTCTGTAAAAGACTTGGTCTCTTGGACTTTATTTGTCAATCCGATCGTCCCAGGGTGTTTTTTCCCTTGGTTATTATTGGTTGTTGAATAAACGACTGATAATTTCTAAGTTTTTCACTCCATACCTCCAAAGTTGGGGTGGTCGGCTTGGCGTTTAGGCCTATTGAGGTTATTAGAGTCTATGTGTCAATGTATAAACATGCTAGGCATCATGGTCTAGTCATATGAACATGTCTAAGTCCCCCTAGGTTTTTTCATTTTTTTAAATTTTTAATTTTTTTAGTGTTTTTTATTAAAATTTAATTTTTCCAAAACTTAGGCTATTTTTTAATAGTTTAATTGGAAAAATTGGTTTTGTAATAAAAGTGGGCCAAATAATCAGTTTCAGTCATGTAGGTGTTCATTTTCAAGCTAAGAGCACCATGTAAACCCATGGACACACTTTTTTCAGGTTTTGAGTGATTTTTCATCACTCAAGTCAGAAAACCCCAAAAAATCAATTATTGATGATTTTAATTAATAAATTGATGAATAATGGAGCAAATCCAAAATCCTAGATCAATGGATTCTCACCCGATTTGATTGAAATCAGTCAGATCTGAACCAGATTGACTAGATCTGACAAATCCTTGACTGAAGGAGCTGATCTGGACGGATCCAAGGTTGATCTTCAGCATCCTTTATGGGGAATTGCGCCCTCTCTCTCTCCTCCACACGTGTGGGCTCTCCTGGAAGCTCTGTGGATTGATGTGTAAGTCTGTGGGTTGATGTGTCAGCTTAATTAGCCCCCCGGTTGACAAGTAGGCTCAGTTCAGCTTCAGATCAGCATTGATGGACTCTCCCTCAGCTGCAGTGATCTGTCTCGTTGGGATTTGCGCCCCCCTTGGGCTAGATCTCCTGGTTTTTGTATAAATAAAAGCACAAGCTGCCTCTTCCAAGCTAGTTAGAGTTGGATTGGAGGGCTTGCTATTGTAATACTGTTGTCTTTTGATTGTTGGAATAAAGAAGCTTTGGAGGCCAAATGGTGTAATGCTCTCATGTGTGTAGATTAAGCATTGTCTTACGGCTATTGATGTTGTCGGCTTTTCTCTCAATTTTTGCATTTGAACCTTGTCTGGCTTGAACGATTCAGCTGAATCAATAGGAGTATAGTTGGGCAAGTTAAGTTACTTGTTTTTTCTATATCTCATGGCATATATGTTTGAAGATCTAGATTATACATGTTTAATAAGTTTATTTGCATGTAATTCTTGTCTCTTTTTCATATATATATATATATATCCAAATCTCATGAGGTTTCGTGCAGGATTGTGTGTTTAACTTTTAGGTAGCAAGGATTGGACGAACCATGGATCTAGTTTGACTCCACTATACATCCAAAAACTTTGTGAAGGCATTGCCCCTCTGTACTCCACTAACAAGTTTCCATTGCAGATCCATCCAACAACGGGCCTTTCCCCTTCTCTTCCTCCTTTCTATTAAAATCAATCTTTCGGTTACCTGTCTCTTCCTCTTATGATCAGATCTAGTTCTAAGAATTGAATATATATTGTTAGATCTAGTTCATAAGAGTTTTGTTGCTTAGATCTGTAATTTCATAAAGATAGATCTAGGTGTAGGAATTTCCTTTTTTGCAAATAGCTAAAGCATAGATCTAAAGCTTGCTCATAAGGTAGTTTCTTTTTTCGTTCTTCAAAGATTTAAATTCCGCAAGAAAAGTGCATATCTCATTGGCTGCCCAAACAGCAAGCCAAGATCCCAAGGAAAGCTTGATTTTCTTGGTTCCTTTTTGCAAAACTAGATTAGCCCCTTTTAACAATTTTTTACTTAGTTTTTTTCGGTAACTAGCGTGGTGACCCAAAACACTTTTAAAGTGTGTTTGGGCACATTTGATTTTAATTGCTCGTTGTTTTTTAGCAGGTCTAACAAAAAAGAGAAGGAGACTCTGCCCATTTTCCAACTCTTGGACGAACCAGAGCTTCCCGGAAGCTTCCCCCACCGCCGTGTTTTGATTTTAGCTTGTTACAAGCTTGTTGTAAGCCTTTGGATCCCAAATAACAAGGACCAAAGTGCATCAATTTCAATTTGCTGATATTGTAAATTGCTGCTAATAAAAACAAAAGATCTTTTCGAATACGCTCTTTCGAGCCTATTCACCATCCCCCCTGGGGGGATTTCGGCCATGTCTTTTTTTTGCTTTTTGTTTATCTTTTTTTAATCTAGCGTAGTTCTAATCTCCAGGGTAGTATACTTTGATTTATAATCATTTCCATATTCCATATATGAGGTTTCAAAGTAATTTTAATACTTATCCCACGACTTCCCGATTGACCCGAAAGGGGAAAGAGATGCGTGGTAGGACTAATTAGAAAACTTGCATTGTGTCTTTTTTATTCCTTTTTCATCAACTGTTTCGTCAGCTATAATAAAATTAACTCCTCCTTGATTCCCTGATTGAGATCCACTTGAATCGAAAGAGGTTCCTGGAGGGTTTTCTTTTTAACAAGAACACCTATCTTAAAATTTACTAAAATTAACAAGACTCTAGTGTGTATGCTCTGCACTTGGCTGCGGTTATTCCGATCAGTCAAGCCGCATCAAAAGCACTTGAGTGACTAGATTAATTAGTTCTCACCTCCCAAGTCGACAAACCATCAAGCAAAAATCCAACACCTCGAACGAACTATAAGCGGTGGCAAAATACCCAAAGGAGTGGGAACAACTAGAAAGTGACCTCGAGGGGCCGATCTCTGTCACACCCTAACGGGTGCGTTATGAACAATAGTCTCCGAGACTCTGTTCTAGCCCACAAACACCTTGCGGGTAGCCATGAAAGTTCACTTTTGGACATACTCCAAGTATCCCTCGGGTATATCTGGAGTCCCATTTTCGACTAATTTAACTCATTCACATTCCACGCTAATCTAAAATCTACCAAGAGACATTTGCAAAACATTCATTCAAGCACATGCAAGCACATTATTTTCTCTGTTGACTCCATTTAAGGCACTGGTGATTTGTTTCTTTCATTTCTATATATATTGAGTGTCATTACTGTGCTTATCTGCTTAAAATCTTGCATCTTGTTATCTTTTGTTTCCACTGGTTAATTTCAAAACTCCTAAGTAACTCATTCAGTTTAACACCATCACACTAAGTAATTAGCCTTAGTAACTTAATAGGGTCTACCCCCCTTGGCTTCGTTAGGAGTTGAGCCTAAACGGAGGAGTCAAGAACAAGGTGACAGCCTTGACTCGAGACTTGCCCCAAAGGACACACCGAGTGGCTTGAAGATTTTTGCCACGTGACCCAGGTGTGTGAAAGGCGGCAACAATATCTAAGAGATCTAGCTGAAAAAATGTACTGTGTCTGAAAAATAGAATATGGTAGCCCGACTACTATATATTTGATAACACTAGTGATCTCGATTTCCTCCCCTCTGAAAAAGGAATGAAGATCAACGAAAAGCCTATTCAACCCGTTAAAGATCATGAACTTGGTTTTACCTAAGTTGATAGTCCACTGACAAAGATCGTCAAAGAGGGCCATTGCATCTAGCTATCTCGACATCTCGTCTAGAAATGAGGCTAAGAAGACCACGTTGTCAATGTAGAGCAAGATAGACATCAAGACCTGGTGGAGAAGACACCCATCAAAATCTAGCTCATCGATGTAGATCCCAAATAAGGTGGGGAATAGCGGACATCCCTACTTAACCCCAATGGTACTCCTAATAAAATCTAAGATAACATGGGTCGTGCGAAGACGACCAAGAACTAGCTCATAGAGTCTCATAATGGCAGTCAAAAAGGTCTCGACGATGCCAATGTCTCTGAGTCTCTGGAATAATGCCTCTCTGGAAAGAGTAGAATTCCTTCTGAAAGTCGACAAAGCAACAGTAAACTTTCGAAGAGCAATAGTGTGTGTTAGTTTTGTACCTATGGAAGTGTTCCCCTATGTGACTTTAGCCTTAGTCACTTAGTGAAGGGAAATAAAGTGACCCTTGCATTAAATGACTTAAGTGGAACATTTGATTTGACTTTAGAGAGTAAAGTCACGTTTTGAAAAATTTAAGTGGGTGAGTGAAATTAATATTTATGAGAAATAAATGTGAGCATTTAATCTCATCCACCGATCTAATCTAATCTCCACCATTAGATTAGATAAACCCTAGGGTTCTCTCAAAAAAGGCAAGGGAAGGTCATTTTTCTCACTTTTGCAAATTGAAGTGAAGGAGAGAGCTGAGAGAGAAAGTTTCCATTTTTTTCTAAGAAAGAAAAAAATATTTGCAGCACGCAAATCGAGGGAAAGAACAGCAACAGAAAGGGCACGAAAATCGAGGAGGACAACAGCATTTATTGTTGGTCCGTACGGTACGATTTTTTAGGTAGCAGGCACGATTTTTTAGGCAGACTTTTGGGCATGATTTTCGAGGAAAGAAATTGGGCACTGATTTCGAGGTCCGTTTAGAGTCCGTACAACGACACAGAAATCGGGGCAGAAAACAAAACAAAAAAACTAAGTTTGATTTTTTCTGTTTGCCGCGGAAAACGAGGCAAAAAATTTCTCTTCTACGTTGAGATAAGTTGGTCTGAAAATTTATGAGTTTTGCTGTAAATTTCTTGATAATAAAATCTCTCTCTCTTACTGGTTTTCCCCTTGTGGGTTATTCCAGGGCCATTGGCCGAAAATTATTGTGTTTTGTGTGTTGAATGGCGTGCTGATATTTATTTGCTATCAGTGAAAAAGAGTAGTTACAGCAGTGTTTTAAAGTCTGAAAATTTACTGTTTATTTCCAATATTTTAATTTTCTCGAGAATGTCATAAACAGTGTTAAATTTTACTTATAAACCGGTGGCTGAAAACTAGTGAAAAATCTACATGGTATCAAAGTTGAGTTGGGCAGAAAACTAAATTTTAGCAGTGAAACAGTCATTTCCAAATTTCAGAGAAAACTTTTGTGAGAGTAGTACATTTTGTTGAAACTTGTTCTTTGGGAAAAAATGACTTCCGTTGGGTTGAGAAGTGAAGACAGACTAGTGGGGCAGGGAATTTTGTCTCATGGAAGGCCAAGATTGTCCTTTTGTTGAGAGAGAATGAGTTGTGAGATGAGGCGGTTAACAACACTACTGCTCACCCTATTGTCATTCCAAGTGCTACCACTGATGCAGTAGCACATGCAGCCTTTGTGAAGAAGGACATTAAAGCCATGAGGATTATTTTGGATGTTGTTAAAGATCATGTTATTCCTCACATTTCCGGGAAGGATCATACACATGAGATATGGAGTGCTTTGACCGTGTTGTTTCAGAATACTAATGAAAACAAGAAGATGGTGCTTAGAGAGAAGTTGAAGAACATCAAGATGGGCAAAGGTGAGATGTGTATGACTTATCTTACTATGATCTCTCAGGTGAGAGATGAGCTTGCAGCTGTTGGGGTGGCAATTATTGGTCTTGAGTTAGTGTGAACAGCCCTGAATGGGGTGACTACACCTCGGGCTGTGTTTGTTCAGGGGTTGGTGGCCAGAGAGAATTTGCCATCTTGGGACAGAGTATGTGATGACTTTGTTCAGGAGGAGACTCGGAGGGGTTTCTTACAGTGCAGTGGTTCGACTAGTAGGGGAGATGAGGAGGATGTGGCATTGACCGCGAAGGGGAAGCAGAAGAGCAAGAAGGGTCCCAAGAAGGGTGGGGCCAAGCAACAGCAGAATGGGAAGAAGAAGGATATGAGCACTGTAAAGTGCTTTACATGTCACAAGATGGGACATTATGCTGCTACGTGTCCAAACAAGAAGAAGAAGAAGCAACAGCTGACAGTCGCTTCAGCTGAGATCAATGATTTTACAGCACGATTTCAGAGTGAGTTTTCACTATGCACTAGGCATGTTGAGAGAGAGAGCATCTATTCTCACCAGTGCGGATGTTGACAGACAGAGGAAGTTTTTATGTGTGACAGACCATTCTTACAGTGCATCTACTTCCAGCACTTGGTACATAGATAGCGCACCCTCGAGTCACATGACAGGTGCTCATGAGATGTTCTCCGAGATTTCACAGACAGATACAGATGTGGAGGTTGTGTTGGGAGATGACTCAGTAGTCAGTGCAGTTGGACGTGGAACCATTACATTTCAAAGGGAGTCCATGAGTCCCATGGTATTGCGGAATGTATTGTATGTACCTGGTCTGCAGAAGAACCTAGTGTCAATTTCCATGATCGAGGATCAGGGTCTTGGTGTGTCTTTCCTAGATGGACACGTGCATATGTTTCCCAAGACTGCAGGACCATCTGCTTCAGTTGCCATTGGAGCGAGATGTGGGAAACTATATAGGCTCTTGTTTCAGCTGCAACATGCCTTGGCACATAGCAGCAACAGTGAGCTTTGTGAGCTTTGGCATAGGAGGATGGCTCACTTGCATCATCCAGCGTTGGGGTTGTTGAGACACATGGTTACAGGATTACCAGAGTTCAACACAGGGCAGAGTGATGTGTGCAGGGGGTGTGCTTTGGGAAAGTACACCAAGACTGCTTTTCTGAGCAATGATAGCAGGTCAACAGGTGCCCTTGACTTGATACATTCAGACTTATGCGGACCTATGTCTTCTGTGTCCTTGAGAGGATACGAGTATTATGTGACATTCATTGATGACCATTCCAGGAAGACTTGGATCTACTTTCTGAAGAGCAAGAAGTCCAAGGAAGTCTTGCAGAGGTTCCAAGAGTTCAAAACTCTTGTGGAGAACCAAACAGGGAGGAAGATCCGGGTCTTGAGATCGGATAACAGTGGTGAATATACCTCCAATGAGTTTGATGGATTTTGCAGACAAGAGGGGATCAGGAGACAGTTGACAATTCCGTATACTCCAAAGCAAAATGGAGTAGCAGAGAGGAAGAACATGTCCATTGTTGGAGTAGCCCGATCTATGCTACATGACCAGTCACTTCCTTTCTTTCTCTGGGCTGAGGCTTGCAGCACCGCTATATATCTTCAGAACAAGAGTCCCCATCGGGCAATGGGGAACATGACACCTGAGGAGTGCTTTTCAGGAAAGAAGCCTGAAGTTGGCCATTTTCGTATATTTGGTAGTCTGACTTACTCTCATGTCCCTTCCGAGAAGAGGACAAAGTTGGAGCCCACTGCAGAGAAGGGCATCTTTGTGGGTTATGATGAGACTGTGAAGGCTTTCCATATTTACCTTCCCTCTCAGAGAAAAGTTGTAGTGAGAAGGGATGTGAAGTTTGAGGAGGAGTGGGCCTTCAGGAAGTCGAGAGAGTCAGAGCAGGGAGAGCAACAGGTCCCTGCACCTCAGGTTGTGGCACAGGTTCAATCTACGCAGCAGTCAGGATCACAGATTTCCGGGGTTGCAGGACCACAGAGTGTTGGCACAGGTTCACCAAGTTCAGTGGTTAGGCCTGCAGGATCTTCAGGGACAGGTGGTGGGTCTACTATTACAGGTACACCTTACAGGGGATCGAGATCAAGATTACAGGGTACACCTGGTGTTGGTACACCAGCTTCAGGTTCACGAGATATTGGGGTTTCCACCTCTGGTATATTTTCAGATGATGATCGACCAGTGTGGTAGCAACCTCCAAGGATGAAGGCACCTAAGTGGCTTCGAGATACCTTGAAGGAAGCTAAGGAGTTTGGGAAACCCAAGGAGGAGGTGAGAGTCATCAAGATGCCTCACAGATTGGGCATGTTGTTGGTGGCTAGTACACGAGATTCTGAGCCTTCTACTTTTGAGGAGACCTCCCAGCATTCGGTATGGAGAGATGCCATGATGGATGAGTACCATTCCGTCATGAAGAATGATGGATGGGAGATTGTTCCAAGACCTGAGGGGAAGTCAATGGTGACTTCTCGTTGGCTTTACAAGATGAAACATGCGGCAGATGGGAGTGTGGAGAAGTACAAAGCCAGGTTTGTAACGCGGGGGTTTTCACAGGTTGAGGGCATTGATTATGATGAGACTTTTGCGCCGGTTGCTCGGTATACTTCTATCAGGGGCTTGATCTCCATTGTAGCGGAAATGAGTTGGAAGATCCATCAGATGGATGTGAAGACCGCATTTCTCAATGGGATCATATAGGAGGAGAATTGCATTGAGCAGCCTCAGGGCTTTGAGATACATGAGAGAGAGTATCACGTTTGCAGGTTGAAGAAGGCCCTGTATGGGCTGAAGCAAGCTCCAAGATCGATTCTTACTTGCTGAGCATGGGGTTTCAAAAGAGTGAAGCAGATCTGAATCTCTACTTCATCATGGTTGGAAATGATCCACTTGTTCTTCTGCTATATGTTGATGACTTGTTTATCACAGGGAGAGAGAGACCCATTGCAGCTTGCAAGAAGGATCTTGCGGCAGAGTATGAGATGACTAATATTGGGTTGATGCATTATTTCTTGGGATTGGAGGTTTGGCAGGACCCTGGACATATTTTCCTGGGGCAAGGAAAGTATGCGGTTGATATTTTGAGGAGATTCAGGATGGAGGAATGCAGGCCTATGTCGACACCTATGATCACCAACTAGAAGAAGCTTCATGCTTCTGAGGGAGAGTTGGTGGATCCTACTTTATACCGTCAGCTTATCGGATCATTGATGTATCTGGTCAACACTCGATTAGATTTGTGTTTTGCAGTGAACACTCGTAGCCAATTCATGGTTGAGCCTAGGAGTGTGCATTGGGTCCCTGCAAAACATGTGTTGTGCTATCTTTCAGGGACAATGGATTTTGGTTTGGACAACATGAGGTCAGAGGGGATCAGATTGGGTAGGCAGTGTGGCAGACCGGAAGAGCACTTTCGGATGTTGTTTCAGTTTGGGCTCGGCAGCAGTGTCATGGTTCAGTCGGAAAGCAGAAATCCGTTGCATTGAGTTCTGCTGAGGCTGAGTACATGGAAGCTAGTTTGGCCAGCTGCGAGGCTTTGTGGCTTCACAAGTTGCTGGTGAATCTATTTGGTCAGGAGCTGAGGCCTACGATGATTTACTGTGACAATCAGAGTTGCATCCAGCTCTCTGAGAATCCGGTTTTCCATGAAAGGTCAAAGCACATTGAGATCAGATATCATTTCATCCGGGACTATTTTCAGATAGAGACAGTTTCACTTCAATACATTTCCACTGATGAGCAGGTAGCAGACATTTTGACGAAGTCTTTGGGGAGGGGCAAGTTTGTCTTCTTCAGGGACAAGTTGGGAGTGGTGCAGAACACCTTCCTCAGTAAGAGGGAGTGTTAGTTTTGTACCTAGGGAAGTGTTCCCCTAAGTGACTTTACCCTTAGTCACTAAGTGAAGGGAAATAAAGTGACCCTTGCATTAAATGACTTAAGTGGAGCATTTAATTTGACTTTAGAGAGTAAAGTCACTTTTTGATAAATTTAAGTGGGTGAGTAAAATTAATATTTATGAGAAATAAATGTGAGCATGTAATCTCATCCACCAATCTAATCTAATCTCCACCGTTAGATTAGATGAACCCTAGGGTTTTGTCAAAAAAGGCAAGGGAAGGTCATTTTCCTCACTTTTGCAGATTGAAGTCAAGGAGCGAGCTGAGAGAGAAAGTTTCCATTTTTTTCTGAGAAAGAGAAAAATATTTGCAGCACACAAATCGAGGGAAAGAACAACAGCAAAAAGGGCACGAAAATCGAGAAGAGGACAGCAGCATTTATTGCTGGTCCGTACAGTCTATATGGTACGGTTTTCGAGGCAGCAGGAACGATTTTTTAGGCATATTTCTGAGCATGATTTTCGAGAAAAAAGATGGGCACAGATTTCGAGGTCCATATGGTACAGTCCATACCGTGGCACGGAAATCGAGGTAGAAAACAGAAGAAAAAAATCTGAGTGATTTTTTGTGTTTGGCGCGGAAAACGAGGCAGAAATTTTCTCTTCCGAGTTGAGATAAGTTGGTCTGAAAATTTCTGAGTTTTGCTGTAAATTTCCTGATAATAAAATCTCTCTCTCTCTGACTGGTTTTCCCCTTGTGGGTTTTTCCAAGGCCATTGGCCGAAAATTATTGTGTTCCGTGTGTTGAATGGCGTGCTGATATTTATTTTCTGTCAGTGAAAAAGAATAGTTACAGCAGTGTTTTGAAGTCTAAAAATTTACTGTTTATTTCCAGTATGTTAAATTTCTGACAAAGTCATAAACAATGTTAAATTTTACTTATAAACCGGTGGCTGAAAACTAGTGAAAAATCTACAGCGTGCCTCCTCAATGATGACTCAGAGCATAAAAATGTGATCAATGGTCTGGTGTGTCAAGCAGAATCCAGCACGTTCTCTAGCTCTTAGTTGTCTCCTCTCAAGCTCCCTTATAGCATATGGCTTGGAGAAAGTGTGGCCAACCATGATTGTTCTATAGTTATTGGGATCTACACTAGGGCTTGATTTATTGATAGGGTTAATATTTTAGTGTTTTTCTAAGAGAAATTAGTGGATCGAGACACCACTAAATTATTATTTTATTTGTAAGATAGAATGAGGTAGGTCTCTATAAAAGTAGAAGCTCCCTCCATTGAAGAGGCATGGTTGGATTGATGGGAAATCCCCTATGAGCCTTCTTGAAGATCTATTTGGGAGAATACAATTTCAAAGTGTTTTCTTTTTGTTATGTGAGGTTCACCATTTCATCCATATTGTTGTTTGTTTACTACTGGCATTCATCAAAATTCTGCTGCAAAAAGGGCTTCATATTGTGGGCAAAATCTATCATTTGAAGTATGCCTTTAGATGAGACGTTTCCAATACATTTCCTTTGCAGATTTTTACTGTTAAGATTTAAGTTACACAATTTGCTGCGGTCATTTCAGTGAAAGGTAAGGCATATTTCCAGTTTTGAGTGCAATCACCCTTTTGTTGTTATGCATGTGTAGTAAAGAGCACCTGTGTAAGAACCCTCTAAGTAATTTACTACAAATCTGGAAGTAGCATTCATAGGCTGACTTTAGCATGTTGTGACCACACTATCATGCTGCCCCATTTGTAATTTCGAAACCTCTAAATGTTGCTTCTTGTCTCATTTGCTCATTTTGGATGGGCACTAGTCTCAGTCCTCGATCCTATTCTTTTTGTAAGGCTTATTTCGTATTTTACGTAGGGAAACCCCTTTGTGCCATAGGAGAGCAGGCCTAAAGTGAGAGAGGGCATTGTTGTGGTGACAATGGACAACCCGTCTTAGTTCCTCTAAGGTTGCACTTCTGTTTTACGGATTTACCAGTTAAAGTGCAGGTTTGGAAGGCAAACTAGGGTATTGGTGTCAATCTATTACCTACTTCCAATATATTCTAGACCTTTAATATGATTTTGGGCCCACTTTCTTATGGTTTCATTGCCATTGATATTTGTGAAAATCTCTTAAGCTATAGAAAGAAAGATTGTTTCAGCTCCAATATAATTTTATTTCAAAATAAATACAAATATCTATATCAAGGGCATGGTTTCAGACTAAGAGGTAAAAGTACAACAAATTATGTTTCAGTTAGTACTTTCTTGCTTTGCTGTTCATAGGTGATTGGGTCAGGTGAATTACCCTATCTCCAAGATTACTCAACCCAAAGAAGGTCTGAAGGCAAATTTTTGTTCATCCAAACGACTTTGTCTCAAGCTTCCAAAAGTCAGAAAAACAAGCACAGAAATTGAAATAAATTAGAGTGAAAGATCTATTCAATTAGCATGCCAAAAGAAGATTGAACAACCCTTCTCAGGTGGAATTTTCTTTTTCACAAACAGGAAGCATAACATGTTGCCAAATGAATGTGACTTAGCATTAGTGTTTACACTAAGGAAATTTTAATTGAATGCTGAGCTTACCTGGATAAAAAGAAGTGTGTTATCACCCTCATATGTGCAAGCAGGTATATATGCTGCGAATAGTTCTGGAAGTCCACTAGCACATAAGTAACCATGGCCCCCACAAGCTTTCCTACATTTTTCAATCGCATCCTGGAAAATTTCAAGGCAATACTTCAACATCACTATCTAAACTCATGTTGAAAAATCATGTTTCTTAAACAAGGAAAAAAGTCTCTCTTAGAAAAGAAAATTTTAAAAGCAACTGTTAACCAGCTGTGAACTAAAAACATTACAGAGTTTAACCATTGCAAAGGACCAGAAAGTATCAAACAAAATCAGAGATGATAGCTTCGAAGATAAGAAGCAGCAAGGTGAAAGTGTGAACTAAAAACAACTTAAACAACAAACTTGAAGAGTCGCTAATGATAAAAATGTGGCTCAGATGTAGATACTTACAAGAACATAAATTTATTTTCTTTCACATATTGTAAATTTGTATCCCCTCTAAAAGGAAGATTATTGGGCATAAGTATTGTTATCACTCGGAATTGTCTGTCGAGGAATCTCAAGGGGTTCTGAATGGACTGCAGTCTTCCTTAACCCTTAAACTTAGAGCACGAGAACGTATACAGAGACTATAATTGCAGAAAACTGGATATAAGAGATAATTTAAATGAAACAATGCGAAATATACCTTTGTATTATAATCATAGTTACATATATATGCGATATCGCGATATATCGCGAGTCATTCCCCTCGGCGATATATCGCCACTAAAAAATCGCGATATTTTCGATATTTTGAATATATCGTGATATATTCAATATGTCGCGATATATTCGGAATATATCGGGAGATTTTGGAAAATATCGCCCTGCTAAAAAAATTTGCAAGAAATTTGAAATTTTTTTTTGAATATATCGCGATATATTGGGAATATATCGGGAGATTTTGGAAAATATCGCCCTGCTAAAAAAATTGCAAGAAATTTGAAAAAAAAATTCTAGATGCCTCATGAGTCATGATGATTAATTTCTTGAGAGACATTTATTTTGATCATTTGATGTGATTTTCTATCATTCCATCAAGAACATATTTCAATATTTTCAGTTTATAACTTTATAGTCGATATGTGATCATGATCCACCATTTGACATCTTATGCATCTTATATATTAGTTGTATTTTAATATTTATGTGGAAATGTGTTTATTTGATGTTGTTATTGCTTTAGATGTTAAAAAAATTGAAAACAAATGTTTATTTTTGTATTTTTTAATGCAAAACGACATTTGCCGATATTTTCCGATATTTTCGCCGTTGCTGCCGATAAGTTTCATTCCAGACCCTCGGCGATATATTCGCCGACACGATATATGTAACTTTGATTATAATAATTAAAAGAGAAAAGGCAATGTTCACTTGCCTCTTCAGGTGAGGTGACCTTTCACTGGAGCAAAGCTCACAACACAACCACATTCAACAAGCAATCCTCAACTTCCTAGCTCTTTAAATAGATTCTCAATAGCACATCTCGAAATGTTAAGATTCTCTATGCTAAGTTGGATTATCAGCATTTAATTCAATTTCACAATAATCATAGCATACAGGATCACTGAAAGAAACAGTATCACAAGATCAACACAGATTTACCCTAGGAAAACCCTAAAGGAAAAAACCCAGCAAGAAAAGCTTCCTCAATATAGATGATCAAGAGGATAAAAGATAAGACTTCAACTGGTCCTTCTCCTCCTTGCAGATAAGACTCTCTCTCTCTCTCTCTCTCTCTCTCTCTCTCTCTCTCTCATGCGCTACACAAGTGTGTCTGTGTGTTCAAATGAGGAACGCTTCACTTCTACTTATATTCTTTTGTTCACTTGACTTTTCACTCAACCAAGTCGGCCCCACTAAACTTGACTGGGCCAACTTCTCTAGGAGGACTCAAAACAACTTATTATTATATTCTGGAGGGTACTAATGACCCGACTTACAATGAAGGGTTTTCCTCATGACTCTCTACTGACCTAATACAATAATAATGATTCTCCCGATAGGAACATCAAGGTACAATAAGTGAATACACTTCGAAGTTACAATAATTCAACACTCCCCCTTAACGAGAAGGGTATTCTACAACAACAGTAGGAGAAGGAGAGAGACCATCTTCAACATCATCAACGTGATACATCTATAAATCATTGGAAGCTTTTTCATCATCTTTGACATATAGTCTTCATCTTCAATTTCAGCAGCAACAACACTTTGATTGTTCAGTCGACAACATCATCAGCAGCATTTTAGTCTTTTTCAATCAGCAACATCATCATCAACGATACTTTGACCTTTCAATCATCATCATCATCAGCAGCAATACTTTGATCTTTCGATCACCAACATCATCATCAATACTTTGAGCAACATCATAAGCAATACATCATCAACAATACTTTGATCTTTCGATCAACAACATCATCATCAATACTTTTTTTTCGATCAGCAACATCATCATCAATACTCTAATCTTTCGATCAGCAACATCATCATCATCAACAACAACCTGCAATCCACAATACGAAGACGAAAGTCTACGGATCACTTTAGGACTTAAGTCTAGGGAGGATACAATCCTACCACATTCTTGAGGACCAAAGTCACTGGATACTATTATGGGATAAACACTCCCTATCACTTTAGGACATAGGTCCAAGGATGATGCAATCCTACCACATTCTCGAGGACCGAAGTCACCGGATACTGTTACGGGATAATTACTCCCTATCACGTTAGGACTTAGATCCAAGGATGATGCAATCCTACCACATTCTCAAGGACCGAAGTCACCGGATACCATTACAGGATAATCACTCCCTATCACTTTAGGACTTAGGTCCAAGGATGATGCAATCCTACCACATTCTCGAAAACCAAAGTCTCCGGATCACTTTAGGACAAGTGTTCAGGGATGATACAATCCTGCTTCTTTCTCAAAGACAAAAGTCTACGAATCATTTTAGGACAGGTGTCCAGGGATGATACAATCCCACTGCAACATCACTGCTCCCCCTTTCGGGAAAGGTCTTTTCAAACAACACCAAGCTTGTCTCGAAAGTATTCAAACTTTATTCGAGACAGAAGCTTTGTCAACACATCAGCAACTTGTTCATCGGTACTCACATACTGGAGCTTTATGGCTCCCGTCTGTATCATATCTCGATGTAGAAATATCGGATTTCTATGTGCTTCGATTTATCATGGAACACTGGGTTCTCTGTCATCTTTATACAACTCTGGTTATAACATAGAATCATTGTGGTATCCAACTCCAGGTTAAATAGACCTGACATCAGCTTCCGAAGCCATATGGCTCCACAACTAGCAGAGCAAGCTGCTATGTATTCTGCTTTAGCCGTGCTAAGAACAACGCTGGACTGTTTCCTACTAAACCATGAAATCATAGCAGACCCTAGACAATAACATCCACCCGATGTGCTTTTCCTATCTAAGACACTTCCAGCCCAATCTGCATATGTATAGCCATACAATCTGTAGTCATGGTTTCCATCGTAGTATAGACCAAAGTCTATAGTTCCTTTCAAATATCTCATCAATTGTTTTGCAGCTACCAGGTCAACACGTCTAGGTTGAACTAGATACTGACTCAAGGTGTTCACAGCAAAACAAATGTCTGGTCTGGTATTTGTTAGATACATCAACGACCCAATAATCTATCTGTATTGGGTCACATCCACTAACTCTGATGATTCATCAGCGAGCAACATTAGGTTGGTATCCATGGGTGTGGCCATGGCTTTACATTCCAACATATCAAATCTTTTCAAAATTTCTACTGCATACTTTCCGTGATTGAGAAAGATTCCTTCTGAACTTTGCCACACTTCCAGACCTAGAAAATAGTGCATTAATCCAAGGTCTTTCATCTCAAATTCCTCAGCGAGCTTCTTCTTGCATTCTTTAATATGTTTCTCATTCCCTGTCAGAAATAGGTCATCCACATATAGTAATAGTATGACAGGTTCATCTTCTATAACCTTGAAGTAAAGGTTAGGATCAGCTTTACTCTTGGTAAAGTCCAAGCTCGTCAGGAAACTATATATCCTTCCAAACCAAGCTCTAGGAGCTTGCTTTAGGCTGTACAGGGCCTTCTTCAACTTGCATACATGAGTTCCTTTGTCTTCAACTTCAAATCCTTGTGGCCGTTCTATGTATACTTCTTCCTCAATCACACCATTCAGGAAGGTTGTCTTTACATCCATCTGGTGTAAGTCCCACTTCATCATGGATGCAAGTGCCATAATGGCTCTAATCGAAGTATACCTTGCCACTGGTGCAAATGTTTCTTCATAATCAATTCCCTCTTTCTAAGAGAAACCTCTAGCCACAAATCTTGCCTTGTATTTCTCTATACTTCCATCAGCTGCATGTTTTATCTTGTAAATCCACTTGGAAGGTACCACACTCTCGCCTTCTAGTTTGGGAACTATATCCCACACATCATTCTTCATTATTGACTGGTATTCTTCCGTCATTGTTTCTTCCCATTCTTTCTTTTGTACAGCTTCTTCATAGGTTGTAGGTTCTTGATCTACAAGATCGCACATCAAAGCTACATAGTTGGAAAATGGGTTGGGCTTCTTGTTTATCCTTGTGGAGCTTTCTGGAGCTCCATATCTTTCTGCTTCTTGTATAATTTCTCTTACCCAAGCAGGCTTTCTCTTCCGTGATATCTCCATCGTGAGAGGTTCTTGTGGTTCTGTCATATCATGATCTTCAGGTGTTTCATCTTCAGGGAGGAATGTAGCCCCTACATTTCTGGGAGGTGCATCTTCCTCATATACTTCTTGATGTTGACATTTTTTGGATCTCTTGAGAGTTGATTCTTCATCGAATGTTACATCTCTACTGATTTCCATGTGATGGAATCCAGGAATGTAAATTCTGAATGCCTTGGATACTTCACAGTATCCAACAAATATTCCCTTCTTTCTGGAAGGGTCCAACTTGATTCTTTTCTCTTTCGATATGTGAACATATACTGGACAACCGAATATCTTGAGGTGACTTACCTCAGGCTTCTTTCCCGTGAACATCTCTTCTGTAGTCTCGAATCCAAGGACACTGTGAGATATTATATTCTATACATAGACAACAGTTCTTGTTGCTTATGCCCATAGATGCATTGGAAGATCTTGATCATATATCATTGTCTTCACTACCTCCATAATGGTTCTGTTCTTTCTTTTCGCAACACCATTTTGTTGAGGATTGTAGGGAGTAGTTAGTTCCCTCTTGATTCCAGCATCTTTACAAAAGGCTTCAAATTCTTTTGAAATATACTCTCCGCCATTGTCTGAACGAAGTGTCTTGATTCTTTTGTCTGAAAGGCTTTCTATCAAGGCTTTGAATTCCTTGAATTTTTCAAACACTTCGTTCTTTGCTTTCAAGAAGTATATCCATGTCTTTCTTGAATAGTCATCAATAGATGTAATATAGTATTCAAAACCACTCAAGGATGTGGAGGACATTGGACTGCATACATCTGAATGAATTAATTCCAACGTGCCTTTAGTTTTTGTTTCACTCTTCGGAAATGGATTCTTGATATTCTTTCCTTTTGCACATCCTTTGCAAATGCCTTCATGGTTGATCTTCAAGTCTGGTAGTCCCGTCAGTACTTTGTTCACATGAGATAGTGCTTTGTAATTTATGTGAGCAAGCCTCCAGTGCCACAGTTCACTAGGGTTAGTGGCCTCATGAACAAGGGTTGTTTCTAAATGTCCCTTGAGTTTATACATGCCTCCTTCTTCTTTATCGATGACAACTGCATCTTCAATTGACTTTCCTTTGGGCCACATGAGTACTTGTCCATCTATGAATGCAACTCTATATCCTTTCTTATCTAATGCTGAGATAGAAAGTAAGTTCTTCTTTAGACCTGGTACAAATAAAACTTCCTTCATCTTCAAGGGGTTTCCTGAATCAAGCTTGTAGCTTGCTTCACCAATTCCTTTGATTGGATATTGATAGTCATCTCCTAGAAATACTTTCTGAGGAGAGTTCCTTTCTTCAAGTTTTGACAGAATTTTCTTTTTTCCCGTCATGTGCTTTGAAGCACCACTATCAATAAGCCATGTGTCTTCTTCAGGTGTTACAGACCCAGAGAATGAAGAGAATAGTGCGTACTCTTCTGCATATTCTTCTCTTGTTTGCTTTCTCTAAGGTTCTTCTTCTTCCTCTTCTTCATCCTCATCTTAAGCTAGATGTGCATGATGTCTTTTGTAGTTGATCCTCTTCTTGTATTCTTCTTTCTTCAAAGGACAATTTCTGGCAATGTGTCCTACCTTATCACAAACATTGAAAGCTGGAGTAGTCCCTCTTAGAAGACTTTCTCTTGTTCTTTGAAACCTTCTGGGAGGTTGAGACTCCTTGTGGTTTCCCTTCTTGAAGTTGGGTTGACTTTTTCTTCTCTTGGTATGTGTGGCTAGGGATTGATCATCTTCCTTCAGTAGAGCTTCTCTATTGGCCACTATAGCCTCCTCTTGAATACAATCTTCCCATACAATATCAAACTTCATGCTTTCCTTTCTGGCACACATAGTTTGGATGAATGAATCCCAGGGTCTAGTGAGACCATGGAGAGTAGTCATAACCAACTCATCTTCATCAAGGTTGTCTCCAATGGCTTCTAGTTGTTCCTTGAACTGGGAGACCCTTGTGAAATAGTCCTGGATGGATTCTCCATGACTCATCTTGGTGGTCTTCAATTGAGCTCTTAGATTCATCTTTCTATTGATGTTTCTTCCTCCATACATCCTTGCTAGGGCATCATACATTTCTTTCGGAGTCTTCTTGGATAACACTTGAGGGATCAAGTGATCCTTGATAGAGTCAGCAATAATCCTTTGTGCCCTAATCAGATCCTTCTTGGGCTTCTCCTTAGCTTCAGCCTCTTCAGGTTCTGTAACTTCTTCCTCAATATATTTGTCAAGATCATTCTCCTTGAGAATGAGGCCAATTCTGTATTTCCATGCTCGAAAATTCTCTATGCCTTCTAGTTTGTCCTCAAGCTTGGTGCTTGGGGCCATCTTATTAGGAGATCACAAAAAAATTGAACTTCTTGAAAATGAGAAACTGATCTTACTAGGAGATGCGCTTGACTGAGGCGAGTTGACAGGTGTGCTTGGTTTCTGGAGATCTCAAGTCTTCACCTTTCAAAACTAACTTGTGAGATTCTACTGTGCAGTTTTCTGGTTCTCTAAATTTCTGCAGTTTTTTGGTCCAATGTCAAACTAGGGTTTGACTCTCCCGAAGATCTGCCCACCCAAAAACTTCAATCTCAGGCTCAGTAGATGCGCTCTAGGAGGGCGCAACTTTCTATGCAGTTAGATCTTCAAAAATTAAAATTTCTCCAAAACCCTAATTTCTTGTCGGAGAGGGAGAGAGGGATTTTTCACCTTGTGAAAGTTGTCCTATTCAGGTTAGTTCTGATACCATGTTAAGATTCTCTATGCTAAGTTAGATTATCAGCATTTAATTCAATTTCACAATAATCATAGCATACAGGATCAATGAAAGAAACAGTATCACAAGATCAACACAGATTTACCATGGGAAAACCCTAAAGGGAAAAAACCAGCAAGAAAAGCTTCCTCAATATAGATGATCAAAAGGATAAAAGATAAGACTTCAACTGGTCCTTCTCCTCCTTGCAGATAAGACTCTCTCTCTCTCTCATGCACTACACAAGTGTGTCTGTGTGTTCAAATGAGGAGCACTTCACTTCTATTTATATTCTTTCGTTCACTTGACTTTTCACTCAACCAAGTTGGCCTCACTAAACTTGACTGGGTCGACTTCTCTAGGAGGACTCAAAACAACTTATTATTATATTCTGGAGGGTGCTAATGACCCGACTTACAACGGAGGGTTTTCCTCATGACTCTCTACTGACCTAATACAATAATAATGATTCTCCCGATAGGAACATCGAGGTACAATGAAATACAAATGATTCTCCCGATAGGAACATCAGGGTACAGTAAGTGAATACACTTCAAAGTTACAATAATTCAATACGAAATACTTGTTGTCGCATAATGAATGAGTACAAACTACCTAGTAGACCTTATTTAGTAAAAATGACTCTTTTACATTGAATAACCATCCGCTACTATCTAATGGGGCCTTTATTTAAGGAAGATGGCCACATACATTAACTTTCTAACTCCTAAGTAGCCTAACGTAGGGAGGTTAAAATAGGACCTTAACAAGCCCTCCCCCTTCAAGAGCAGTGTTGTCCTCAAGGCCAAAGATCAGGGAATTGTCACAAAATCGTAGTTGGTTCCCATTTTTCATCTTTTGATTGCATATTTTTCCACTAGATCAAGGCTTCTTGGACCTTGTGCTTGCACAATTGACACTCTTTGGCATCCAATACTGAATCTAGTTGAGGCCAAATTGAGCCCTCTTCAACAAGTTCTAGTAAATCGATTTGCATTTTATAATTTGATCCTACGACCTTCTTGACACAAGACACATGAAAGACGAGATGAAACTTGGATTGGTCTAGAAGTGCTAGCTTATAGGCCACTTGTCCAATAGGTTGGATAATCTTCTAGGATCCATAGAACTTCAATGTCAGTGTTTGGTGGAGTTTATCTTTGAGTGATGTTTGTTTATGAGGTTGAAGGCGAAGAAACACCCAATCCCCTTCTACAAAAGAAAGCTCTATGAAATGTTGGTTAGCTTGTTGTTTCATTCTATTTTGAGACATAAGCAATCTATCCTTTAGTGTGCAGAGGATGGCTTTCCTGGGACTAAGTCTGTTTTACACTACATGAACCTCAGAAGAGCCTCGTGTTACCGCTCAAAATAGCACCCCAACCAAGGTCACGGATCACGGTGCAGAAAGTGGTAAGCATGGGAGGAGATAAAGCCCAATGTCACCAAAACCTAGCTCCTTAAACACTTTAGGTCAACTCTTAAGACCAAGAGGGAGTCCCTAATATCGATGATAGATATATGCAATTGCTTAAACAACACATAAACACCCTTTCCAAGAAATCTCTCGACAAAGACCAATGTCATATGGAGTCAAAACCTTGAAACAATGAAGCTTAAACAACACTGGGAGAGGGGTAGGTGTTAAAACACTTAGTTACAAATTCCAACAAATAGAACATGAATGTGTTACTGTTGCTATAATACTGCAGCATTTAATAATGATCGAAAAACTTGATAAAAACCGATCAAAGCAATACAAACTCACCGCATGAGATGTACCTTGAGGTATGGAGGGGAGGGGGATATGCAATAGGATGAAGAAGGGGACTCAAATCAAATCTGAAAATGTGAAATCAGATCTAGTATATGCCTTAGAACATCCCTCAAATAGATAGTGGTCCTGCTTATCATGTTCCCCAATGAACTTCCAATCCCCCAGGGGTCAATCTAGGCCCAAAACAGTAAAACCCTACTGTTTAGGCCTTCAAACTTGGTTGGAATGAAGAATATGCCTACTGTACCTACAATAACAGATCTACAAAACAAAACCCGAGCAAGCATAGGTCATCGAGAATCTCACAAATCCACCACAAGAAAAAAACATTGTTAAGGATTCACCATAAATTCAACTAGGGTACACTTTTCTATCCGAACATAAATCTGAATTGCAAATTTTTTTGAGATATGAATTTTTGTAATATTTAGGGTTTTTCCAATATTATATTTTTTTGGATATTTGTAATAAAGTATACAAGAGAATTTCTATAAAAAAATGAAGAGAGTGGGTTATGACCTTAGTCCTCAACCCGAAGGCAATTAGAAATCAAGGTCAAGGTCCTTACTCAATTTGGCTATTCAAGATTTACCAACTATGGCAAAGGCTAGTAACCTGATACTAGGTCAAAGTAGCCAAACCCTAATTAGGGCAAACAATGAATCTTAAGGCCCACACTGGAGAGCTCCTTCAAGAAGGTCTCCTCTAACGAGACTAACAAGATGCCAATAAAACCCAAATCTACCTTGCTTAATGTGCAAAAGCAATGTCAAACAAGAAAATGGAGAGATCTTACCAACATCAACCAAGGAAAGAACAGTAGAAATGGTTCTTAGGTCCTCCTTAGCCGCAAGTTATTACAACTATTCTTAGGATCAATCTTACAAGATAGCAAACCCTCGAAATATCATCATTCAACCTTCATCACATAAAGATCATGCCACAAAAAGGTGTTCCTAACTCAAATGCTCCAATATACATAAGTTATCGGAAACAACCCTCTAACCTTGTTGAAATGCCATTCATCGCTTTTGATACGAAAGCTGATGGGATACGGCCTTGATGCAGATCCGCAAATTATGATACAAGTCAGCTGAAAGCGATACGGATCAGTGGTTTTTGCGTACAAATTGACAGTTTTGGGATACATATCGATTGTTTTAGGATACAGATCGGGATACAAGAGAAACAGATAAGATAAATCGCGATTCGTTTCGGCAGTGATTTTATTCTTCATTTTGGAAACCATAAATCTAAATCTAAGTGCCTATTATTTTCCTATAAATCTAAACATTTTTTGCAAGCCATCAATCACACAGCAGTTGAGCACTCGTCGACATCGCACAGCAGTGAAGCACTCGTGGAAATTGTGGTCGTGGTCGTGGTATCCAATTGCAGCATTCAACTGTCATGGTGGTCGTCAATTCGTAGCCATGACTTTGGTTCACGATAATGCATTCATGAAATAATCTTGTCTTCCTATGGTTCACGAGAATGCATTCATGATTATGATTCACGATAATGCATTTTGTTGGCACCTAAAAGTTAAAACACACTTAACCGCAGAAAAGTCTCATAACCGCTAGGTGTGTTCTTGAGGGGCAACTATGAATTTCAAATCCACTATCACCTCGATTCCTAACTCCTCTATTTAGACCCAACTCCCAAAGGTCAAGGGGGGTAGTCCCTATTTACAAAGTTTTCAAAGGTTTTGTTTTAGGAGTTAAAACACAGTTAGGCTTATTTAAGTTCAATGACAAGCAATCATGCAATATGCAAAATGTTCAACGACAGGCAAACCTTGCTTTTATAAGAAAGAAATAATCAATTATTCACTAAACCAGTGCCTATTCTATTTGGGCTATGGAATCACAAATTTAGGAAATTGTACTTGATAACAAAAAAAGTAGAATTACTAGATATACAAATTAAACTAAACAATTCACATTCCAAAAGTAATCAACATTCATATTAAATTATTAAAAAGAACATTTTGCAAAATAAGTAAACAATGAATAGAAACCTGGTTGTAAATAACCTGACTCGAAATGAAGAACTTGAAATAAAATGCTTTGTAAATTGTCAAGTGATCAAAATGTTTTGCAAGTGATCCTGTAAATTTTAAATGATTTTAGGTCTCACTTTAGCTTAGGGAATTAGTGTGTTGCAAGTGCAAGAGGAATATTGATTGTCCTAAACTAATGTGACTACCTTTAACCCCTTATCCTTTAGCTAGAGAGGAACTATTGGGTGTTCAACAAGTGAACACAAGATTCCCTTCTAGCTCCACAAGTTAGTTCCAAAGATTGTTGGATGCTCAATCGGAGGACACGAAGTGCCATGAGGCTCCCAACAACCTCTACCCCTCTAGTTCCACAAATCAATTCTTATTTTCTCAACTTCTAGTAAGTTGTTAAAGTGCCTATTAGTCTAGCCAACTCAAGTTTTTTCCCTTTCTTTTCACCCAAAATCAGATGAACCGGCAAAGGGAGTGACTACGGAGCAAAAGTGGGGCAAGGTTAAATTTTTAAACAAGCAACAAAATTGTTACTAAAATCCAAACTAAGCTATCCAGCACGATTTTGCAGGAGGGAAAAGCCACTTCTCATGCGAGGTGTAGGCAAAACAAATGTACAAATGCTTTTAAAGAGTAAATTAAATCATAGCCCTTCCTCTTTTGCTTACAAGGGTGGTAAAACCCAACTTCCTTTGCAAGCAATGAATGGCAACTAAAAAGTAAATAAATAGTTAATCTAGCCACACAACAATTTTGCAAACCAGATTGCCAGTCATGAGCCTAGTCCTTAAATTTGAGGCAAATGTTTCTCGAAGTATATTAGTGATGGATGATATATATATGTTCAGTTGGATCATTCAGGGACAGCAATTGTTGGGGAACCCTTCTCATTTCAATCCCTCTTCATGATTTCACTGCTCACTAGAGCAGAACAGTTAGTTGGATGTACTTTTTCCTTGCCATGCATAGATAACAGGGTCCATGCATATGGATTGCAATTGCAATTGCAGGTTCTGAGCAGGTATATGGAAAAGGTATTGCTTTATGGATGTCATAGTTTTATTAGTTTCCTGACTATGTTAGACCTTTCTTTTTCATTAATGATCATTTTTTCTAATTGGGTTGCCAGTAGGACATGTACTCTAAGTGATGTAGGCGCATTAGTTGATAGTTTCATATACATGTTATGCTTGGATTAGTTGGGGATGCACTGTTTAGATCCATTCCCTTGCTCTTGGTTCTATGCTTGGCATTTTTTCCACATTATCCATCTCATCCACCTTGTTTGAATCCCTTGACTTGGACATGACAGATCAACCTGCAGACCTTCCCCTCTATGACCTCTATGTTTGTATGGCCTCCATGTTTTCCTATGTCTCGGCTCGTAAGTGTGTGGGTTGGTCTTCAATCCTGTTGATCTCTTTCGCCTTGCACCCAGGATGTTTGAGTGCAATTAGGTTGGCTTATGTCACTGGAAGTGTATCCCTTAGAGTTGAAGAAAGTTCCCCATCCTTGAAGTTAGTTAGTGGCCAAGGGAGTAGGTACTCATCCTTTGTTTGATGTACCACCTAGTTGCCTGTAAAACGGCATTACTGCGAAGTTACAAATATATCGTTGAGGGTCCAAAAACAAATTATCAAATTTATTGACGAAAATTTCGACAAACATCAACAATATATCGACAAACTTAAAAAAATACAAAAATATTCATTTTTTCAATATTTTAAACATTTAAAGCAACAAGAACATCAAATAAACACATTGCCACATGAATATGAAAAAAAAACGATATATAAGAAGAATCAGACGTCTAGTGATACATCACACATAAAAAATGAATCAAGTCTTGAATCCTAAATTCCTGACTCATGAATCACCAAAAAATACAATCAATGTATCTCATATACAATGAAAGCAAGTAAATAAACTATTTATTCCCTCTACCCCTTTTACAGACATAGGTAATCACTCTAGTAATAGCTTTGTCTCTAGGGCTAGAAGGCCATAGTGGTCATGGGGGTTGTAGTGGAGTCTATGTATATTTTAAATCTCTATCTATGTAGATGTATATTTTAAATTAATAAATGAGCAAGGACTTTAAAAAAATGAATGTGAAACATAAATCACAAATCATACATGTCGACAAATCTTTTCCTATATTGGGATCCTATTCATCAAAAGCACCCTATGCCTCCCTCCTCTAGGCTCTAGTCCTTGCCTCTACCTCGAATCTCAAAGTTGATCGTCCAAGGACATTAGTCAACGACTCTCCTTAAAATTTTAATGAAACTTTATAATCCAATCGTTTTAATAATGTAGAAAAAACATCCCATGCTTAATAAGTGATTTTGCTTGAGTGAAGTGTGCATTTTGATTAAGGTTGTGTTGAGGCCTGGAAAATCCCAGGTAACAACAGTAGGGATTCTCCCCAATAAACGTTCCCAATTAGCTCGTTATTGTTTGGTATGGGGAATCCATATGGTTTACGGTCCGGCTACCGTAGGTCAAGTAACGATTTAAGTTTGCTTTACCGGTTGCGGCCTGGTCCACCGTTTAAGTGTATTTTTTGTTTTATTTTATATATGATATGCAAGTGCCTAATTAAGTGCAATCGATAGAGATAACGAAGAGTTCACAATGTGATGCGCTGGTTCTTACCTCTCGTCTTATTACCCCTTTCGCTTCTAAATCACAAACAAATAACAATTATGCTAAGCTAATTAATTCTATCTAACCTATCCCTAGGGAGCAAGATTATATTTAATGATGAGTAATGTACTGTAAAAACATGCATAAAGAATATTACATATAGTTGTTCATAATTCAGAAAACATGAATGTACGTAGAAAGATAAACAAAGAGGTAGCTCATTGTTGGTTAAAACATTCATTACTCAAACTAATGCATAAGTTTCATAAAAATAACAAGAAATCATTCATAACATGGAAGTAATTCATAAGTCGAAACAATCTCACAGTTTGTAGAATAAGCTGAAACAGAAATAATTCAACATTCAACCAATCTACAGCATGCATTTGAAACTTCACAACTCCTTCTCCAACAGAAACTATGGCCTCTTTATTATAAAAGGAAGTAGTTCTTTTTACAATAAACTTCACAAAAAGATCGCATGGAAAAAGTTTCCTTCTAACATCTACTTCACCTCTACTTATACAAAAAAAAAATGACTCTTGAGTTGCCCTCTAGCCTTTTGGGCTTCCTCGACTCTCCCTTTACAAAAATTTGTCCTCTAGTGCATGCACTTAGAAAAGGGATAAACACAAAATATTAAATAATCTTCAGTTTGTGAATAAGACAAAACTAAGTAGGCCCAGCTAGTGTCTTGACAAAAACACCCCAAGATTGTGCTTGCTCACTGATGACCTGAAACTCTGCAGGTTCCAATACACGAACTGCCACCTCATGCTTTGACAGCTGAGATTCAATTTACTTCACCTTGGGTGTACTCTGACTCAAAGATTTTTCCAACTTGAGTTTGTGACATGATGCTTGTATAATCCAAATCTTGATGTCTTCTTCACTAACAACTTCGAGCCTGAATATGTTTTCCTCTCCTTTTTGTAGCCTCTCTTGCAAATTCTTCAAATGTTCGTCTCTGACTGAGAAAACCTAATCCGGGGAGTCTGTTAGAATCATGCACTGATTGTGAACCAGATGTATGCCTTTGTAAAATTCAGCACACTTCTCAATAGTTTTCTCAATGGCGGTGTTTAATCTGACCGCCGTTCTACAACCAAAATTCAGTTTGGCTCCCTCCATTTTAAGACTTCCTGCAGATTTTTGATGCATGTTAGCTGGAAAGGTTGAATGGGTTTCTATCCATGCTAACTGATTTTTTACAAGCTCTGCTTAACTCTATACATCTCCCCTGCAAGATTCAGCAAAACCTGATTCATCTCCTTTTGCAACATCGAGGCTAGATTCCGGAATGGAGTGATGTCCATCTGTTTCTCCTCTGCCACTTGCAGTCGTTCTTTAAGTAAAAGGTTCTAAGCTTCCAACTCCTCTACTCTTTTGCTCATTGTATCTCCTTTCTGCACTGCTTCCACGACCTGCTTCTCGAGGTCTTTCTTCTCTCCTTCAATGATGTTCACTGATAATACTAGAGCATCCTTGTCAGACTGTAAAGTTTGGCATGCTTCTTTCGACTTCTCAATCTTACTGAGCATCTCTTCATGCTTCCTCTTCAAACTTTGACCTTCACCTCCTTCTTTTTTTAGGGTTTCTTTCATTTGAGCAATCTTCTTCTGATATTGTTCCAAATCAGTCATGATTTTATCAACTTTATCCTCATTAGCTAGGGCTGAGGCTACACCTGCCCTTGCCATAAGTCTCGGATCTTTGTTAGTCCCGTGAACAATTGTCTTCTCGGTCACCATAACTCCCTTCTTTTCTCCAGTGTCCACTTTCTTCTCCATTCTCCTGACAATTCTTTTTTTAGTTTTGTTATCAAAAATGGTATTCAAATCGGCCACCTCCTCTTCTTGCGATGGAATAAAAGGGATTAGTTCAATCCCTAATGTCGGATCTGGATTTCCTTCTGCCGTGCTGCTAGATGGGGCAGAGGATTCTACCGGATCATCATATGACTGAGTTTGCTCCAGGTCTGCATGATCTTGTTACTCCTGCTCCTTTTGTCGAAGCTCTTCAACTGCTTTCTCTGCATGTTCCCTTTCTTTGTCAACTGCTTCTAGTCTTAACCTCTCATTCTCTTCCTGCCTTTTCTGAGCTTCTTCTTCTTGATTCTTTTTCGCAATTTCTTCTTCTGCTGACCTTTTCTCGGCTTCCTCTTTGGCTTTTCTTTTTTCTTCTTCTTCTACTGCCAACCACTATTCTGCTTCTTGTGATAATCTGAGTGCCTCTTCTAGTCTTTTCTTAGCAGCTTCCTCCTCTTGCTTCTTCTGTTGCTCAATAGCTTTTCCCTTTCCACCTACTGTAGTTATCTTCTGCTTAAATCTCCTCCTTAAAGCTGTCATATTGCGTGCATTTCGGAAAATTTCTTCATCTTTATCCCAATAGTTTGCGTACCCAAAATGCACTCCTGCTACAGCACAATAATTAGCCACCTTATCCTCAGAATCATTCCTATGGAAACTTATCTCTCCAAAGTAAAAGTATTCTAACTCCTCTACAAATTCTGATGCACTCTTCACTTTGGAGAACTTATAACTCCCTGTGTAAAACGAAACTGGGGGATACACAGCCTTCTTTTGTTCGAACAGGAAATTACCAACTCCATCAATGTACAGTTACCTTACTACTTCCTTATGAATAACATAATCTGTAGCGTATTTTGGCAGAAGAGAAGGAGCCCTCGTTCCGCCAAACATCCTCAAATACAGACATTTCTCTGTCAGGTAATAATGCCCATTATCCTGTACAACCTTCAAAGCTTCTCCAGACATGCAATCACACTTAGCAAGGAAGATCAATCTGTATAATGGCATTATGAAGTCTTCACAAATACTTTTATAGTGATTGAAATATTTGTGTGCCCACAACAACTGATATGCAGGATAGACAGGAGACTTGGCCTTATCCCATTGGCACTTCAGAGCTGCGAAAGACTGTGTGCACAAAATGCAGTCGATCAGAACTGAGCTCATATAGAACTCTGATTTTTTTTGTGAGACTCCTCCCAATGCTACACTTATGCACGAAGACAAACTGTTAGACACTATATTTTCCCAGTTGAAGATGGTGCCTTGAGTGGCCACAAAGAAGATTACTGGTACCCAACTCAGTTTGAAATTCTTTCCATTCACTCTTCCAAAGATCTTGTTCAACATCAATGCTATCAATCTGTAGGGAGTGCGAAGGTTCGCGGTTTCATACTCCTCGGAAGGCCTTGTACGAAAATTCTTTCCGAGAATCATCATTCTTTTGACATTGTCCAAAACATCTAGATTAAGGTCTTTCAACCATCCTTCAGTTAAATAGGTATGGGGTGTTGGTAGCTTGTAGGCCATGGCTACATAAGCTGAGGTATAAGCAGCATAACCCTGTCCTTCAGTATTAGCCAAAATCATCTTTGTTACATCAGCCCTCGAGAGGATCCAACCTATTACCTCTGAACATGGAAAAAGTTTTGGACGCATGGCAACCTTCATAATTGTTGATCTTTCTATATTGGCATATATGGGTAAATCTTCCAATCTGGCATCTAAGACGCTTTGATTGGTGATCATTCGATAGATTTCCCCCCATTTATACTCAGGTTCGATACCCGTGACTGCTTTGGTATCTTCATATATAACCTCGACTCGGGTTATGATCTCTATCTCTGGTTCTTCGTCCGCAGCTTGCACCTTCTTCTTCTGTTTCCGAGGCATGTTGCTATATGAATGACAAGCCTGTATTGATCATACAACATCATGTTAGATTCAGTCTATTCCCAACATATAACTGCATTTTGATACATTCTACATTAAACACAAAACCGATTTAACCATAAATTTCTTTACCGAGTCATCGTGATGCATAATGACTGGATTCTTATGTCTATCTTAAACGCGCTCTTATGAAAAAGAAAACACACAGCAGGTTTAAAGCTTTCTAGGAGCGAAAAGTCAAAGATAACAGGCATCAACTCTGCTACAGGAAGAAAACCTCATGAAAAACCATGGTTTTAACCCTAAACGTAAATCCCTCCCACGGCATTTTGCAAAAACGCCTCTTCCAACCGGCCAACGGCCGCAGTACTGCCATCTTCTGATTGAGGAAACGAAGGAGTGGTGCAGACGGCGAAACGCCCGTCTGCCCACTGCCCTCTTTCTACCAACGACTGTCAGAACAAACCCCATGGTGGAAACTGGTCAACAACAGCTGGGGCAAGCAAGAACGGCTGGGGCATAGCTAACCAAACAAAGCGACGCTTCACAATAAATTTACCACGGCACTTAAATACCCTCCACGGGAAAGAAAACAAACCTAACCCTACCAAGTTGTTCTAAAAACTTTGCCAAGTAACGGGGACAGGTAATGAGATCCTACCTGGATTACTGAAATGACCTAGAAAAGAGCGTGATCTCCGTTGGCTAAAAATGCTCCGTCGACTGAAAGCTCCGCATTCTTCGAACAGCTAACAATATCGTGAAACAATGACCGTGGAAAAACCCCTTGTGGGCTTAAATAGGCTTTGAACGCGGGTGAGAGTAATAAACAAGCTTCAGGGGGGAACCCCATTAGCGCCAAAACATATCGGAACTGCTCCCGCTAGTGGATGCGAAGGCCTCGAGTGGCTGAAAAGAACAGGCCCGACATCTATCGGGCGGTTAAAAACTAATACGCCGAGACGGATAAAATGCTTTAACAACCATTCGGCAAGCCAAACCACTAATACCGCACCGATATCAGAACAAACTTCGGGAAGACATCGGCTGTGCATCGACCAGAAAAATCACTAGACTCTCCTCCTGTACCAAACAAAGCGATGCTTCACAATAAATTTACCACAGTGCTTAAATGCAGGTAACGGGAGTTCCTCCTGTACCTAAGGAACTCCAATGGCTGTCTGTCTCAAATGCCTCAGTGCTCCATGGTGTAAGTGTGCCATCCTCCTATGCCACAACTCACCCTGACTGTTGTCGCTGCTGACAAGAGCCTTTGTAGGCTCGAAGTGTAGTCTATACACCTACCCACTCCTAATCCTAATAACTCGATCCAAACTCTTGTCTGACCCCTTGGGCCTGATATACACTCTATGGTCTCAAAACTGTTGATGAAATTGTCATTGATGCCAACATGGACTTGCAGTGGCCCCACGGGATGTCATTGATGCCACCAAGTCCCACCTGCAATGCCTTGATCCCTTACAGAGTCAGTTTATGCCTTGAAGCACCTTGTACCCAGTTGACAAGGTTCATGTACCCACAAGCTTGAATCTTGAAGCCACCACCTTGCTGAAGATGTTGAAGACCCTGGAGATGGTCCTGAAGCCTTGATGGTTGTTAAAGAAGCCCTAGATGGGTGGAAGAAGCATTAATGACCCATTCTGTGGTCATTCATGCTATGATGATGTCATGGGTCCTTGGGAGAAGGTCTGGCAAACCCACATGTGATGTTTTGATGTATCTTGACCATAGAGGTCCCCGTGCATGGCTAAGGTAGTTGAAGAAGCCCATGAAGTGCCCTCACTTGGTGGTCTGATGGTCCTTGCATTCTTGAAGGTTCATGGGGTCTTAGAACCCTTGGAGATGGTTTTAGGGCATGAGGAAGTCTTTGCACCCACTTATATGGTGGCATGATGGCACTTCGATGAAGACATGGCAAGAAGGACATGACCATGAAGAACATGGCACTTGGACACTTGCTTGTTCTTGATGATGACCTTGATACCCTTGATAAGGTCATGGAGTCCTTGGAAGTGGGCATATGACCTTTTTGCATATGGTCACTTGTCCTTGGTCCTTGATGAAGCCCTTGAGGCTTGTGGTGACCTAAATTGGTTGTGGACAAAGGTGGGGCATACCCTAAGATCCTGAAGATGATGACCAAGCCCACCTTGAAGATGATAACAACTTATTTGAAGAAGCCCACGTAAGGACACCCTTGCTTATGGTAAGAAAGGGTTTGTGTGAAAAATAAAAACAAAAATATTAAATTTATTTTTGTAAAGTCAGCCCAGAAGTAAAAAAAAAAAATTATTGCTATGTCGGCCCCATTAAAAAATAAAATTAAATACAAGTCGGCTCAGCAAATTATGGAGGAGATTTAGTATAAAGACCATCTCATGATTTCACTTTTGAAATGGGAAATTTCGGTGGGATAGCTCTGAATTGTTTCGTGGACTGAGGCTACCTCAATACCGAGGGTTACAGCATGAGAAGAGCAGCAGTCCCGAATTTTTCCTTTGGGTTTCTGCAGCAAAGGTTGAGACCTGGGTGTTTGAAACAGTCCTGCCTTTGGAGAGAGTACAGTCCGAGCTTTTTGGAAATTTACTGCTGCTAAGTGTTTTCTTCAGGATTGAACAGTCTAAATGTGAGATCTTCTACACAGTCAAGATATGTATGTAGTCATTATAATGTACGGTGATATACAAAGATATACATTGAATGTTTATAGTGGTTGTGAAACAACACTTGAGGTTGAAGATGTTATGATGATGCAATACAAACAGTAGTTTGTATACAGTGGTAAATATTGTGAGTGTCTGAAGCAGCCCTATATCCGAGTCTCCACAGAGACACATACTTTCAGCGTTGAGCAAACAGTCTGGTTTTTATCTTGGGTTCTCACACAGCCCTGAGTTCTTGTTTTTGTTTGAAGAAGGTATACACAGCCCTAAGCCTTGACTTGTGAGGATTGTTTGAAGAATGTGATCAGCCTAAGGGTCAAAAAGAGTTTGGCAAATGCACAGTCCTCATCCGCAGTGGCAGCCTGAGACTCAGTTAGCCATTTGAAGTTTGATCAAGACATTGTCTTGACAGTGGTAGATGAACTGTGATTCAAACAGCGAAGTAATTTATTCAGTAGTAGCAGTCAAGTGACAGCCCAAACTTTGCAGCATCATTTTATTCTTCTTCGCAAACTACAGGCAGACACAAACATGAATTTTGGCATTTGTTTGAAGTCTGTTTAGCTCTGATTTTCAGGATATAACTGATCTGAGGTAATTGCAGTGGAGTAAAAAAAAATGTGGTGAAAGAGGCACGATGGTATCCTGAATCTCATGTAAATAGAGGACTGTGGCAGCCTTAGTGAAGGATGATGAAACCGATTCTACAGGAAGTTATATATCATTTTCAATGAAGGCTCCTTTTTCTTTATCTCTGATTTTCAAACATAAAGGATCTATGTGAATGGAAGTGTTCTTTGTTCTTGGATACATACTGAGGGAGCTGTTTGATAATCAAAACTAACCTTGATGTCTTGTCAACTTTGGTGCTGGATGTCAAGCAAATCACTTATTGTAGGATTTCTTTGATTTTGAATACATGTGATAAGATTCTTGATGTTTTAACAAGATCCTTGAGCAGCTGTAACGAAGACCAAATTGATATGACAGAACCTTAATAACGAGAACAGACTTCTGATAGACCGACATGAACAACATAAGAGCAGATCGATGATAGAGCAAAGCTTAATGATGGGCAGATCTTAATAATTGGCATGTGCAAATTCTTTTGAAGACAATATCAGACTTTGATGACTTAAGCAGTGAAGTATACGGTAATGTATAAAGTAGTGATGTATTCAGGTAAACAGTGAAGTATGCAGTACTGATGCATACTGTGTTGACAGAGGTTGAGATCTCTGAGTTGGTTCAATAAAGGATGCACAATTATTCTACGGTTGTATGGTGACAAAAGGAGGCATACATAACATGGTTTTGTTATTTGAAGTCTGCACAGTCAAAGTATAGAAGGATTCGAAGTTAGCATTAGATATGAGGTCAGCCTTTGAAGAAGTTCAATGTGTATGAGAAGATTGAGCAGATTCTTTCGATGACTTGACACAATGATACATAGACCATGGTCCTCATCCATAGCTTGGAGTCTGCACAGTTCAAAGACATACACAGTCAGCCCAGTGACCTCTGGTATGTATGACAGCTTGCTTGCTCAGTAGTAATGATGTAAAGTATGCTTAGTAAAGGTTTATACAATGTAAGGTTGAATACTCAGAGCTTATGACCAGTCAAGATTGAAGTTAACAAGTTGGTAAGTGTTGAGTGACATGAAGGAAGGCTCAACCAACTAAGGTTGAAGCTCTCAGTGCTAGGTTGCATACACAGCCTGAGTTAGTAACATGACAGTGATAGTGATGATGTAAGCAGATTGAACAGACATCCTAGTGACATAATGATGATGATATGGCAGTAATACATCTACAGCAGTATGGAATGTACTCTCAGCAGAAGACATGTTGACATGTGGCATCTTGAACAGCAGTGATGAGCAGATTGACCAGACAGTGATAAGCAGATTGACTAGATAGTGATGAGCAGATTGACCAGATATTGATGAGCAAATATAACCAGAGATGATGAGCAGAGACGAGCAGACTTTGATGACTTGGCAGTATTGAAGAGCAGGTGTTGATGAACAGCGAAGATTGAGAAGTCTGTTGCAGCAGTATTGATGAGAGAGTTGAGCAGATGATCAGCAGTATTGACCAGCAGCAGAATAGATTGAAGAATTAGATGATGTTGATATAACAGTAAGCTTTAATTGTAAATGCAAGCTTGTCTTGCATCTGAGGTTAGGATACCTCAAACCCTTCTTAGCAGGGTCTAAGAAAACCAGGCAGGGTCCTGGATGCAGAGTAGGTGCTCTTCATATCAGTAGGTGCTGATTTTACCTAACGGTTGTGTTGCCGCCTAATTCACACTTTAAGGCACAGGAAAGTCACAACCTGCTATGTGTGTCCTTGGGGGCAAGCGAGAGCTGGGGACCACTGTCACCACAGTCCACAACTCCTCCGTTTAGGCAAGATCCCAACAGAGCCAAGGGGGGAAGTCCCTACAGAAGACTAAGTTCCAGATTTATTAATTAATTACAAATTAAAGGGATCTTATTAAGGTGTGAGGCTAAGGTTTTGAGAGATGACAGTCAAACCAATGCAAGATGCAATATTTTAATGACAGTCAATCCTTTTAATATAACCAATGCCTAAGTAATGGAGTCAGAGAATGCAACTTTCAATGGATGCAGTCTAAGTTAATTATCCCACAGGTTAAGTTATCTAGCAATGAGATGAAAAACAAACTATGAACAATATACACAGTTATGAAATATTTATTAACAATATTATCAAGATAAATGAAAAATCATATAATCACAGTTGAGTAATATGAACAATATTAGACAGTTGAGCAGTAATATTATGAAATAACTTGATGCTAACCAATGCTCAGATAAATAACAGAAAATGTAAACCAGTTGATTAATATCCACAAGTTAGACAATTACTAGTTTTGCTTTGCAGGTGCAACAACAACTGAAAGGAAACAAGTGCAATATTGGAGTGAGATGTTGCTGAAATGAAAATGTTATAGAACCGGTTTTGCAATGTCTCTTGGTTCGTTTTAGGTAAATTTTATTAAGGTTTTTCCTCTTGAAGTTTAGTTTTCGAACCAGTGGTGTGACTACCCCAATCTAGTATTTCTCAAGTCAAAGAAGGAATGCTGGTGTGCTTAACAAAGTGGGAGCAAAGCCCACCCGTAGCTCCCAGGTCAAACCCCAACACCCCGGTGCTCAACAAGGAGGACGTAGAACGCCTAGAGACCCCCCACAGTCTTCTACCCCAAGTCGCTTCCGAGGTCACTGTTTTTAATCAACCGAAAAAATATCAAAATGGATGCGTATTAAACTAAAACTCCTCTACCCCCTGTCGTATCTCGTGACGAAGGGTGATAACCGAGTAGAGGAACAGGGGCTAAATTCGTTGTTGGTTAATTTTAGGGGGTAAATTTTAAATCTTGGTGATTAGCATTCAAGGTTAATTTTATACTATCAACAAGATCAACCAAGCGGTATCCCTTATGGGAGATGCCGGTACTTGATCTTGGACTGAAAAGCAAAATGTGAAGGTTTGTAGCAGAAAAAGGAAGTTGTTCTAATTAAACTAAGCCCCCACTTCTCCTGCTTTTCATACCCAACTTGAAGTCCCTAAAGGGAGATGACAAGTGGGACAGAGGATACACCAGATCGGTGGGTTGTATGGTTACACCTTTGTCAAAAAATAAAATTTAAATTTAGCTGCTTTGAACTGAAACTTAAAGGAAAATGCAATTAGCTAAACAATGTCCTAACCGCACAACAATCTCTGTAACAGAGATGGTGGTCTGTCACAGAGAATGGTGGGTAAACAGAAATAAAAAAGAATAACTTAACCTCACTTCAATCCCTTAAGGGAAGGTGGGTAAACAAAAATAAAACTTGCATAAAAGTAAATCTAAGCAACTAGTTTCTAGGCTATCCCTACACTACTCATACACAGATTTACAACAGCTTTTAAAGCTTTAGAGAATACCCCAAAGAGAACTTCTCTTTTGGGGTTTACAATCTTGTAGAAGAGAAGAGAAGAAATGTGGTTTTTGGGCCTCTTTTGGACCAAATTTTTTCTAGGGCCTTTTTTAAGCAAATTTGGGCAGCATAACCCCCTCTTCTGTGCATAAACCTGCAAAAAACCAGCAACTTTACTTGCTGGAATTTACTGCAGAAAACTAAATCAGAAAGTTAGCACAGATTAGTATAAAACCTAGAAATTTTATTAAAAAATATGAACATGAATTTTTTGAAAAAATGAAGTTTTAATATTCAGAAAATGAACTTTTGGGCATCTAAATGATGTATTAACAGCAGATTTAAAACTCTATACTAATCTACAATGGAAGAAAGCCCTAAAACAAGGGTTTTATTCACTATACAGTGAATAAAACTCAGTTTTAGGAGAGAGAAAGAAATATGGACGAAAATGCAAATTTGAAAAAAAAAACCCTTGGAAGAGCCCTTCTTAGCTTTAGATCCCTGCAAAACAAAACTATTAGAGCTGCAACAAGTAAGCAAAGAGATGAGCACAAAAATAAATCCTACAAAATACTTTGTAGAATCTTACCAATCTACTCACAAATGAAGATAGAAATACTTCTACTTACAAGTCTCTCCACAAAATACTTTGTGGAGAGCTTCCGAGCTAAACAAATGCAACAATAATTGATAAATCCACAAGGTTACCTCACTAATCCAAGCATGAAATGAGAGATCCACACCAACAATTTGCCTCCAAAGCTTTCTCTATTATAGCCCAACTAGGGCAAGATTCAATACAACAATAGCAAGAGGCTTGGGCCAAATGCTTGAGAGAATATGAGAGGAGAATAAGGAAAGATTTCAGTAGCATAACAATAGCATGAGAGATCTTATAAATGAGGGAGTGAGACCCTCATTATATAGTTGAGGAGCAACCCCAACCTCTTGAAGATCAATGGCCAAGATTAGATCTAGATCTAGATTAGATCTCCACCACTAGATCTAGGTTTGTTGACTTTGCAAGCCATCCACCAATCATAAGCAAGGGTGCCTTTTCAAATCAATGGTCAAAAAGATAGATCCATGTCACAATAAAGCTTAACCCTTAGATCTAGGGTTTCCATGACTCAAGTGGGGCCTCCTTTGACTCAAATTTTAATTTTATTGTTTTTAATTTTATCTTTAATTTTTTAAACTTTTATATTTTGATCTTTTATTTAATCTTTAATCTTTTATTTAATCTTTTTATTTTTATTTTTATCTTTTTATTTTTTAATCTTTTAATCTCTTATTTTCAAGTTTTAATCTTATATTTTTATTTTTTATCTTTTACTTTTTATATTTTACTCAATCTTTTATTTTAAATCATTTTTAAATTTTTATCTTTTTAATCTTTTATTTATTTTAAATCTTTTTTAAATTTTTATATTTTTTATCTTTTATTAAGACAAGAGGGATGCCCCACTTAGGAGATCTTCAGACATTTATTTTGACCATGGGGGGTTTATTTAAATGAAATTTTGGCTATGCTTAGCCACCCCCCAAACTTAATTACCATGGCCTTATTTGATTTTTTCCTTCAAAATCAAATAATTTAATTTTTCACCTTGGGAAATTAAATTAATTTCCTGGGAAAAGAAAACCTTGTCTTAACTAAAATTGCTCTAACTTCCTAACCCCTTGTCAGAATGACATGAGACTTGAACCAATGGCTTAGGGGGTGTCATAGCATTTTCATTTGCATTCATAGCCCCTATTACAAAATGACAAGGCTCAGGAGATTACATTATTACATCAAAACTTAATTAATTAACCACCAAATGGTAAAGTTAATTAATTAAGAAAAAATCAAAATTAAAATTAAAATCCTAACGAAATTCCGCAAGACTATAAGATATGGCTAGCATGGTCATGGACAACAACTTGAAACCTTAGCCACCTCATGGGCTTGATTATCAGAACGCCAATTCACCACTTTGGAGGATTTGTGAGTGAAAAACCCAACCAATTAAAATTGTTAATTAACAAAATTAACTGGAAGGGAAAAAAAAACACTCGGTGAAGAGGACTTCCCTGATAATAAAATCCATGGTGACATCCTTAGAGGAATGACCCATGCTAACATATAAAGTTACATTAATTGTCCCACGCAGGGAAACGGACATTTCGTGTACAAAAGGGGCATAATTGCCCTGCTAAATGAAAAATCCCCAGAATTTTTCCATGGTACAAACTGCACAGAATGTACATTTTCAATGTACATGAGGTTGCCACCTAGTTGAAATAGGTGGGCAACAGGTTGTAGCCGGAGCAAAACTAATACAAAAAGATTACAAAATTATATGGTGTTGTGTTCTTTTGTGTTATGGTTCTTGATGATTTAAATGCTTATGCTATGTGAATGATGGAGTGAAAGATGTTTATGAAATGATTATGAGATTGGTAGAATAATGGAATGATGAATTGGTAGTTAATGGTGACAAGCTAAGAAAAGTTTTAATATTGCTTTACACTGATTCACCCCCCCCTCTCAGTGTCTAACAAAAACTTCACCTAAAATCCCTTGTCCTCTAGAGTGCAAACAGATATGAGGTTCTTGGTCAACCCCGAAACATACAACACATCAGCAAAGCTGAGGGGTTTTCCAGAATCCCTTTGAAATGAAACAGTGCCAACTCCTTGCGCCTGATATCGTGCATCATCACCCAGCTCAACGTGGATACCAGTACCACCCTCCTGCAAGTCTTTGAAGAATCTTTTCTGTCCAGTCATATGACTAGATGCTCCACTGTCGATGTACCAAATACTGCTACCTGTGGTGCTTACCATGCAAGCTTTCAAACAAAACTCCTCATCGAAGTTTCTGTTGAACTCCTCCACCTCTGCAAAACCTGCCATCTAGGTATTGTTCTTCTTCTTCTTGTCTAAGCATTGGGAGGCAAAGTGTCCCTGTTTGTGGCAAATAAAAGACTTGACTTTGGACATGTCAAGGTTCTTCTTACCACCCTTCTTTTTCTTTACCTTGCCCTTGCTCTTCCCTATCAGGGGTAGAGCCTCCTCATCCAAAATCTGTGGGGCACTTCTGGATGAGCCTGATCCTTGACCCATGCGAGTCTCCTCCTGCACAAAGTCATCCCACAATCTCTGCCAATCATGGAGCCTCTCCCTAGCCACAACACCTTTGACAAAAGTGTCCCATGGCTTAGAAAATCCATTGAGGGCTATCCGAACTAGCTCCTCATTCTCAGTCTTAGAACCAACAGCTCCAAGCTCGTCTCTGATCTGTGTGAGCCTTGTGAGATAAGGCACCACTCTTTCTCCCCTGGCCATACTAGTACTGCGCATTCTCTCTTGCAACACCATCTTCCGATTTTCATTCATGTTCTGGTACAGACTTTCCAAGGCCTTCCACATCTCTAATGCAATCTTCTTCCCGGAAAGGTGAGGGACTATGTGATCCTTCACTCCATCCAAGATGATCAACATGGATCTGGAATCTATCTTCTTCCAAGCTACCAACTCTGTCGGATCAGTGGGCGCAACCTTCGTGGAGTCAATGTGCTCCTCCGCATCACTGACATATAGGATCCTTGTGATCCTTTCTTTCCACGTAGGAAAGTTCTGAGCCCCATGGAGTCTATCCTCGACTCTCAACTGCACGGCCATATTGAAGTGTACCTTCCAAACCCTAGATCTGAACTCTAGGTTTGTGTCTTCAATAGATCTGCCCCTGATCTATCAATGTTGCTGCTAGTCTCTCAGATTTAGCTCATCTAAGCTCTATTACCATGTAAATTTTCCTTTAAAATTCAACCAGGGATAAACAGTATATTTAAATTGTTACTAAAAACCACACATGAATTTCATTTACTAGTATTGCAGTAGATATAAAAGACTGAGAAACATCCACAACATCACATAGATATAGACACAGTATTTTTGGGTATGGAAACCCTCGGATAAAACCCAAGATGGGAAAACCGGTGCAGCAGTGAGATATGAAATTTATATTATGAAGATATGGAACTTTTACAACCAGTAGATAAATACACCCAACTTGGCGAATTTAAACCTCTGCAGAAAACACTAGACAAATCCAGCAACCCAATACACCCCCAACGTAGCAGTACGGCCTCCTTTGCACAGTTGTACGAATCCGCACGACGCTGACGTCAACTTGTGCAGATTTCATACAGTTGTACGCCTACCTCTTGCCGAATGGTACGGCTGCCCTCTGTGTGATCCTGTACAGCCTCTAGCTCAGCCTAGAACCTCAATAAATCTGTCGAGTAGGTGCTCCTCCGTCTTCTCAGCAAACTCCTCCGGATGACTTCTCTCTGGCTATATCTCACATGTGTACGTGTCATCTCCACCAAATCTCCTTTTAACTCAATGGCTAAGTGAAAAACCCTAACCCTCACTATGGATCAATGGATGTGATCGTCCGGTGAGATGAACGGCCAAGATTAGATTAGTCATCACTTAAATATTTCACTTTTCACTTTATAAAGTGATTCCATTAAGTCAAAATCAAATTAGAATTATTAATGTATTTTCCTAAGTCCAAACTTAGGAAAATCACATTAAATACATTTGGCTTCCTGTTTAATGTCTTCCTAGCATTCAAGGACACATGCAATGCTAGAATACCTTCCTTGTTGCCACTTTCTAACATTGTTCACCAAGGAGGGGGATTGAAACCCCTAGAAGTCTCTTTAAAGGTTGAATCCAAGCACCTAAAAGTCAGGAACAAGAATTAGAATAGCAATAAGACATTCAAGTTATATTTCTTGGAATCCGTAATTAAGCATTATAACTCCTACCCCTCTCCCAGTGTTGTTTATGCTTCATTGTTTTAACTACCTATGGCATTGATCTTTGCTAAGAGGTTTCTTGGGAAAGGCGTATATGTGTTGTTTAAGCAACTGCAGATATCTATCATTGACATCAAGACCTCCCCCTTAGTCCTAGGAGTTGACCTAAAGTGTTAAGGAGCTAGGTTGTGGTGACATTGGGCTCTCCTCCAGTGCTTGCCACTCGTCGCACCATGATCCGTGACCTTGGTCGAGGTGCTATTTTGAGCGATAACACATGAGATGGTTGAATGTAGGAAATTAGTTTTTCTACCATATAGCCTACATCAAAGTAGTTGCGAATGTCACAACTTAGCTGTTTCCATTATGCAATATTTTGATGACTCCATTAGCCAAATAGATTGATAGACACCGGTTTCCTTCTATCTCGCTTCCTTTTCTTGTTCTTTTCCTTCATTTCTTATCTTGTCAATATCCCTATCTGATTTCCACATAAAATACTATGCTACAACCTTTTGTTTTGTTAAGGCTTACTCTTCAAACTTCACCATGAGCCTACACTGCAGATCTTTAACAATCCTACCTTAGTGAAGCCCCCTTTGTGTTGAAGAAAATCCAACCTAAAGTGTGAGGAAGAGCTAATGAGGTGATAGTGGACAGCCTTCCTTAGTTACACAAAGCTATCACCTTGAAATGGGACTTTATACTTTCGTGGGTGCTAGATTTTGTTGTAACAGAACCAAAATTCCATCTTCTCTATATTTAGATTTATTTACTCCTTGGAATATAAAATCAATATAATAGGATCTCAAGACATGAACAAATACAAGCATTAGTCAAAAGAAACAACACTAATGGCTGCATGCATTATTAGTATAAGCTATAATCAATGGACAGCCATTGACCTAGATATGTGCCTTTGAAGTATGCTTTATGTTGGTTATCACTTCATCGTTGCTTCCTGCCTATCTTTTTTTAAAAGACGTGTACAATTTGAATGTAGAGGTATAGTGTAGGTGGTTATTAAGAACGTCATAATTGCTTCTAGAATTGATACAAATCCTCTAGATGATGCTTACAAATATATATCCTTAAGAAGGAAAGCTGGAACAATTAAAAGAAACTTGAAACAAATATATTGCAAGAAGACAACGTGCAGTTTCTTATGATAAGTGGATTCCCTTTTCACTTTACAACAAACATACCATCTTCACCTAATTTTGTAGGAATAAGTACGAAACAGTCATTTTTCTTAAACATTCACAGGTATAACTCCATCTATTCAAAAGGTTCTCCTAAAAATCTATATGGATAGAATAAATTTCAGTCCTTGAGATTCTCCCTGCTAAGACAGATTGAACATGTTGCATGACAATAAAAAGGCCAGAAATTAACACAAAATAGGGTATGCCGCAACCAATGTTTATAACGAATGCAGACCACTTACTGCAGTAACAGACGTGGTTATAGCTTTTAGTCCAGACGTGCATGCTTGAATCTCTGCCAAGGCTGAAAAATTGTTGTTCTCAAATTGGTACATAACTTCCGAGTATAATGATTCCATCCATTGTCCAACAAAACGAAATGCATAAGCACTTGCTAGCAAGGGAAATATCTTCTGTTGTTGAGTCGGATAATCAAGAACCTGTCACCGTAACTGGCTTACTACATGTTTTTTATTAGGTCATTCAACAGAGATGACACTTGTGTTAAATTTTAACTAGGCATTTAATGGCACAGCCATTTTGTATATAAAAACACGATTTAAACATAGTGTGCTGCCTTTTTTCTCCCAGTGTTGAAAGATAATGCAACAGTACCTGTATTTCCCGATTGCCATTGTCAAGACTAAACTGCCGCCTAACAGCACTGTACCTCACAGCTATTGTAACTGCACGAGAAAGATCCATTGAAGCTTCCATGAGAATGATTTGGCGTGCAGCGATCATACCTCCATATAAAATCTGTCTAGGCACACTTTGGCGTGCATACTTTCCCTCTCTCGTTACTATAGCCATTCTGGTTGAAAATCAGTGCACAAGAATAAGCTGATATTAAATATGGCCCTTTACTTTATTTTGACCTAAAACAGCTTAAATGAATGTTAAAATTAGCCACACTGATGTTCAATGAAAATTTGGAACAAAGAAAACACAATGCTAGAGCTATATATGATATAAGTGTAAAAGATTTTAAGCTGTTGGGATTTAACCAACAGGTTCTTGGTTTTTTAAGTCTTTCTAATCAGAGCAATTTTCCTTTCTAGTTTGAGCTGAAAAAAGGGGGCTTTGCTGCATTAGCATTATGACTCATTCTGCACCAATCATTAGGAATCTGTTCAGCTTATGTCAGAAAAAGCATGGCGAGTGAGTATTTTCATGTTTAAAGCACTGCTACACATTAGAGAGTTTTCGTTTTGTGAACTCAAAAACAGATTAATCTAATATAATATACCGCATTAACAAGTTGTCACGAGGTATTCGAGTGTTTTTGAACTGCGCAAAACCGTTATCCACTGTATTGTTTCCGCCATTCCCAAACTTTTTTCCAATATCCCCCACTGTTATTGTTGTCAAAGGTTTGTGATCCTCCACACTCCGAATTTGTACAATGAATGCTGTACTCCACATCATTAATTCCAAAGAAATTCTTTGTAAGAAAACATATGATAAGAATTTAGAAATTTGCATACATAATTTATGTTTAGAGATTTGTACCTCAGTACTTTTAATATTTTATTATCATTAAGCTCTTATGGAAGAGAAACACACCGTGCACACCATAGTCCTTGTCTAAAATCAGGCGTGCATGAACGATTGCATGAGTTGCAACCTTACCCAAGCCTCCTGGCCACCACTATCAGATCATGCACATACCACAATATCACTTCATTTGATCTGAGCAAAAGGGTATAAACAAATTGCAATCTTTTTAAAGTTTAACACCTGGGGTTTCTCAGCAATTACCTTTGTAGATGTGAGAGTTGGACTGTTCAAGATGAATTCATCAGTATATGGATCAAAAGTAGCAGTAGTTTCCAGCCCTTGTACATTAGAACCATGTCCAATTTCCGTTTGTGCATAACAACCAATAACTGACATGCTAGTTGCTAGAGGTAACCACTTATTTTGTTGTTCTGCTGTTGCTTGAGTCCTCAATACAGGAATAAACATATTCTGAAAGACATAAATGTAGGTAAAATATAAAAAATCTGCATACAAATCATCACAAATTGACCAAAATACCTATGGAATATTTTAAACAAACTTTTCTTTTTCTTTTCCTACAAAAGAAAATGAGTTTTATATCACAATTTATAAGAAAACATCAAGTATTGAAGAAGGCTTTGCATCCTCTTTCCATCCATGTTAAAAGATCCAACATATTAGACTTAAAACACTCTCTTACTGACCATCATTAAGTGAATTTTATATATAATTTTATTTACATAAATTTTATCCAAATGCAATCTGATACAATTGGGAGCGCAGAGAGATAAAATTGGAAATGCAATAAGAGAAGACATCAGTGCAAACGGCATAAACTAAATAAACCTTGATAAGTCATCTTAATGGTGAACACCACCATTACTCTCAGGATTACCTTTCTCTCGTTTCTATATCCATCTTAGTGATTTCTAAATTGAATGGATAGAATGCCAGCATGAATTTTATCTATTTTAGACTTCAGTCATATTGAAGTTTTCCATTTTACAATTTTTAACCGTCTGAAAACCCCTCACAAAACTGCAGAGCAAGAACTTTCATTTATAATATGTTATTCACATAGAAAATGGATTTCAATGAACATAATGTTAATGACTTCATAACATTTATTATAGAGCTGCCAGAACAGTTGGATTGGTTCGGCTAGAGTTTGTGTAAATGGGAACCTCTCTAAAGTGATCCCCTTCAGAGATCTCTTAAGCAGGGTCATCCCTTGGTTCCTCACCTTTATGATATTACTGCAGATGTGCCATTCGATACCTATTGGAGGCAACATGGACGAATCATGGAAATCTCAGTACCTAACAGTAGCCGATTGCTTTTTATTTGCATTTTGTAGATGATTCAACCCTGACATCAAAGTCTTCCTAGGAATCAGTAGAGAGAACTTCACAATGCTTGAAAACTTTTGTTGAGGCAACAAGCACAGCTGTCAATGAGAAAAAGATAAAAGCTATTATTGTTAAAATCTGAACTTAAACTCAGCTACAGATATCCCAAACACTTAACAGTACTCCGATCTCAGTCAATACAGTCATAGCAATCAAAGCATAACTCATGCACTCATTTCCATGTAACAGTAAGCTGAAACACACATGTTACAAAGACTTTTGCAGCGGAAAATAACTCATGAACAGCAGATTGTAAAACACATTTACCACAGTATATTTTGGTCCAAAGATCCTGGAAAAACCCCAAAGGAGAAAACCAGTCAAGAGAAATTCTTATTGAACTTTAAAGGAGAAATCTCAGAGATTTACAGCAGTAGTACTCGCAGCATTAATGCACAGGAATAAATCAAAAATCAGAGTCAAGACATTCACCTTGATTTCTGAGCCCAATACCCACAGTGACTGCTACAGGAATCTCCTCAATTTCTGTGCACTGTAAGTCCAAAAACAACAGTATTCACTTCCCTTGAAATACATGCCAACTTGCCTCATTTTCAGTGCTGAAAACTGCTGTATAAAATAGCTACAGGAATCCGCCTTGGACTGCATGCAGACTTGTTCTCTCTCCTACTGTACAGCCTCATTAATGCTACCCGACTTCTTGCCTTGAGAAATGCGCCCCTTTTCTGCTGGGTGTAAGCTAAAGTCTAGACGATTTGCACCCATTATTCGGCAAATTTTCTGATCAAATTCCGGCGAAAATTGTTGAAATGGCAGTTTTCAGTTGTTGGAATTGCTTAATCGGGGTGCCCTAGAGGTAATAGAGGGCGCTGAGTCCATTTTTGCAATCAAAATTGCAATTTCAACAATGAAAATTGGAATTTCAGCAACAAATCGTGTCGCTCGATTCTGGCCAACTCACCGGAGAAGGTGCAAATCGTCCTGACTTTAGCTTACTCCTTTCCTGCTGTACTAAAAGCATTCACTGTTGTACATGGCTTGAAGTGCATGCCCATTATCTATGTTGTGTGGGAGCGCGCCCCCCCCCCTCGCTCCCACACCCGACGCTCGTTGCCTCCAGGAAGCGCTGGGGAAGCGCACTTCCTAAACGCCTTCCAAGCAACAAAAGAAACGCTCCCACCTTTTTTCCAAGTTTTTCCAAAAAAAAAAAAAAATTTAAGTGATGGGTGGGGGATAACTAACCCTAGGTCCATACTAATGCTATATAAAGGAGGCAAAGCCTACTCTAATAACAAAAAACCTAACCTTAGTAATCATCAGTAGCATTAAATGGTAATATTAAATTCTTAAAGTAAAAGTTGGCATTCTCCTTATTTTTCATTTTCTATCATTCTACTTAAATTTTTGACATTACCATTAATTGTTTCAGGATGTTTGAGAGTGGTTCCAACCTCATCAAACTTCAAATGCAAAAAATAGAATTTTTTATCCAATTCAAAATTCAACAAGGTTAGCAATTTTTAGGATTTCAGGATTGCAATGTTTCCACTAGATTCTATCATGTATGAGGGTATGGGATTGCCATTTAATCAAACACATCAACCCCTCTATGTATCTTGATGTTGGTGGTGTTGATTGTTCAAATTGATGCTGGTGGCCTCAAAACTAATTTTTGAAGAATCCCTAGTTTATAGCCTATTTATTCATGTACTTTGGTTCAGATATGGATTGCACTCAGAGCTATTTTGGTTGTATGCACTCTTGCTATATACATGAGAAACTTTGCATATTGTGTATAATGGTTTGAATTTTGATGGATGCACATGGTTTTGTTGACATATGCATCAAAATATATAACAATATATATTATATAAAAAACGCTCCCACCCCGGAAGCTTTTGAAAATTTCGCTTTTCACTTTGCTCCCGCTTCCTGCTTCTCGCTTTTGCCCCCACTCTCAAGTAACCTTGCCCACTATTCCTTCCTTGGGATGTGTGTTGCCCCTTGCTAGAAAGTGTGCCCTTCTTGAAACTCATGCACTCCCTCTTAGCTGCTCTTTCACTATCCGTCTCTCAGCTCAACTCCTCTTCCTCTGTTGGAAAAACGTGCCTCTCACACTTCTCTCCAAATTACTCTTGAAATGTGAGTCAAATGAGTCTCACAAAAGCTCTTTTTATTATTTACTTAAGGGTAATTGCCTTGACTCTTTGTATTCTAGGGCCCGGATAAAATCTTGGCTCACAAGATCGATGGCTATGATCTAATCACAAGTTCACTTAAATCCCATAAGTCATGAACTGTATTAAAATCATTTTTCTCTCGAAAAGCCACTTTTCCCCAAATATAATAAAAAAGTACAACTCAATATTATTTTATAAAGTCACTTTATAAAAACACATTATAAAGTACATTATCTCACTTAAGCAAGACACCTTGCTCAAACCTTTGCACCTAGGAACATAAGTGTAGAAGTTACCTTCGAGCTACAAAATCTAACAATTAATACTGGCCAAAAGAGTTAGGCAACTTCAATGATGTATATTCAGTCATTTTCAGCCTTAGTAACTCAAGAAATCAACCCATTTAGATCTATCTTTGTGACCCCATATGCCCCAAGATTGAAGGCACTAGTCTTTCCCATCAATCACCACCCCAAAAACTAAAGATTCTCCATTTCTTTTTTGAAATCTGAAGTTTATATTCTATAATATCATTCCAGATTTCAAATTTCACAAGACGAGGGTTTTAGAACAGTTTGCATATTATTTTTAAGCTTGTTTTTAGCCAGTTTAGATTCTGGAAAATTTCAGTCAAAATTGCCTTAAAAATAGATTTAAACTAGGCCCTGTTGTTGGCCCTAGAAAAAGTTAGGAAGAACTCAGCCAGAATTATGCTCGGGAAAATAAAGAAGATGGTTGGCTCTGTAATCTGGCCAAACAATCCTGCAAGAAGTTTACGAAGCCAAACTGCTTCTCAGGTTGCTGAGCTAGCAGCCATATACTCGGCCTCTGCAGTACTGAGAGCTACTGAGTTCTGCTTCCTACTGCACCAGGAAATAACTGCAGAACCCAGACTGAAACAACAACCTGAAGTGCTCTTCCTATCTGCAGTGCATCCAGCCCAAATATAAGTCTGTAGACCCTTGCAATTTCAAGTCGCATTCTGAATCATATCATAGACCATATCCCACAGTGCCACGTAAGTATCTAAGTACATGTTTTGCAGCAATCCAGTGAATCTGCCTCGGTTCACACATGAACTAACTAAGAGCATTCACAGCAAAACAAATGTCCGGTCTGGTGTTCGTCTGATACATCAAGGACCCAATCCACTGGTGATACATGGTGGGATCAATCAAACTTGAATCTGAGGCAGAATCCCTCAGCTTCTTCAAGTTTGCATCCATCGGAGTAGCTATGGACTTGCAGTCCAACATTCCGAATCTCTTTAGTATATCTATGGTGTATTTTCCTTGTCCTAGGAAAATCTCTTTATGCCTCTGCCATACTTCTAATCCCAAGAAGTAGTGCATCAATCCAATATCCTTCATTTCAAACTCAGAGGCGAGTTTCTTCTTACACCATAAGATAAGGTTCTCATTTCCGGTAAGAAACAAGCCATCAACATATAGTACCAAAATCAGTGGCTCATTATTCACAACCTTGTAGTAAAGGTTGGGGTCTACATCACTCTTGGTGAATCCCAGACTCACCAGGAATCCGTCTATCCATCCATACCAAGCACGAGGTGCTTGCTTGAGTCCATATAACGCCTTTTTCAGCTTGCATACGTGAGATTCCTTTCCATGGACAACAAACCCTTCTGGTTGTTCAATATATACTTCTTCCTCAATAATAGCATTGAGAAAGGCAGTCTTGACATCCATCTAATGCAACTTCCATCCCATAGCTGAAGCAATAGCAATGATCGATCTGATGGAAGTGTATCGAGCCACAGGAGAAAATGTCTTATCATAATCAACTCCCTCTTTCTGAGAGAACCGTCTAGCAACAAATTTGGCCTTGTATTTTTCAATACTCCCATCTGCTCCATGTTTGATTTTGTATAGCCATCTTGAAGTTACAACAGACTTCCCCTCAAGTCTCGGTACAATCTCCCACACATCATTCTCCATGATGGATTGATATTCTTCCACCATGGAATCCTTCCAAACTTGGTGCATGGATGCATCTTCATAAGTGGTGGGTTTTGAGTCAATGATATGACTCATCAATGCAACATAACTGGAGAATCTCTGAGGTCTTTTGCTTTCTCGGAAAGTGCCATGTGGAGCTTCATGCCCCTTTGCATCCTGTAAGGTCTATTGTGCCCATCTAGGTCTTTTCCAACCTACTGTCATATCTTCAAGAATATCAACTGTCGCGACTAGATCAATGGGATTGATGGGTTCATCTTTTCCTGCTAACTCGTTCTGAACTGGAGAGGAAGATGATCTCATCTCCAATTCCTCATCATCGATCTCCATGTCTGATCCTCTACCTTTCTTGACAACCATTTCTCCTTCAAAGGTCACATCGCTACTAACTTCGATCTGTCTGGATCCTGGGATATAGATTCTGTAGGCCTTTGAAGATTCACTGTATCCCACGAAAGTTCCCTTCTTGCCTGAAGGTTCTAACTTCGTCCTTTTCCCCTTGGCCACATGTATGTAGACTGGACAGCCAAAGATTCGAAGGTGACCCACTTCTGGTTTTACTCCTGTAAAGGCTTCTTCAGGAGTCATGTTCTTCATTATCTTATGTGGGCATTTGTTCTATACATATACAGTTGTTCTGGATGCTTCTTCCCATAAGAACATGGGTAGACTCTGGTCATGAATCATGGCTTTGGCCGCCTCCACAATTGTTCTGTTCTTTTTTTCAACAACCTCGTTTTGCTAGGGATTGTAGAAAACTGTAAGCTCCCTCTTAATTCCTACTTCTCTGCAGAAATCATTGAATTTCGTAGAGGTATATTCGCCACCATTATCTGATCTTAGGATCTTGATCCTCTTCCCTGACAAATTCTCGACTTGTGCTTTGAACTCCTTGAATTTACTGAGTACTTCCTCGGATTCCTTGGTCTTAAGAAAGTAGATCCAAGTCTTTCGTGAGTAGTCATCAATGAAGGTCACATAGTAATGATATCCTCCCAATGAGGAAACTGTCATTGGGCCACACAAGTCAGAGTGTACTATATCCAAGATTTCTTTGGATCTGCTCTCACTATCAAGGAAAGATTTCTTGGCATTCTTGCCAAGTGCACATCCTCTACATGTTCCATCTTGGTCTACCTGTAACACTGGTATACCTGTAACTATGTTCTTCACTGCTGGGAGAGCTCTATAATTTAGATGAGCTAGTCTTCTGTGCCATAGCTCACCCATACTTGTAGAGTCATGGACTAGGGCTTGGACTGGTAGAGTGTTCAGTCGATACAAGCTCTCCTCTCTCATACCAATTACTTTGGTTGTATCCATGCTTGAGTTCTTCTCCCAAGCAAGTACTTTTCCATCTGAAAATGCTACTTTATATCTTTTGTCTTCTAACGCTGAGATGGAAGCAAGATTTCTTTTCATACCAGGTACATAGAGCACATCACTTAAGTGTGGAGTATCATTAGTCTCTAGCTGAAGGGAGGTAGCCCCAGATCCCTTCACAATGTAGTTGGCATCATCTCCAAGTACAACATGGAGATGGGAATCTTTCTCAACTACTTCTGAGAGATTTTCTTTATATCTTGTCATGTGTTTAGATGCACCACTATCTATGAGCCAAGTATCACTAGTGGTGGGAACCGTACCTGATAAAGCTGATATGAAGAAGAATTTTGTACGATCTTCATTCTTCTGTTTCTTGTGATGATGATCTTCCTCGACATCAGCGGTTGAAGCTTCATGCTTCCTTTTGTGAGAACTTCGACAGCTTCTGGCATAATGGTCATATTTCTTGCACCTGTAGCATTGGATCTAAGATATATCCTTCTTTTGTTTCTTCTGATCTGGGGGAGGACTTTATCTCTTATCTTGATACTTGTGAATGTACGGCTTCCTTCCCCTTCCCTTGCCTTTCTTGGTATGAGATACGAACGCTTCATTTTCCTCAGGTTGAGTACCATGAAGTGTTTGGCGTGCTGCAATTATGGTTTCTTCCTGAGTGCAATCTGCCCATAGTTTATCAAATTTGAGCAACTTGGTTCAACCACTTATAGTTTAGATGAAAGACTCCCAAGATGGTGGGAGACCATTTAAGGTGATCATGAGAAGATCCTTTTCTTCAAGATTGTCTCCACTGGACTTTAACTTGTCCTGGAGCTAGGTGATCCTCATGAAATATGAGGCAATGTTCTTGGACTTCGTCATCTTCATATTCAATAGTTAATTCCTCAATGTGAGTCACATTGATGCTACTGTGTTCAAATAGCTTCTTTAGGGTTTTGAACATCTTTCTTGCCATTGATTTTTCTGAGATCTAAGGAACCAAGTGATCTCTAACTGAGTCCACTAAAATCCTCCTTGCTTTGGCATCATCCTTTCTCCAGCGAGGTTTGTCTTCTTCGGCTTCTGGTTTTGGGACCTTTTCCTTTACAAACTGTAATAGGTCATTTTCTTCTAGTAGAAAAGAACCCTAGACTTCCAAGGGATGAAATTGGAAGCCCCTTCCAAACGATCTTCAACCTTCATGCTAATCATCTTGACTGCAAATCTAAATCTGAGATCCCAGCAGTGGCTAGGTCAAAAAAATGAAAGTTGGAGTTTTGGAAAACTGACTCCACAGATAAATGCACCCTAGAGAGGCGAGTTGAGTAGAGGTGGAGTCGAGCAAAAATTGTGGAGAAAGTAGGTCAAAACTAGAAACCCTAATTTCTAATGCAGCTGTAGAATTAGGTCAAAATTGAAACTTCTCATAATTGAATTATGTCTTCACCAAAAGATGTGCCCTCCTTAGAGCGAAATTCCCAAGGCTCTTTTCCTGCCAAAAGGTTGAGTGAAGACCTTGAAAGATGAAACCCTAGTTTCAACAGGTTGTCGACAGAGTTCTGGCAATGGATTCTTCTAGTACTACTCTGATACCTTGTTAGATTTTCTTAAATATTATAGCAGTATATCTTAATTGCAGTTATCAATAGGATCACTAGAAGATGGACAAAGCACAGAACAATAACACAAGTATTTTTCACCTAGGAAACCCAATTGGGAGAAAACCCAGGAACTTTCGTCTAGAGATAATAATTCTGAGATCATAGTACAATGAAGAAAGAAAAGAAAAAAATGGAAATGCTTTCCAAAAATAAAACCCTGAAAACAATCTTCTTCTCCAGTGTATGCGAACTTCTCTGAGCTGCTATATAGCTGCACTCTGCCAGAAACTGCGCACTTCACTTTGTTGTTGCGCTGCTGTTGTGTATAATAATGAGGGGCACCTCCTATTTACACTGTTTTCCCACCCAAAAATTAACTGGGGCCGACTTCACTTGGGGGAGCAATAATAATTTTATATTTCATAATTTTTATTTTATTCTTTTATTGCTGGCTTTTCGCCCAAAGGATTACATTGTTCTTTCAAGGGTTTAGATGAATGATTACAACAAGTTCAACTCCCGAAGGAGGACAATAAAAATAGCTTCTGAAGTTGCACAAACTCCAACAGTTAGTAGAATACTCTTCTTGTTAAGGGGGAGTGTTGAAATAATGTAACTTCGAAGAATATTCTACTTGTACTTTACATTATTATTATTCCTCCTTCGAGAGATGCCATTAATGTAAAAGGTCATGTAAAAGTCATGAGGTAAATCCTCTGTTGTAAGTTAGGCCAATAGTACCCAAAAAAGATTAATATAGATATTATTTTGAGTTTTCCTTGGTAGGTCGACCCTGTCAATTTGATAGATTGGCACAGTTAGGTTAAAAGGTCAGCCAAATGATTAGTATTAGGGAGGCACCATCCCTCATTTGTACACACACACTCACATGTATTGCGCAAGAGAGAAAAAGAGGAAGGACAGAGAAGGAGAAGTGTGTTATCACATATATAGTAGCCAAGCTACCATATTCTATTTTTCAGACACAGTACATTTGTCAGCCAGATCTCTTACATTATGAGATGCTGAGATGAGCACTTTTGATGGATCATGTTTATATTAGTGGACTATTGTACTCTCCCATGTCAGGACTGAGTCTGAGCACACTCAGATTTGAGGACCGATGTAGCCATTTATGTCATTACAGAGCACTCATTGATGCCCAATTTTATATCAGTTCTTTCTCATTGGACAGATGGTGTCTCAGATGGATTATATTGCATGATTATGACTCAGCATTTTATATTGTGTGATGGTTATGATTGCTCTTACACTGATTTTTGTGACATGTATTGACTTGTGGTATCATGATCTGACGGTCATAATTATATGGAGTTGGTTGTATCTTGTACTAGGTATTGATGTCCTTACTTAGACTTGGAAGTTCTTGATCTATACTCATTGGCTTTACCCTCCTTAGGGAGAATAGAGGTAGTCATTCCCACCATTGTTTTGGCTTGCTAGTGTTGGCTCCATCATTCATTGTCTTCACCCATCCATTACCCTCCATTTTAGTTTTCAACCCGACCGACTTCTTGACTTATGGCATGGAGGACCTTCTTCCCCGCTGGAACTTTTGTTGGACAAGCCTCACTGTTTATATTGTGTCTCGGCTCTGAGTTGGTGACAAAACTTGCCTTTGGTAAGTTGGATAGTATGCCTAAATCATTCTGGTCGGTTGTCCCAATGTTTGGCACTGTGCAGAACTCCCACTAGTCACTTGAGATGTTGTTGGCTAGAACTAAAAGCTTATGTACTACCTATATTGAAAATATTGAATATGCGCCCATGAAAAATGAAAATTATAAAATTGTGTTTCTTAACATATGTAAAAAGGGCAAGAGCAATGAAATGCTAAAATACTCCTTGAAGAGTATAAGAAAAGGTCCAAAAAAGCAATGGTTAAAAATATGCTATATCCAAAAATTGTTGACCTTGTTTAAATAAATATGTCCCGGATGAAAGCTGCGATTAGTTGTGCTTTTAAGCACTGGTGAAGTCCCAAAAGGGTCATATAGGCCAAAAAGGCCATGGAATAAAATGATGATCCTAATGAACTTGGATCAAGCTTGATGTAGACATGATGCCTAAGTTGAATAAGCACTCTCTAAATAACTCACCCATTTGTGAGGCACTGCCATTCCTTGTGTTGTTGTTTGTCTGACATTGGTTATAGTGAGTATTCCCTTTCCTTGTCCAAAGTGTCATGATGTTGAGTAGGAAGTCATCATTTGCCTTAGCCTTGTCATTTCCACCCTTCACCCTTCACTAGTAAATTGGCTACAGCTATGAAGTGAGTATAGTCTTGAAAGTCTAAGTCTGAGTAATAATAAATAAAACCTTATATATGTATTGGTTGATGTACAGCCAGTGAAATGAATGCTACTTGTTGTGATTGTTACTTGAATGAGTTGTAGAGCATGTCTTAACCTTTTAACACTTGCAGCGAATGGATATAGTCTGAGTTATTATTGGTGTCTGGTTATTCACAGATGGTTATATTGTTTATTGGATATGATTGATGATTAGATAGAGACCTATGAGGGGCATGAGTATACACCTTAGATGGATTTGGACTCTCTGAGTGTAATGAGATAGTTTATTTCCAGTTCCGGGCACTTGTAGATATGATCAGGCTTATTCTGCCTCTATGATGCAGTTTTTCTTCACAGGTTGATATGTTTGAGCAGGGAGATGTTTTAGTTGGATCTCCTAGGGCGTTGTATGGGCATAGGGGAGTGCAGCCACTTGTTTGTACCATTGTACCCCCATCCCAGAGAGCCTGGTGGGCTCAGTTTGACAACGCAGGCACCCTAGGAGGCTATTTTAGCAAGATCACATTTCCCGAGGCAGATTAAAAATGATTAAATGGCTATTGAAGAAATCGATTTGGGCTACTGAGGTAAAAAATGGCATGGGATGAGTCACAATGATGAGAGTGATGTCTTCCACACCTTCTCCAGCAGTTGCAGCACCTGATTGGGCCCACACCTATTTTTGGGCATTTTTATATTATTTTCTGGAGCTTTTGGAAGGCTCGCGATTTCCTCAAGAAGGCATAAAGTCAAAGAATTAAATTATTATATTATTTTATTGTGCCATGGGGACACCCAGAGGGAGTTAGTCAAACACTCCTTGGACCCACCATGTGCTTTCATTTATTTCTTGTTGAGTGGGTTACCTTTTTATGGGTGGTTTTTTCCAATTTGGTAAATTATGGTTATATTGATCCATGTATTGTATGTTGAGCTCATCTCAACCATTGATTAGAACATTTCATCTTTTAATCTTAGCCACTCGTTTTGAAAGTGGTTAGGATTCGGTTATGATTGTGGTTCTCTCATTTCTATTTAAAGGAGAGAGCTTCTCATTTGTAAGGGGTCTTTGGCTCTTGGATCTGAATAATAGAAAGACTTTTTTGTGTAAATTTTCTGGATCTGCTTTGCATCTGATGTTCTCAAATGGTGATTGGAAAATCTTCAGCTTCCTAGCATTGTGGAAATTCTTGTGAGATCTATATTTTTTGCTATCATTGTTTTGTCTACAAGAGGGTGTTTTGGCTGGAGCGTTTTTGTAGGGGGACCTCAACTCGCTCGGTTTTCTTCGTCTTGGATCAAGGGGTTTTCATTAGTTTCATTGTGATCTATGATTACTTCATTTTACTTTCTTGTAGCATTCAGTTTCTTTATCTTGTATTAGCAAATCTGATATGGTTGACATTTGCTCATGTAGGGTAGGGGTGCATTGGTGGCTTGGAGCTTGCATATGCCATAGAAATCACGAGGATCTTCCAAAATTGATCGGCATAGCTAAGATCATCACTGTTAAAGACTTCTACAAGCTTTTCTAGGTAAGTCTCTTCTTTTCAGATCTTATTCCATTGTACCTTGCTTTACTTCAAATTTTTCTGAAAACTCCTAAAATACTAAAAACCCTAAAAAGCAATAAATCTGCGAATCGTCCGATCTTTGGCCAAACCATTTCTGGGTTTCATAAATCGGGCCTCCCCTTCAACAAATCAACTACAACGCTAGTCAAACTCCTGCTGGTTTGACCTAGATCTGATTTTTTGCCAGAAAACTACATAACCCCCCCCCCCCCCGAAAATTTGACCTGCTAGGGTTTTGATTTTTTCTGAATTCTGACTTCACAGACGGATAGATCGGGTCCCACACAGTCCAAATCAACCCCAACGTTGTCCAAATGCTTGGTTGTTTGACCTAGATCTGAGTTTTTGACTGAAACAGCCCTAGTGCCCTCACTGAAAATTGAACTTTTTCGGAAGTGACTTTTTTCTGAAATCTGACAAGATAGGCTGATAGATCAGGGCTTAAGCATTCCAGAACACCCCCAACGTTGAACTAGTTCCTTCCGGTTTGCCCTAGATCTGAAAAATTGGTTTTCAGCCCCCCTAGCCCCCTCGTCAAATTTTGACTTTGTCCGGATCTGATTTTCTGCTGATTTTATGATTTGGGCTTGTAGATCAGGTCACCCTGACCTCATTTCCCCTTCAACGCTGAGTTGATAGCCTCCTAGTGACTCTAGAACTGCAGATCTGCCTCTCCAAGCCCTAGCGCTAGCCCTCCATTGAGCTGGTTTCCCTATAACCTGAAGTTTCCGGGCTGTTACCACCTAAGTTGTACTTACTGGTTTTTTATCAAGTGATCCTGGTGAACTGGACAAGGATAACTTGTTCGGACTTCAGAAGACCTTTGGAAGTACTTCTGGGAAGTACTTGTTGTACTATATCACATGTTCATACCCCATGGGGGAATTGTAATAAATGCTCTAGCATGATAGTGTCTGTAAAAGACTCAGTCTCTTAGACTTTATTTGTCAATCCGATCAGCCCAGGGTGTTTTTTCCCTTGGTTATTATTGGTTGTT
>LPNX010113067.1:753294-905418 GCA_001517045.1 Pseudotsuga menziesii
TCTTGGAAGCTCTGTGGACTGATGTGTCGGTTTATGGGTTGATGTGTCGGCTCAATCAAGCCCCCGGTTGACAAGTAGGCTCAGTTCAGCTTCAAATCTGCATTGATTGACTCTCCATCAGCTGATTTGATCTGTCTCCTTGGGATTTGCGCCCCCCCTGAGCTGAATCTCCTGGTTTTTGTATATATCAAAGCACAAGCAGCCTCTTCCAAGCTAGTTAGAACTGGGATTGAGGTGTTGTTGCTCTTGTACTGTATTGTTTATTATTCTGGAATAAAGAAACTTTGGAGGCAAGATCTATGGTGTAATGCTCTTCATATGTGGATGTTGATTGTCAAATACTTATGAGGTATAATCTGTGTCATTTATCATTGCTTTTGCTGGTTAATTGTTGGCCTTGAAGGAGAGAGCTCCCTCCTGTTAGGGTAAGAGTTTATTCTAGTTTGATTTATGCTCTTACTGCTGCTTGTTTCAGATCTATTGGAGTTGTATGTATTTTAATTTTAATTGCATGCTTTCCAATTATCTCTTCCAGCAGCACTTATGTTTTAACCATCTGTTTGTGCAAGGATTTCTAAGTTGCAGGTGATCTCGCTTGTAGAAGAGGTTGAGCTGGTTTGCATCTTCCTCATCTTCAAGATCTTCTGAATGACATAGTCCCTCGGTGTTCCACCAAAGCAAAATCCAAAACCCAACATTCCCAGGCTTCAAACACTCTTTCTCTCTCATCCTCCTTCAAAATCTTAATTTCTCTTCAAATTGATTACTTTTAAAGAGTCTTATTGCTTAGATCTGTCTCATTAAGAAAATTACACATAGATCTAGTTAGTAAGATCCTTTCTTAAGTTTAGATCTCAGTTCCATTTTGCATATAAAGCTATATTTTAAGAGATCTAGCTGAAATTATCCTCTTTTTGCAAGCATTTTAATGAAAATTTGTAGCTTGCTTTTAAAGTAGTTTCCTTTGTTGTACTTTAAAGTTTCATATTCTGCAATAAAAGTGCACATCTCATTGGCTGCCCAAACAGCAAGCCAAGATCCCAAGGAAAGTCTGCTTTCCTTGGTTCTTTTTTTGCAAAACTAGATTACCCCAACTTAACAAAATTTTACTTAGTTTTTTTTGGCAACTAGTGTAGTGACCCAAAACACTTTCAAAGTGTGTTTGGGCACATTTGATTTTGATTGCTCGCTATTTTTTAGCAGGTCTAACAAAAAAGAGAAGGAGACTCTGCCCAATTTCCGACTCTTGGACGAACCGGAGCTTCCCGGAAGCTTCCCCCACCACTGTGTTTTAATTATAACTTGTTACAAGCTTATTATAAGCCTTTGGATCCCAGATAACAAGGACCAAAGTGCATCAATTTTAATTTGCTGATATTGTAAATCGCTACTAATAAAAAGAAAAGGTCCTTTATGTTCACCATCCCCCCTGGGGGGATTTGTGTCTGTGTTTCCTTTTTGCTTTTCTTTCCTTTTTTTTGCAAACTAGCGTAGTTCTAATCTGCAGGGAAGTATACTTTGATTTATTATCAATTTCATATTCCATATTTGAGATTTCAAAGTAATCTTAATACTTACCCCATGACTTCCCGATTGACCCTTGACTCGAGACTTGCCTTGACTCAAGACTTGCCCCCAAGGGCAAACCGAGTGGCTTGAAGATTTCTACCACGTGACCCAGGTGTGTGAAAGGCGGCAACACGGGCCAAATCCTTTTCTGGGTCCATAGATCAGGGTATATCCCAGGTGGGTTCACTGAAACGTTGGGTTGATGCTGACTCCATTGCCCAATGCACATAAGGCACTGATCTCCTAGCTAGCACTAGCCCTAACTTGACCTCACTCCCATTCCCTTTGCCAACATTTATTTACAAATCAAGTTACCTATCTTTCACTGAGTTTGTCTCCTTGGTACTAGACAGTCCCAACTCTGTCTTTGCCTACCCTGTCATAGTTACGTTTCCCAAGACAGTGGTCATCTCCATCAGTTGCTAGTACCTAAACCCTAGAGCTAGGGTTTCCATTTACCTTGCACCTTACATACCTTAAAGCCCCATTTGATCTGTTCTGGTGTCTAGGTCTGATCTCCCCTGTCGGGAGCAGATCCGAGTCTCCCCCATTGTTGTTTTGGACTAGGATAACATAAAGTGAAGGTTGCCTTGATTGGCGTGACAACCAACCATTTGGGAGTCTAGGCAGTCGTGGTTCCACCCCTTAGTTGCTTGCCCCTCTACCATCCATCCTGGATCCACCTCACACAGGCAACTACAAGGCGGGTGATAACAAAGTGTTTTTGGTGTCTTTAGCTCTTATGCTAGGGTTTGGTCTCTCTCTAATATGAGACCTTGTTATTTGGACATTGTACTCTGGTAATCTATATTGAGGAAGTTTTCCTGGGATTTTCCCTTTTGGGTTTTCCCAAGATAAATTGTTGTGTACCTTGTGATTGTGTTTCTTTCAGAGATCCTCTTTATGTTGTTAATGTGAAAATGAATTAAATGCCCATGAAATTAGAAATTAAGCTGTAACAGCATATAAACTTAACAATAAAGTTAATCAAAGGGTTGAGAAAGTGATTAAGAACACAAGATTAAATTAAAGAAATTAAGGTAAGGTGAAGGAATAATATAAAAATGATTAAGGGGAAGTGAGAAAAGGTGGAGTGTCCACTTGAAACGTCGGTTTCAACACACTGAAAATCCAGAAAAGCAATGACACAATGTCCACCCACTGTGAAAGCATCCACATTCAGAAACCATCAAACTTCAAACAAGTGAGTAGGCCATAAGCAAAAAATGTGGTGTTTTCACTCATGCCCAGCCATGCAAAGCACAATGCAGTTTATATCAAATACAAACTCGGCTGCCAATCACAAACAATCATATGACTAAAACTCATATTTAAAACCTTTTACAGAACAAACAAAATGCAAAATTCATCCACATATTTGCGTGTATTAGGACCTTTCTACAAACTGCAGTTTACAAACACGTGTAATTTCAATTGATTTAACTGCACATAAATATTAGATCACAGTATGGAGTACTAAAGTCTAAAACTGATTATTACAGAATTGTGTAACAATAGGCTGCAAACTACAATGCAAAAGTTTCCCACACTTTTACAGGATCCTATCAAGGATAAATCACACCTAAAAATTCAACAATTTCCAATGATAAATTAAATATCCACAAAGAGGAATCCGAGGAATCCAAATAATACATCCTGACTTAACATTACAGAATTAGATAATGCTGTTAAATATAGATGAAAAAAATAGCCCAAGGGTTAGCTCAATTGCTTGAGTTTGAGCTATCCACCGAGGGCATGTTGCCAATAGGGAGAACAAAGGTCTATGCTTTCTCTGTCACTGATACCGGGTCAACCATTACTAGATATGTATTTATGGGAGGCTCCAGATCTATAAATTAAATAGGCTCTCTAACTAGCTAAAATACTGCTTACTCAACTTGATCAACTGGCTCTGTTCTAGCTGCTATTTATGTTGCTAAAGATCAACTGGCTCTGTTCTAGCTGCTATTTATGTTGCTAAAGATCAACTGGCTAATAAACTGAATAAACTGACTCAACTTGGTAAACTGCATATACTGCCGGGTAAACTGAATCAGCTAGCTACAGAATGGGATATGCATTTTGATCTACTTGCTCTACAGCATATGTATTTGGGTCTGACTCTCAATCTAGAATTGGATCTGTTCCCGAGGGCTAATAACAGGGGTGGCTGCATAGTACAGAGGACTCGGTAACTGATGACTGTGGATATGCATATGGATAATAACTTGGATTCTATGGATATGGATCCAAAACCAGTTCTGAGTCAATAAGATCAACTGGTGCTGTTTCCACCTTGGCTATATGCTCGTCTTTCCAGGTTCAAATTCAGGAGACCCTTGGAGTTACCAGCCACTATTGTAGCTGGTGGTTGAACACCTCCATCCAGATATTCTTGGGAAAAGGAGAGGATCCTGGGAGGTTTTGCTTACAAAAAAATAGATGAGGATAAATAGTCCTTACCCAATGTAAGTCATCATAAGCTTTCTCATCTCTAAGCGTCCTCAATGTTCTTGCATCATCCTCTGTTATAGGAAAGCCACAAAAAGTCAAAACAATGCACTCAAGAACGAAAAAACAAGAAAAGTATTTCATAATATTCCTTTAATTCAAACCTCAAGCTGTAGAATGACACTTAAAACAACTTTTCTTTACAAATGACCTCAGAGTAGTAGAATTTATGACAGAATATATCCACAATCCATCTCTTCCCTTACTAGTTCAAACAATTTTTGAGTGATCAATTTTGAAATTCTTCCCTTTCCTTCTCCCTCTCGCCCTTGTCTTCCCCGCCCTTTTGAACAATTATTAAGTCATCCTTTATCTAGAAAGAGAAAAAAAAAATTGCACCTGAAAGCCCAAGTTCAAGAGCGAGTGCTCTACAGTGAGCTGCTTTTCTAATCCCGCTGATAAATAGTTCTTTACGAGTCATGTTTGGCTTGTTATCCTTCCGAAAAACCTGAAAAGTGCATTATAGAGCTTCAAAAGACGAAAGGGATAGTGAGGACTATAATAATAAGTTATAAAGTGAAAAGAAAGTACTGTTCCCTTTTATGAGCATTATAGTACATTTATTGGAATAACTTAAATTGGGGAAAACCAATAACAACACATCAGCTTTTGTAAAATTAACTACTCAGAAGGAATGTATAGACTAACTCTTTATCAAACCTGATGTAACTCCATTCATTTTTTCTTGAAAAGATAAGTTGGGATGAGGATAAATATCATGTATGAATTTTTCTGACAAGGACTTGTTTCCCTTTGCATCGAGAGTAGCTAGGTGCTCTACAGCCCAGTATGGGGAAATGTTGTCAAGTAACGTAAGTGACAAAAAAAAAAAATTAAACAATGTTATTTCGAGAGTAGCTAGGTTCTCTACAGCCCAGTATGAGGAAATGTTGTCAAGTAACGTGAGTGACAACAACAAAAAATTAAATAATGTTATTCGGATATGTAAGTTCAATTTTAAATTTTACATAAAAGCTTAAAAAATTAAAACTAGAATAGATCCATCTAAAACCAGATCTATCAAGCACTGAGATGGATCAAATTTTTAGAGGTGTAAATTATTTATCTTAAATTGTTTACACATCAAAAAAAATTACACCCTAAGAAATATAATCCCTCTCGATGTTTGATAGCTCTGGGGTTAAGATGGATCTATGCTAATAGTGATAGTAGTGAAGAGCAAGTTAAATACAAATCCTATGTAAACACTTGATAGCGTGCACCTAGTAGGAATGGGGCATTTTCCATTCTCTATTCGTTCCAGCAGCATGGTCATATTTTTTAAAATTTGGCTTACAGAGAGGGAAGGAATCCAAAGTCATGAAAGATGGAACAAATGAGTGTCTGTATAGGAATGCTCTGTAGGATTCTGTGATGATGCAACTTTAGTCATTTGCTTAAAAAATTGGCTTCCAGAGAGGGAAGGAATCCAGAGCCTGTTATATTTCAGAGACAAACTAAATCAATCCACACAATTAACAACACCATTAACACCAGCATTTCATGTGGTAAAACCCCAAAAGGGGAAACATCCACGGCCAAAGTATTGAAGTTCATTAATGAAGAAGAACATATTACAAGACAGGTCTCAGCCTCACAGACAACTCTCTACATTGCATATCCCAACCATGCACTATATACTTCATGAATTTAGTTACATGAGTAAACCGTTGCCGGTTATGCCCGTTTTTAGAAACATCCGTAATGAGAAACCTCCCATAAACACATTAGTTTAGTTGTCATTTAACAATCTCCACCTTGACAACAAAATTTACAAATACTTTGCCCAAGACTATTTATCACCTTTTTTTCTTCAAACCAAGAGAAGCTACACACCAACATAACCTCTCTAACAATACAGGTTTTGTGAACAGATCTACACAATTTTCTTTAGTATGGACCTTTTTCAGATCTACTCCACCTTCACTAATGGCTTGTCTTACAAAATGATATTTTACATCAATATGTTTAGTCTTACTATGATAAACAGGATCTGTAGCCGAATGAATAGCACTTTCACTGTCACAGAAGACACGCACACTGTTCTGCAACCTTCCAATTTCTCTAAGCAGACCTCTCAGCCAAATTGCCTCTTTGCAAGGATATGAGGCTCCAATGTATTCAGCCTCTGTAGTGGATAAAGCAACTGTGTCTTGAAGCTTTGACATCCAACTTATAGCTCCACCTGCAAGAGTAAAGACATAACCTGAAGTAGACCTTTTGTTGCCCAAATCACCTACGAAATCTGAATCAACAAAACCGCACACAGAATCACTGTTACTATTAAAGGTAATACAATAGTCATGTGCCTCTTAAGTACCGAAGCACCCATTTCACTGCATTTCAATGTTCTTTTCCTGGATTTTCCATGTACTTACTAACAACACCTACTGCACGTGAAATATCAGGTCTAGTACACACCATTGCATACATCAAACATCCTACTGAATTGGCATATGGTACACGAGACATATAATACTTTTCTTCAACACTACTAGGACATAAACTTGAAGAAAGTTTAAAATGGGAAGCCAAAGGAACATTCACAGGCTTTGCCTTATTCATTTCAAATCTTTCAAGTATTTTCTCAACATACTTCTCCTGTGAAAAACTGAGCTTACCATTTTTTCTAACTCTGTGTATCTCAATACCCAAGATTTGTTTTGCAACTCCAAGATCCTTCATATCAAAAGTCCTAGCCATCTGAGCCTTCAACCTGTTAATCTCGTCCATGCTTTTGCTCACAATAAGCATATCATCAACATACAATACTAAAATAATGAATATATCATTCAACTTTTTGAAGTATAAACAATGATCATACTCACTTCTAGTATAACCTTGGCTCACCATGAAGGAATCAAACTTCTTGTACTATTGCCTGGGCGACTGTTTCAGGCCATACAATGATTTCTTGAGCTTGCAAACTAATCTACCTTTCTGATGCTGTACAAAACCTTCTGGTTGTTCCATATAAATCTCCTCATCTAAATCTCCATGTAAGAAAGTTGTTTTAACATCTAGTTGCTCTAACTCCAAATCAAGCAATGCAACTAATGCTAACACAATACGAATAGATACAAGCTTGACAACTGGTGAAAAATTCTCATGATAGTCTTACCTTCCATCTGAGAGTACCCTTTTGCGACCAATCTGGCTTTGTATCTTTCAACCTTACCATCAACTCCTTTCTTCAATTTGAAGACCCATTTATACCCAACCGTTTTTCTATCTTTGGGGAGTTTAACCAATTCCCATGTCTTGTTTTTCTCCATAGAATCCATTTCTTCTTTCATTGCCACCTTCCACTTCGCATTGTCAATACAATCAATGGCTTCCTGAAAACAAGAAGGTTCTCCATCATCAATAAATAAAACAGACGAAACAAAATCAGTATACCTCTTAGGAGGATTTCTCTCCCTTAATGATCTTCTTGGTGTAGGCTGTGGGGTTTCCACAATTTCTTGAATTTCTTCATCTTCTATGACTTCTCTCTCACTAGAAACTTCTTCTTGTTTATTTGAGTCATTGGAAGATTGGTTCTCCAACTGAATTAGTTGTTTTGATATTGCTTGTTCCTGTTCCACATCAACTCTTACACTTTCGGATTTAATCAGAGAAGATTCATCAAAAATTACATCTCTGCTAATGATAATTTTGTGGGCAGTAGGATTCCACAATCTATATCCTTTCATTACATCATCATAACCAACAAAGATGCACTTCTTTGATCTAGGCTCTAACTTAGAACGTTGATTTTTAGGAGTAAGTGCATAAGCTTCACAACCAAAGATTTTCAAATTCGAATAATCACAGGAGTGACCATAGGAAATGGTAGGAGACGGACCCCATAAATCAGAATGAACATAGTTAAGTACACCTTTACTCACATGACTACCTGATTTAAACTTTTGTCTACACTGCTTTCCATATATACAATGTTTACAAAACACAAAATTCAGAGTTTTCAAGTTTGGAAGCAATTTACGATTCATTAATACCTGAAGCCCTTTTTCACTCATATGACCAAGACGCTGATGCCATAGCTGAGTGGGTCCTGACTCTTCTTCAGATACTAATGCAATACCATTAACTTGCGTCCTTCCAACTAGTTTGTAAAGGTTTCTTGTCCTCCGTGCCTTCATGACCACTAAAGCACCCTTGGAAACTTTTAGAGTTCCATCAAAACCTGTAAACTTATGACCACAAGAATCCAATACTCCCAAAGAAATTATTTTTTTCTTTAACTCAAGTACATGTCTAACATCTGTAAGTGTTCTTATTACTCCATCAAACATCTTAATTTTAACACTTCCAACCCCAACAGTTTTACATGAATGATTATCTCTTAAAAGAACTATTCCATCATTAACTGTTTGATAGGAAGCAAACCAATCTTTATGAAGACAGATATGGTGCGAAGCACTAAAATCTAATAGCCATTCCTCATTACATTCAGAAATATTACAAACAGATAAGACCTCATCAATCATACCTGAATCAGAAGACTTAATTGAGTTTGCCTCTGACTTGGAGTCATCCTTCTTGAATTCTTGTCTCTTCCAATAGTCTTTCTTGAGATGACCAGTTTTATTACAGTACCAACATTTTAATTTACTCTTTCTGCCCTTCGACTTAGACCTGGAAGTACCTCTTGACTTTTCTCCTTTCTCCTTGGATCGACCTCTAACAACCAAAGCTTCTGGCGAAGAGGTTTCAACACTGGTTTTCTTCCTTAATTCCTCAGACAATAATGCTCCAACAACATTGTCAAATTCTAAAGTATCAGTTGTACTAAGGCTAATGGAAGAAACTACTTGACCCCAAGACTCAGGTAAAGTACATAAAAGATTCAATGCTTTATCTTCATCATCAATTTTAACATCCATGCTACTCAACTGGCAAATAAGAGTGTTAAAAACATTTAAATGATCTGCAATCTTCGTACCTTCTTTCATTCTCATACCGTACAGTTGTCGCTTCAAGTAAATTATGTTTGTCACTAATTTTGTCATATACAGACTTTCTAATTTGTTCCACAAGCTTGCTGCTGATGTTTCTCTAATAATGTTAAACAACACATCATCCGCAAGACATAAACGGATTGTGCTTAGCGCTTTGGCATCTAGATCCTCACATTCATCATCTGTCATGGTGAGAGGTTTTTTTCTTTTCCCATCTAAAGCTCTCCGTAACCCCTGTTGAACTAATAATTCCAAACTTCCAAATAAACTTCATGGCGTTTTTTTATTATTCCAAACTTCCAATAAACTTCAAAACTTCACGGTTTTATTTTTTATTCTAAACTTCCAAAAACTTCCAATAAATAATAAAAATTGCACGGGTAAATTTTTGTTAACCCAAAAAACAAGAATCCACCTTTAAATTACAGGCTTGCCCTCATTTTTCTCCACTGTTCATATAAATATATATATATATATATATATATATATATATATATATCACCAAACTTACACGCAGACTCTCACAGCGAGCCCTTCCCCACAGGAGTGACCAGTGTTCACTTTACACGCCGACAACATGCAGCGATTCTCTATCATTTTGTTCCAAGCGCGGGCTTCCTCTTCTTCATGCTGAAGAACTGTCACTCTCCTTCATGCTGACAGAACAGCAGCGCTGGCTTCTTCATAGCAATCACCTCTCCACCCGGCCAGCTCGTCGCTATCCTCCACAACTGGTTCTTCTTCAGTAATGACTCTGGCAGCAACGATCCTCCACACGCAGGAAGCACTGGCTCTTCTCCCAGCCATCCAAGCAGCAAATGCAGACCGTCCAAACAGCAAATGCAGAACAGTCCTCTCCAGCGATCCTCTGCCACGTCTTTTGGCAACAGCAAACAACATTCACAGCCAGCAGCTATTTTACCACACTGTCTCTTCCAGCACTCTGGCTCTGATACCACTTGTTATATTTCAGAGACAAATTAAATCAATCCACACAATTAACAACACCATTTAACACCAGCATTTCATGTGGTAAAAGCCCAAAAGGGGAAACATCCACGGGCAAAGTATTGAAGCTCAATAATGAAAAAGGAGAGATTACAAGACAAGTCTCGGCCTCACAGACAACTCTCTACATTGCATATACTAACCATGCACTATATACTTCATGAATTTAGTTACATGAGTATACCATTGCCGGTTATGCCCGTTATGACAAACTTCCTGAAAACATCCGTAATGAGAAACATCCCATAAACACATTAGTTTAGTTGTCATTTAACAGAGCCTTAAGAGATGGAACCAATGAGTGTCTGTATAGGATTGCTCTGTAGGCTTCTATGATGATGCTTAGCTTTAGCCATTAGCATTAAGTTTTCACTTAGCCTAGCCTTCTGATCCCTACCCTAAGAAGTGTCAGTGGTATAAATATGTCTCAACTCTCTACTGCTACGAGACTGATAAAGTGCAGTCTAGTAATATCTTTGCTTGCAGCATAGCCTTCATACCAATAATAGTTTTCGGCGTCGGAAATTAGCCAAGGCGATCTGACAGTACTGCTAGTAAGTAATTCAGCAGCTTCTACGGGCAAATTGAATCCAACCTGAGAAGATCACAAATATTCGGAATAGATCATTTAAATCACTTTGCAACAGTATTAAGTGGCCTTCAAAAACAACTGCGTTGAGTGGCCAACTAGAAATCACAATTCCCTAGTTACCCGTTACTAAATGTTTTTCAGAGAAAGATTTAATGGGGTGTATCGATAAGCTGAAAGCCTCAAACAACCAGAACAAACTAATAACAATACCACAATAACAATAATCTTAAGAGATGAAATGTAAACTCACGGGGTCATGCGCGACTATTGAAGCCAATTTGTGGTGTAATTCAAATGCCTGCCGGCCGCCTGCCCATATGATTTTCATCGCTTCCACATCGAAGGTTGCTTGTGCCCGTTCTCTGGCCAAGTCCTCCATCTTCACAGTAAACCCAGCAAATTATTTTCAACGTATCAGGGAATATATATATATATATATATATATATATATATATATAACACTGCTCCTTTTGTTTCCTCTTCCTTGAATGGCCTTGGCTCGCCCCCGGTTCCTTTGTGATTGTGTTGACTCGATGCATTTTATGTGAAACAATGTTCACGTGCGAAACAGTGGGATGTTCTGTGTTTATATTCTATCATTCTAAACCCTGTCAAGTTCAAGTTTACGAGCACGTTATTCCATCTGTGTTGATAGGACTCAGCAGAATTAGTGTGCAAACTTTTGAGGGTTTAGAATGCAATTAATTAAAACAAATGAGGTTCAAGTTCAAGTTTACAAGCACGTTATTGCATCTGTGTTGATAGGATTCAGCAGAATTAGTGTGCAAACTTGGGGGTTTAGAATGCATTTAATTAAAAGAAATGAGGTTTAAAATGCAATTAAAACCAATGATGTTTATAATGCAATTAAAAATCATTTTCATCCTCTCAGATTTGAAATGGCAATTTAATGCTGGAGAGCTTGAATTTTTCTGTTGGAAAGAAAATATGAGTGAAAAAAAAAATTATTTTAAAAAATATATGATTTTAATCCTTCCAAATTATTAATTAAATTTTACATTATTATTGGTTAAATATAAATTTACTATATTTAAATATTTTTATATTTTTCAATTTATATTTAATTAATTAAATTATATATTAATATAAAATAGATGGATCTTAATTTTGACATATTATGTAGAAACTAATTAGTAAAAAAATGTAAATTATTATTATATACATAAATGGTTAAAACCATTATTTTAAAAAAAACTTTATGTTTGCTCTCTAGTCTCAAAATATATTTTGATTTCTCATTTTTATATTGAGTTTTTTTGGTAAAGGATATAAAATATGGCATTAAACATTTAGAAATGATAATGTTAAATATATTAAGGATAATAACATACCTCATTTTAAACATTTTTTTAACCAAGCTACAAGCAAGATTTTCCATAAAAATGAGTGAAAATTTAATTGTCCATATCTCTAAATCCATAAACTAAAATGACAACCAAATATTGGATGATTACAATTAGCCCCTTTTTAGCAATGTTATTTGGCTTGATTTTTGAAGGAAAAAATAGTCAGTAGTTAAAGGACAATAACAAAAGGTGTGAAGGAAAAGTTGTCTTGAGGAATCAATGTGCTACAACTAATCGCCTTCCCATCTCTAAAATTATTGCCAAATATTAGAGACAAAAAGAAAGATATCATTTGTTTTTTGTTGAATTTTGAAAGGTCGACCTCAAGAGGAAAGTTAAAGTTGACAGAGGTGATGGAGTTTGCAGGAACAGACTTAGCATCATGGGAGTCGAAAAATCTACAAGAAGAGTCAAACTCATCAGGATCACTGACATATTGCTTGATGGGAGAGTCCAAAGACTTCACAGTGCTAATGTCTCGGGATCGATCATCATAAAGATCAGACTCAAAAAACAAGTCAAGGATGGATCTAACCAAAACTAAGTTAACATCCAAAAGAAGGTCAGATTGTATCATAGGCTCTAGGTAGACTTCATCTGAAGGAAGTATATCATCCCAGATAGAACACATATTTGAACATTCAATTGGATCAATAGGTCGGAGGGCGAGCTCCAATGTCCCCATTGGATAGATCATCTGGTCAATTGTTGGGACCGAGTCCCAAGAAGGTAAGCATGAATATAGAGGCTTCTTCTCAGTGGCAATTGGACACAAGTGATATGAGGCCACATAATTCACTCATGGTGGGGTAGTGTCTACCGAAACAGTGGGAATTGACAAAGGATAGACTTGGTCTAAAGTCGGGTAATGGGAGGGATCAACAAATGTCAGTTGATCAATAGTGACAAAGCTTTCATTGTGAGGAAAATACATCACACGAAAGAGTGTAGACACCACAACTTTCATAACATACACAATCATGCCCAAGGAACATATTGAAGTCCAAGAGGTCCTCTAAAACCATAAAATCAACTAAGGCAATCTTCCCACCTAAAGTAACAGGTGTTTGAGAAAGAACTCCCAAAGTTTGACTAGATCTTTTGTCAAAGGCCAACAGCTAATTAAAATTCAACACGAGGCTGGGAGATCTCATACCTCCCCAAGCATGCGTGGATAAAATACTAACAGAGGATCCTTCATCTACGATACAACGAGCAACTGTGTAGTGTTCAACTTAGACCTTTATTTGAAAAGGTGCAGCAGAAGGAAGGCATGGCTTAGCGAGATTATCCCAATCAAAGGAAGCAATTTGAGGGCTTAGCGGGGGTTCATTCAAAGCGAAGTCAGTGCCCCCTTGTCCATAAAGTTATGAATTGGCAGTGAAGAAAACATGACTAGTAGACAACTCACTCTCCAAAGGAAGAGCAAGATTGATCAAAGATTGCATCAATTCAACCACTTGATCTGGGTCACTCTCCAAACGAAGAGTGGGATTGACCAAAGATTACACTAATTCAACCACTTGATGCATGTCACTCTCCAAAGGAAGAGTGGGATTGACCAAAGATTGCATTGCTTCAACCACTTGATGTAGGTCACTCTCCAAGGGAAGAGTGGGATGGACCAAATATTGTGTTGGTTCAACCACTTGGTCAACCAAAGGTTGAATAGGTTGTTGGGAAATCATAGGTTGTTCAGAAGCAGAATATCCTCGATACTCAAACCATACTCTTTGTACTTCTGCAATAGCAGGGAATAGATGGGTAAGGTGATCTCCCTCGCAAATCTTACAAGGGAACTTAAGTTTGCGTCCTATACGTTTGGTTTTCCCAACAGTGTCAACATGACTTACATTGGCTGACTGTTTTCCCACAACATGACCTCCATAGGCTGGGTAGTTACCCCCAGCATGATTAGCAGAGGCTGAGCGAATGGGTCCAACATGACTTGCAGAGGCTGGTTGTTCCCCCCCAGTATGACCTCCAGAGGCTAGGTGGTTACCCCCAGCATGAATAACAGAGGTTGGGTGGATGGGTCCAACATGACTTGTAGAGGTTGGTTGAATGTCCCCAACATGACCTCTAGAGGTTGGGTGATTGCCCCCTTTCTTTTTCATCTTCTTCCTAATTTTCCTCCTTTTATTCCTTTTAGATTATTGATTACTAGTATTAGAACCTTCACCACATGAGGTGGAAGGAGGAGGAGATGATGTTATTGGTGAACGGGATACATTGTTTTGATGCCCTTGATATAAGTTGCTTGCTTGAGAAGCATCAAGAGCATTCAGGACAGACGGAGTGGAAATAACCAAACCGATAGCCCAAGGGTGAATCCAGGAAGACTCTGAGTGGTCATCAAGGGAACACCAACATTCCCAACAAAATAAAAAGCACAAGAAGCCCTTAGCACGGGAATTTATTGGTCGATACCCAAAGGGATACTAGCCATAGTTTTTGACTCAACAAGAAAGAAAAGTATGAGGTTGACTAGCAACCAACAACACAAAGATCACGCCACTAAAACAAAACCATAAGTATCATGACCAAGCAAACTAAGAGACCTTCCAAAGGAGAGACTAGGATGATGAGGGCCCATAACTAACTAGTGAAGGGAGAAGGACAGTTACCAAGGGTCCACAATACAATCACTTTGGGGAAAGAGTTTGAATCACCAACTGCTTTTCCAAAGGGTTGCACATGGTTTCCTCCCTTGTCTATCCTAGGTACAGTGGAAATAAACTTCCACCATCACATGTGAAGAGCCCTTAAGGTGAAGATACTAAGGATACCCACAGGCTACCAAACTTGCAAAAAGGGTCCGGTGGAACAGTCGTCAGTCCAGTCGATGCGCATGGGTAGGGTAGATAAGCCCAAAACTCAAATAGTACCAGACACCAAATGGGGCCAAAGGAGGTACCGAGTGAATCCCTAGATGCGTAGCAACTCTGGCATATGTTCAATTGAGTATTGGAGGGGTATCTCCGCAACTCAATCTCGCACGACCTCGTGCTTGACTCTTGTGTGAGAGGAGCTTTCTAGTTCACCTCTTTGTAAGGTTGGATTTCCTAAAAGAAAGACCATTATGTTTGATTTTAATAGTTTTGGGTAGTACAGAAGCCCTGGCCCAAAACACTAGCCTAGACTAGTGTGTGTCACATGCCCCAATTTGCAAAAACAATTTAATGTTATTTGAGGAAACATTGTGCTAAGTTTGTAATTGATGACCCAGTGGGGTCAAGAATAATTAATGTAATTCAAAATATTTTATTTATAAATAAATAAATGATGAGACAGCAGCTTAGGGAAGCTCTTAGAAGAGTGTTTATTGGTTAATTGGTGGAGGAGACTAGGTGGAGAGTAAACTGACAAGTGGCAGCATCCTCGAACCACTTCCAACTGTTGCAGGTGGCAACTTCCCTATATTTGTGGTCATGATTCCCCAAGAAAGTGGAATCAGAGCAGGTGGCTCATTAAATGAAAACTGACCCAAAAGACCTAGGCATCTCTATAAAATTTCCCATTGAAGACAGCTGAGGCTACTCATTTATAGAGGTGATCATTCAAGGTGAATGAATTTACTCAAGAGAAATTCAATGGAGGGGATTACTGAAGTGAGTTTGAGGGGTTAATTGCTAAGACTGAACTTATTGCAGCTTTTAGGCTGAAGTTCATACTGCTGTGAGTAGATTTTAATTACTGAGGTAATTGGACCAGTCAGGTGACAAAGGTCTTAAAGCTATATTCTCCACCCATTTCTCTGCCAAGAAGACCAGGAACAAGCTCGAGGGTCCTGAGGAAGCGTTGTTTGAGCGCTCTCCAGGAGTTTGGTTGGGAGGAACAACCTCCTTAAGCTGTTATCGTCTTATCATTGATAGGTTCTATTTGTCTTTATGTTATTATATTTGTTTACTGTCTTCAGTAAAATGTTTATTAGTTTCTAACTACATGCATGTTAGTATTTTAGGGTTTATGAAGAAAGGAGTAACTGTGTAATGTTAGACTTGGTAAATTACAGATTATGTTAGAAATAGAAATGAATATACAAAATGAGAAACAGATAGAATTAGAATTTCCACGCCTAACTAAGGCAGTACTCTAGTACAACTGGGTGTTTAGGTGAATAAGATGATTCTTTTACTTGAATGAAAACTGTAACTAGATTTTACTTTAGTTTGCTTATGATTTCTACTGTAAAGAAGTAGTAAATATTGTCTGCATTTATTTACTTCAATTATAAACTAAAAGATAGGTATGTAAGAGAATAGTAATAATATTATTTATAGAAACAATTCTAGTATTAGTATTCTTTATAAAATATAGAGATTATAGTTTAACAATTAAACATAAGTATAGTAAATAGGCTAACATCTAAGAACCAGGTAAAAGAATTTGTAAAACATTTTTTATAACATTGAATTCCAAACACTATGTGTCTCTGTCTAAGATAGAAGGATTCTACTATAATCTATTGAGAACCACAGATGTTATTGGAAGATAAATATACCCTATTTACAAGTTTACAGCATTAAACCCTAATCTTTCTTTGTTGAAATTTATAAACAAACTGTAAAAATCATTAAAGAACTCATTAAATAAACAGAGCTAAAAATTACTAAGTATAATAATACTATTATCGAGCTGTAGGGTTTACTTATTAATTAACCCTTTAAAACCCAAAAACCAGACTAAAATATTACTCTTAAACACAGTAATTTTTCCCATGAACTGTGCATTGGAAATTTTTATAAACATAGGGTAATAATTTAAATTATTACATAAACAAATTATTGAAAACATAATAAAAATAATCAAATATTACTTAAACCATTTGCAAATACAGAATCCATTAATAAGGAATGGCTTACAGCCTTTAGAGTCAAAGGGTCGAGGCTTAGGCCTATTAATAAAACCAAAAATACGCAAAATCTCTCTCTCTCTCTCTCTCTCTCTCTCTCTCTCTCTCTCTCTGTATATATATATATATTAAACAGTATCAAAATATTTTATTGACAGGAGAAAAAATCATGTTCCCATTTACAATCCCGACTGTTTCACAGTCTTCCTTCACCAACCAAAATCTACTGTAAAAGCTGAAATAAACTAGATAGAGGTTGCCAAGCCTCTTTGAGTACAGAGCTGAGCTCTTTTGTTATAAAACGAAAGCATTTACATTGTTCAGGGTGTAAGGCTAAAAACATCAAGTAAAAACCAGTTACATCACGGCTTCCAGAGCCTTCTTCACCCTGCACAAAATACCCTTAAAGGGTTTCTAAAAACTTTGACAAGTAATAAACAAGCTTTGAAACATAACTAACAGAGAACCAAGGTTGTGCTTTACAACCATAGGAACCAACTTCCAACAACCACAACTGCATGCAGGAAGAACCATCGTTGGAACCGGGGCTTACCATTTTGTTTGCCCACGAAATGCTGAAGGGTGAGCTCGCTTCCACCTACAGGGTTGGAGCCGGAATCAGGAACCTGCAAGATCCAAACCAAATCTTTTTAAATATTTGTTTGCATAAAAAAAATTGTAAAACCCTCATAAGATAAACAAATGAAAAACTGATTTTTAGAGTAAGATTTTACCTGTTGAAACTGAGGAGAGATGGCCACACCAGGTCACATTTGGCACTAGGCCGAAAGGAAGAAGCTGTGAAGTCACCTCTACAAAGAAAACACTAAGATTTCGACTCAACCAAACGAAGGCAACAACTTTTGAATGTTCAGTTGCAGGTTAAGGCAAGCACAGTCTTCGGGTCACAATGAAAAGCCAACAACCACACTCGTGCTGTAACTTTCAACACTCAAAGAAGACCAAACCAACAACGACTTCTCCCAACAGTCACGTCATAGTATTGCAGGTGAAATGCCAAAGGTTTGAAGGTAGTTACAGGCCTCTCATGGCCGCAAGCTCTCAGCTTGGCCATCACAAAGGAGGAACCCACAGTTTGCAATGCAAATGAATAAGGGTTTCGAGGTTTTAAGTCAACCCTTGAGTGGATGCAAACAATCCATGTGCCCTTCCAATAATTTCAACAAGTGTGGGTCGAAACCTTAAGTCAGCGCTGCACAAAACAATTTGCAAACTATCATTTCAATAACCATATGACCTATGATTGCTAATGATATGCATTATGCCAACAATATATATTATGCCTTGGAATTTAGCAAAGTATAGGTTTAAACTATACAACTTATAAATTTGCCATCATTTCGATTTCATCTTAGTAGTTTGTTTGGTAGGTAATTCTACCTTAGGTTATAACTTAAAAGACAATTGTTATAACTTAAATACTATTGTCATAACTTAAATGCTATAGTTATAACTGGAATACTATTGTTACAACTTGGATACTATTTGTATCATAGAAGATCTTCATGCTTTCAAACAAGTCAAAGATATGGTGTAAAGTTATGAGATGGTTATGATATAGCTTATAAATATATTAAAAGGAAAATCCATAAACTTCCACAAACATAACCTTATACTATTTTGATGAAGGAAGTGATCAAGAAACTGAAGACTAACAATAATGGAGAATTTCTCTTAAAGATTCTAATAACTCATTGTTAAATTTATAATTGAAAAACATAGGAACTTGTTCATGCTTTAGGAGATGGACATCTTTTGAGTATTGAAGTGAGTTTAGATGTGAGATCACTAAACAATTCGAAGTGAACTTAAGCCCCAAAACCATGAGCTCTATTTTCTCTTTCTGGAAATTTATAAAAAACCTTTGTTGTAAACATAAGATGATAAACATTGTCTTAAGATTTTAAACGATTGAAGGAACTTTGGTTAGTACTTGTTCTAGCCAATTTAAACCCTTGTTTAGGTTTGATAAAAAGTCATTATGGTGTTAGCTATAAATATAACTATGGATTTATAACAACGGAAAAAAAATTGACTTTACCTTCCTATAGACAAGCAACTTATTTAACCTTCTCTTAAACTAGCATCTTAACATGCTGGGAAAGTAATTTTCTCGACGTAATTTAAAATAACACCTATTGGATCTTATGCTTACCTGCTAAACTTGTAAGGAACCAGCAGTCCAATTGAGTTAGCAGAACGCTAAGTAAGCCCCAATCTCAAACAAGAATTCTTACCTACTTGACAAAAGTAAATCATCAGTATATTTAGCAGCAGCTTAATGCAAGTCCTTTTCCAACTCTGATAAAATTAAAGTTGTTAAGTCATTAATAGTACTACCACGGGTGTTTAAGATTACATCCATTAGTTTACAGATTCTTTTAATGAAACAATCCCATGATCTCTTATAAAATGTTTCATTTTCCGCTAACCGTTAGCAGTTACTTAGCTGCGACTTTAGACATTTTATGTCACTTAAATTTTTTTAAATTTTTACGAAATTTTGGGTTATTACAGTGTGTGTCATCCCTATAAAGAAAACTTTACAATATATTTTATTATTAGCGTTCTTTTTAAGGATTGTCGATTACTCAAAAAGGTAGCGGTGATGAAACTAATAATGTTTTTTACTTGAAAGCATAAACAACATGGCAAATGTGAAAGAGGTTTGAAATACAAAGCTTTTACTTCTCTTTTTCTTTTCAAAGCTGAAAATGCGGGCCACAAATAAAAGATCTATTTTCTTCTTTCAAAAGATATAGATATGCAAATGCACCTAAGACTAATGACACTAGCCTAATTGCATATAAAGCAAAGACTTGTTCTTTTTACTTTTTCTTTTAAAATGAAAAAGGAAAATAAACTATAAACAAGTACATGCATATAATGTAAAGACAAAGCAAATGAACTTTTGTACTATGTCCAAAAAATAGAACCCTAGACTGACCTAAGGTCTAACAAGCCCTCTCTTGGAAGGAATACTTGCATAAGATGTTGATGTATTTGTAACTTTGGAATGTATTCACCTGTATATCTTATGTCTTGTACCTCGATGTTTTGTTGGAGTAGGGTCCCGCAGCTACAGGAGAAGCTGCCATTTTGGCGAAGATATAAGAGATAAGGTAAAGATACGACGTCGTAGCATGTTTCTAGCTGCAGATCAGAGCCGGAAACTGTGACTATCGGGGCAGAGAAGTCAAAGAAGACGACAGTACCTGAGCAGCCGAGAAGAGAGAGCTCACCCACTGCATTCAAGGTAGTGGCAAAGACAGGAGGGCTCAGCTACCCTCATAACGAAAAAAAGGGGCAACGAGGCCGAGGTATTGAAGACGAAGGATAGAAAAGGAAGCGGTGCCCAGTACCCACGATCAGCGCCGGGAAGCGTGGAAGACTGCAGAGAGCTGTGGTGTGACGAAAAGTGGCAGTTCGAGTACAAATAGACCGACTGTCACAGTTAGGGTTTTGGGTTACTGTTGGGACAGGCCCACAGTGTTGTAATGGCGAGACCTTCGGGCCACCTATAAAGGGATGAAAACTGTATTGTAAAAGGTTAGCTAGTCGGATAACCTGTAGCTATTCAGATAGTAGCGCATCTGAGAGTCCAGTAGTCTGTTAGCTCACAGTTATTTTGTATTGTAATAGAGTCGAGCTCTGGTTCTACTATTCAGTCCATAGTTACCTTACTGTAACCAGTAGCCGATTCCAGGAGTATGTATGTAACAATCCGCGGGGATTGAGAGAGAGAGAGAGAGAGAGAGAGAGAGAGAGTATTGTAAGAAGGCAATATAGAGGAAGAGAAGAGATCTAGGAGAGAAGGGCTCCCGGCAGTGAGTGCGGAGTTACCCAGAAGATCTCTAGCTGCACAATAGGTTGCAGCAGAACTGTGTACTCTCTCAAGATATAATAAACACAGTTCTGTGGATGTAGCTTCTACCCTAGAAGTGAACCACGTAAAACCAGTGTGTTATGTGATTATTTCATGTGATTGTGCCTTACTTAGATGATATATGTTATCTGTTACATGAATGTTGTATCTCAGTTAGTAAATGTCTGTATGTCCTCATTCAGTTACAGCATTATTGAAGGTTAAAGGTGGATTTACATGTATCAAGTGTCTGCATATGAGTTTATCAGCGCTTGTTTCACACAGTAATAAGTCATATTGTTAAAGTGTTTCAAGTATACTTATTCGACCAGTTAAAGTATAGTTGAGGTAGAGTGTGTTGAACTGTGGAAGTTCAAGTCAGAGAGTTTACTATCTTGTTGAAAGTTAGCCAAGTCATTTCACCCAGTGAGATAGCCTTTGGACCGTGAGGGTCGCAGTGGGTCGTACTATAGAAGATATCGCGTTGATAGTAGGCGATATCGCACCATCAGAGGAGCTGCGGTGTGAGATATCGCAGAGCTGGGTTAAACAGAAGGGAGAGTTGCGCACCGCTCGAGTCGCTGTGATGCGATAGGAGTCCTTCCCCTGTCAGAACCCGCGAGTAGGAGAGAACCGCGCGTCGCAGAGAGATCTCACTGGCTAAGAGAAACCGCGAGACCCTAGGATGCTACAGAACCTGGTTGAGGACACCTGAGTCTTCGGCCAACCCATAAGATCACTTCGGGTGAGACTTCAGGTTGTTTTGTGGTCTATTGCCAAAAGGGCCAGTGAGCTAGGGGTATTGTTGGTATATGTATATTAGTAAACCCGGGTCTGCCCAGATAGCCAACAAATGGTTCCGTTGCCAGCTTTGAACACATTACAGAGCTAATGTTCTGTTGGCATCCTACTAGAGATGAACTCAACCAGTGGCTTGCGTCTAAGGAGAAAGAGTTTGCAAAACAAGAGAACAAGAGTCCTAGACTGAGTACAGAGGACTGGTTACAAAAACATATCTTCACTGATATACATACGATATTTTTTGTGACCTATGGAAATGAGTTGTACGACTGGTTATCAAAGCTGACTGATCAGAATATATTCAGAAAGAAAAGAAATATCGTGTGGACACTGGAGGTGATTCACATCGTGAAGAGCATAGATAATCCCATTACACGAGCAGTCGACTTCTGGCTTGCGAGTGTGCTAGAAGGCTTTGTTACAGAGTTTGCAGTTGAACAGACAAAAAGCTTCAGGGAGGCTGAGCGGTACTTCTTCAAAGGATATCACGGTAAGTACCTAAAATCTTTAAACTTGTCCATTAAGATGTTATTATATGAAAAAGGAGTAATGGATATAGTTTCAGACCAGTAAGCTAAGAAAGTGTGATGTCACAAGAGTTTGAGAGTGATTTTGATGATATTGGATGTACACGTAGTGGCAAGAAATATAAAGTAGATTTCAGCTCTTCCATATTTAAAAACAGTTCAGATAATACTAGACAGCAGAGTCATAGTAATACAGAAAGAACAGAAGGGGGTATCCCTCACCACCCTTATACCCCACAGAAAAAAACCGGGACTCAGAACAATCCCGTAGGAACTCCATCTAGTAGTTCACCCACAGCACATACTACCGCTACATCACCTACATCTACACCGCCAAGTGGTAGTAACACAGCAAATCAGCATCCACCACGTAGAAATAGAATGGGGGATGACATGAAGTTACCTACCTTTAAGGGTACAGGGGCAGAAGACCCAGAGCAGCACTAGTTTCTATGTGAAGCCATGTGGACCATTAAAGGAATCCACGATGATAATATTAAACTTGTACAATTGGTCACCACACTTAGGGAACGAGAATTAACATGGTATATGAAGTATACCTTAGCGATACCCAGAACACTTATACAGGTCCGAACTGCCATGATTAAAGAATTTAAGAAGCCCAAGTCCGAATCCCAGTGTATCACAGAGCTCAAAGACATTAAACAGTTACCTACAGAGTCAGTATGGGACTTTGATCAGAAATTCAAAGCTCTCATAGACCAATTTAGCTTTGAGTTTGTGCCGGAGCAGCATAAGGAATGGTTCATCGCAGCACTGCTCCCGCATATTAGGCATCCACTGATGCAGCAAAGACTCCGTACGCAGGATGAAGCATTGGAGATGGCAATGAAACTGGAGGCATCACCTCTAGCTGAGACCAGCACAAGTATGACAAACCTGCAAAACTAGTTAGCAAATCTCACGTTACAGATGCATGAGATTAGAAAAGGAAAAGAGATTGCACAAGACATATGGTGTATCAAGTGTAAAGCACAAGGCCATACTAAAGATAACTGTCCAGTATTTGTTGAATACTTAGCAAGTGGGGCTCCTAACCCCTTAGCACAAACTCAAGGGCCATGGTGTGAACTATGCAGAACAAGAGGACATCTACCTCAGCAATGCCCTTTACTTCAGAAGTATGTACAGACACCTAAGAACTTATACTGTACCTTCTGTAAGTCAGTAGGACACGAAGACCATACTTGCAGAGCCTACAATCTCATGGTCAATAGAAAACATGACTTGTACAGAGTCCAATTAGAGACACCGGGTCCAGCAGCAGGACCACAGCATGAACCGGCTCCTATAGGCCGTGGAGGAGGATTCAGAGGACGAGGCCGTGGAGGGGGCTTTGGCCGTGGCCGTGGACCGATTACTTGTTACAACTGTAGAGTTGTAGGACATTATGCTAGGGACTGTCAGAACCCTACTACGACATGTAATTATTGCAAATCTTACAATCACGCTATAGAAGAATGTCCTACCTTAATAGCCAAGATCAGGGAACCTAAGCCAGCGGTACATTAGAACATTCAGCTTATCGCTGCTGAGCAGAAAGAGCCAGAACCAAGAGTCAACATTGTGACTCGCAGCGGTGCTTCCACCAGTGGGACATCGCCGGATACTGAAAATAACACAGGTCCGGAGTGGGTGCACAAAGCCACTACTAAATCAACACCACTCAACCTGCAGAAGAATAAAGAGACATTTCAGGAAGCTAAAACTTTCTTTAATGACCCTACGCAATCAGGATCATAGGTACAACCGTCTAGGGGTGTACTGCAGCAAACATCATGTGGCGTTAGCCCTGTTCAGATATCGTAGGCTACCACATCAGGAAGATGCGATGAGGATGAGTTGACAGGAAGCGTACAATCCTTCCTGCGGAGTTGCTTAAAACTCGTGAGAAATGAGAAAGCTATTGAAGAGCTTCAGCGCATCATAGATCAGTGTTAGCCATCTTCTTCCGTGAGCAGTGCGCAGCGTGCTGTTCATAATATTATGGGCCATACAAGAACAGGAAGAGAGATGCGGCTCACAGCACAAGTTGGAGAATTTGAAATGGACGAGGTAATCCTAGACTTAAGATTAGAGGTAAATGTCCTAACTAAGCAGACATGGGAACAGATGGGTAGCCCCAAGTTAACCAGATCGCTTATCCATCTGCGACTAGCCAATAAACAGAGGGTATCACCATTGGGTCGATTACCACAAGTGCCAGTTGACATTGATGGAGTTCGCAGTTTTGCAGACTTTGAAGTTATAGAAATCATTGGCGATAGTAGACCGTATCCAGCTCTACTAGGTATTGATTGGGAAATCGATAACATGGTTGTTATCGATTTAAAGAAAAGACAAATGGCCTTTGAGGATACACATATCCGGGTCATCGCACCGTTGGATCCTTTTCAGGGTCCTAGATATATTGAACCTATCCAAGCAGAGGATGAGGCGCGTAATATGGAGAGCCTCTATCGGATGACCACCAACCAGAGTGACTACATCAACCCAACCACAGAAGGAAATATCAGTTGGCAATGTGACAGCTCATGCGCATCGGATTCAGATGTTGGTCTAGAGAACTGGCAGAACAGACTTTATGAAGTCTCAGCTCACAGATGTGCATATCTGACTAAGTCACTTGGATGGATCGGAGCAGAGCTTAAGGATATTCCATCATTCGATGGCTTAGCAGATGTCAATGACTTTTTATACCAGTTTGAACAAGAAATTCCTCACGAGCAGAGGATGTCAACGATTGACCTTGTAGTAAGAGCCACACCTGCAAGATGGTGCCATGCACACAAGCAACATATCGCGTCATGGGACGACTTCAAGAGATTGACGACGATCAGGTTTTCTAATGACAAAGAGTGTCTACAGAATAAATATACAGGAGAAAGTGACCCCAGGTCACACATTTAGAGTTGTGAACAGAATTGGTCAGACATTCCCGAGGATGAATGGGTTCACCGATTCATTCGCACTTTAGATCAAATTCCAAAGAATTGGTACACTGAGACAGAGTTCCGCAGAGGAACAACTACATGGACACTTATGATAGACAGCTTTGAACTCATTTTCGCTTTTGAATCTGAGTACCCAAGCATTAATCAGGCTTTAGACGTTATAAAGATTAAGATCTTTGAGGACTGTACCCTATCAGTGTCAGCTCAACCTGATTGGGCTGTTCAATTGGACCAGGAGCTAGAGTGCTATAACTTTGCATCAGAACCAGAGGAGGAGGATGAGGATCCTCGCAACATCAACATCCCAGAGTCAGAAGGCAATCATGATGTTGATGGACCGAAGCTAGAGACTCCAGCTATCACCGAGCCTATCAAGATTAAGAAGATCAACATTGGCATAGATACAGAACCAAAGTTTGCATCCATTGGAGACTATTGGAACGATGAAACGGTAGGACACATTGCAGATCTGTTACATGACTATCAGGATTTATTCCCCACTAAGTTCACAGAAATGAAGGGAATAGTTGAAGACTTGGGAGTAATGAGGATACCATTGAAAGAGGATGCTAGACCAGTTAAGTAGCGTCCATACAGATTAAATCCTCAGTATAAAGAAAAAGTTAAGGATGAGATCGATAAGATGCTAGCAGCAGGCATCATTGAGCCAGTGGAAGAAAGCGAATGGGTTAGTCCCATGGTCGTGCAAGAGAAGAAAACCAAAGGAGAAATCAGAATCTGTGTCGATTTGCGCAAACTCAACGATGCATCACTTCATGACCCATTTCCGACACCTTTTACTGATGAAGTTCTAGACAATATGGGAGGACAGGAGGCCTACTCCTTCACCGATGGCTTTTCAGGCTATCACCAGATCAGAATCCATCCAGAAGATCGATCTAAGACCACTTTTGCGACAGAATGGGACTCATTCTAGTATACGGTAATGCCCTTTGGTCTTAAGAATGCACCAGCTATCTTTTCTAGAGTAGTAGTTGATGTATTTAAATAATACATCCATAAATTCTTAGAAGTCTATTTTGACGATTGGACTATATTTGGATTAATCGACAAACATATAGGTGATTTAAGACTGATGTTAGAGAAATGTAGGCAATACCAGATTTCTCTAAACTTAAAGAAATGCATATTATGTGCGCCATTTGGTATTTTGTTGGGTCACATTGTTTGTAGACAAGGCTTGATGGTAGATCCTGCAAAGATTGCCATCATCGTAAATCTTCCAGCACCCAAATCAGTCAAGCAATTGAGAACAGTACTTGGTCATACCGGGTACTATAGAAAATTTATCAAAGGTTATGCAAAGATCACAGCACCTATGGAAAAGCTGTTAAAGAAAGATGTAAAATTCCTATGGAATGAGGAATGCCAGAAAAGTCTAGACACCCTTAAAGAAAATATGGTTACAGCACCCATCTTAGTATTCCCAGACTGGACCAAGCCATTTCATGTACATGTGGATGCATATGGCATCACACTGGGGATCATCTTAACCCAGCCAGGAGAAGGAGGTATCAATCACCCTATCGCATACTCAAGCAAAAAACTATCCACCGTAGAAAGGAACTACACCACTACGGAAAGAGAAGGATTAGCCATGGTGTATGCTCTACAGAAATTCAGGCACTACCTGCTAGGTGCCTCATTCAAGATGTTCACTGACCACTCCGCTTTGAAGTACTTGGTCAATAAGCCAGTATTAGGGGGGTGAATCTGCAAATGGTTACTCCTATTTCAGGAGTATGATTTTGAAATTATTGTAAAACCAGGGAGATTAAATTCCGGACTCGATCATCTGTCGAGGATAGACTCAGGAGAAGAGCCAAGTAACCTAGAGGACAACTTGCCCGATGCTCAGTTGTTTTCTATTCAGATTGCAAACGAGTACTATGCTGATATTATTCACTTTCTCACTATAGGATGGGCACCTGTTGAGTTTACCAAGCAGCAAAAGAAACAACTAGCTGTCAAAGCAGCAGACTTCACTTTGATTGTGGGACAATTATATAAGTCAGGTCCAGACGAAGTCTTGCGCAGATGCGTCATGCTGCACGAGAAAGAGGCCATTATCAGAGAAGCACATTCTGGTACCGCAGGAGGTAATTTCGCAGGAAAGCTGACTGCGCATAAAATCCTGATCGCAGGATTATGGTGGCCTACTTTGCATAAGGATACTAAGAAATTTTGTAGATGCTGTGACATCTGCCAGAGGGTAGGAAAACCTTCGCGGAGAGATGAAATGCCGCTGCGACCACAGATTACACTGCGCGCATTTGACAAGTGGGCTATAGATTTTGTGGGTCCTATCAACCCACCAGGAAAACGAACTGGCGCGAGATACATCATCATCGGAACAGAATACCTCACCAGATGGGCGGAGGCCAAAGCAGTAAGGAATTGTGATGCTGCTATAGCTGCACAGTTCCTCTTCGAGAAAATCATTAGTAGATTTGGATGTCCAGTAATTTTGATGAGCGATCAAGGCACCCATTTCTTGAACCACACTATTGAGGCCTTGACAGAGGAATTCCAGATACATCACCATAAGAGCACTCCCTACCACCCACAAGCTAATGGTACGGTGGAGGCCTTTAACAAGATTTTAGAAAACTCTCTTACTAAGATCTGCAACAGCCAAAGAAACGATTAGGACCTCAGAGTTAATGTTGTGTTATGGGCTTATAGGACTACATGCAAGAAACTTACAAGACATACACCTTTCAGCTTGGTGTATGGACAAGAGGCTGTTATGCCTATGGAATATATTATGCCCAGTCTAAGAATTGCTCAGATCACCGAGATGACAGACATAGATACGACGAATGAAAGGCTAGCGCAGTTGCTTTCCTTAGAGGAAGACAGGTTCATCGCAGGATTCCATCAGAAAGTGCAGAAGGCACGAGAGAAAGCTTGGCATGACAGGCATGTAAAGAACAAGATTTTTCAGATAGGAGACCTAGTCCTCCTCTATGACAGTAAGTTTGTGAAGTTTCTAGGAAAATTCAAGACGCATTGGTTAGGGCCATACCAGATTCAGCAAGTTACAGATGGAAGTGTCGTTCAGCTTAGCAAACTGAACGGGGAGCTTCTTCCCACTTTCATTAATGGCAGTAGGCTTAAGCTTTATAGTGCTAGCCATTCCATATCCCAGCCTTAACTCAAACAGATATGAGAGTGCAGATCTCTAGTGTAGTTGAAAGGAGGCATCGCACCGGTAGTTAGTCTACACTGGCAGGTAAAAAGCATTCGCATGAGGAGAGTTTTTCAGTTAAAAAATAAAAATAAAAAATCTGTTAAGTTTGTTTTGCACAGGTGATGCGGTGTGACATCGCGGTAAGGCGATGATTCCCCGTTCCACGTAGACACTTTCGAAAAAACACAAAGGGCCATTCAATTCGCCTTCTGACAAGCAGTTAATGAAGAAATGACCAGTATACCTTACCGTAGATTTGGGAACAGCATCATAAATTTTCCAGATCTAGTAAATCTTCGACGAGACCGGCGCCTGCACACAGGTTTTGAGGGAAATTTGATCGGATTTCAGTATTTAATAAGGATCGGGATGACGGGTGTGGTCTCTTCCATGCAATTAATACCATCGACGGGTTCAGCCTAGATGACCGTTGTGTCCGGGATTATAGCCTTCAACATAAAAGCAGAGATCATTCATTCAGGATGGTTACTTTTGCAAGATCCGAGAGCTATAGAGTAAGTTGTTAAGTTTTCCTTGTGCAGAGCTAATTTCGTTACAGAGTGCTGTGATTTTCCTATTTCGCAACCATTTCCAATCCAGAGTATTGCATCGAGTGGGTTCTGTCCGAGGAGGAACCTTTAGAAGACATTTTGAGACGATTCGAGCATGGAGGCCTCTAGTTTGTTATGACGACGCCGCCCAAGGGTATGAAACCAAGTTCATCACAGGCCAGACAGCTGCCAAGGATGAGGAGCCAATCTCAGATAGTAGAAGAATCCAGTCCGGAGCCAGAGGAAGAAGTTCATAGCGCACTAGACTATGTTGTGCCACGAGTTGAAGGTGCATCAGAGGTAAACATTCCCAAGAGTGCTAAGTTTCCTATTCCCATACCACCGATTGATTCTCGAGTAAAGGAAGATGGAGATCTATTGGGATATGCCCCAATGTCAAATTTATAGATTATAACCTTGGAGACAGTAAGACATATCCTCAGTTCCGGCCGGATCAGTATCTTACGATTCAGAAGAACCCAAGGACAGGTGTAGATGAATATGTTCCTATGGAACATGTCCAGACTCTTGAGCGCTCCACGGGGACTTCACTTAGTGAACCTCTCACATAGCACGTGCGATCGTGGGATATTAAAGAATACCCTTAATTTCCAGAGATATTGCCCCAAAGTATTTTTGTTGAAACCCCCTCCCAATACTTAAAGCCTCCTCCCCACCCATTTTTATACCCCAATCCTTATAAGCCACCCTACCCACCCCCACCTTAAGCCCCTCACCCCCCCAATACCTGCAATATATTGGTTCAATTTTTGATAATTTTAAAACCCACAATATGGACTAACGTGATAGGATATTGGTCCATAAGTGAAGCCCCCGTGGAGCGCTCAGGCTTGCTCAACTTGTTGAGAATACCACATTTTGGATGAGGTGCAGAGGTTAATGCCGTGGTGCGCATCCTACTTTCTTGTGTACATGGAGGTTACCTCTGGCTAGGTAACAAGGTCGACCTAAACGTCGACCTGATACACCACATCACCGGGTTGTCCAAGACTGGTAAGGACCCTAAGACACATATAACAGGAAGGACCAAGGATTCCAAGCTACCACCAGCCCTAGTTACCAAGTATAAGTTACAGAGAGGAGGACGGGCTTATGACATCGCAAGCTTAACAGATGATACACTCAGATTTGCAGCCAGTCTGCTTGCAGGCAAACTGTTAACCAAGGTTCGCCCAAAGGAAGTCACAGGATCAGTAATTCACCTTGCCATACAAGTTGCAGAAGGTGAACAGTTCAATTGGTGTTTATTTTTGTTAAATATTTTTCAACAAGATTGTTTGACAACCCAGGATGAGGCAAACCACCCCTTCCATTTCTCGTGGCTGCTTATACTATGTGTATTCGTCGGGTGGAAGGAGCCGCCCCATACCCAGTTTCGACAGCTAGTAAGTGGCGAGCCCAGAGGCGCACGCTATACCAACTTATGGGAGAGCAGCAGCCCAGCCAAGAAAAAGAACAACATGATAGTATTCTATGAATACTATAGACTGTTGAAGAGCATCATCCAAGAGACGCCATGGATCAGCACAGAGACTGTGGACATATATGATAACCGGCTTGATTTTATGGCAGACAGGCATAGAATCTACCTGAGGCCAAAAAGGTCTAAAAGGGACAATTGGGCTAATGGTTGGTTCAGGATGACAGCGCAAGATGTCGAAGAAGTCATCAAATACTTTGACGACGAGTGGAAACAAGCATTAGAAGATACCACAACACTACCATCAGGTACCGCGCAGACAAACCCATTGGACAAAGGCAAAGACAAAGTGGGGTCCCAGACGCAAGATACAACAGAAGTGCCACTACCGGGAGAGAAGAGGAAAGACCCAGAGGAGGCGCCACTAGAGTCACCAACGAAGAAGAAAAAGCAGAAAGCCACAAAACTACCTTTGAAGACTGCATTGACAGACGATGACTATGAACAAATTGCAGCAAGACTAAAGGATGAAATGGACGACACATTTCAGGCGATGCAGGCATTGCAGGGCAAGCTACAGGGGGCGATAGATCAGTAGCTTGTGGAGTTAAAAACACTAACCGAGAAGACTGCCACGATCCACACTCAGTTAATCAAGACGCTCGCAAGAGAAAGTTCAACACAGTCGATTTCCCGCGAGGAAATCTTGGCAAAGGATTGCATCAATATAGTCTTGATACCACCAGGGAGCATTTGATTCCCTGCTTCAATGATGGACGTACAGATATAGATTAGGCAACCTGTCGAGGTTAACCTCACAGAGTTTCACGTTGATCAGTTACAGATGATCCAACAGTAGCTAAGCGCAGAACTCAGAGATAGAGAGCTCACGACTTATAAACAAAACACACAGCTGAAACAAAAGAATGCAACACTCACCGCAAGTTTTCAGACAAAGGTGGAGGAGTTAAGAACATATGAAGAAAGAGAACAGGATCTCAATCAGGTCCTATAGAGCATCGCATTGGAGTTACCCCAATGTAACATTGAGTTTGCCTTGCCTCTCACGCAGAAGGTAAGAAGAGATGCAGACAGAGCAAAGGCTCTGGAAGAAACAGTAACCAAGATGGAAGAAGACCACAAAGCATAGATTGCTGAGCTTGAGGCTTGAGCACCAGGCACCCCCCAGGCAGAAAAGGAAGCAAGAGTAGAGGCCTTTAGACTCACTTCCGCACAGATGAAATCTCACATAGACGATGCACAGTCAGTGCTAGCTGATGCGACGAACACATGGTTGGAGTTAGATGAGCATCCCGAGAGAGTAGAACTCCAGCAAAGCATTCAGCAGATAGAGAATGCCACAACATCAATGAAGGAAGAAATCAAGAGTTTAGGAGCTCTTGCGAAGATGAGAAAGATGACAGAGATGAACCGCTTGCAACAGGAAGCGCAGTGGTTGAGAGCAAAGGAAATACAAATCAATAACCTCCTTCAACCATATCAGGAACAAATCACAAAGCTAGACGAGGTGGTTGAGCAGAATGTTAGGGAGTTCACTACCACCAGCAATGAAATTGATGCAACAGAAGACTCCAGTATTAGTCAAGCTATGCTTGAATTGGCACAAGAGTGTGTCGAAACTATGGAGAAAGAAGTCGCAGGACTTCGGCAGAAACTTACGAAGACTTCGCAGGAAGCCAAGGAGAAAGTACAACAGGAGAAGCCCGTTGTTAGTGGCTCGAGGACGAGCCACAAGTAAGTGTTAGGGGACTGTTGGAGTAGGGTCCCGCAGCTACAGGAGAAGCTTCCATTTTGGCGGATAGACAGTTTTGGTGAAGATATAAGAGATAAGGTAAAAATACGACGCCGTAGCATGTTTCTAGCTGCAGATCAGAGCCGAAAACTGTGACTATCGGGGCAGAGAAGTCAAAGAAGACGACAGTACCTGAGCGACCGAGAAGAGAGAGCTCACCCACTACATTCAAGGCAGCAGCAAAGACAAGAGGGCTCAACTACCCTCATAAAGAAAAAAGGGGCAACGAGGCCGAGGTATTGAAGACGAAGGAGAGAAAAGGAAGCGGCGCCCAGTACCCACGATCAGCACCGGGAAGCGTGGAAGACTACAGAGAGTTGTGGTGTGACGGAAAGCGGCAGTTCGAGTACAAATAGACCGACTGTCATAGTTAGGGTTTTGGGTTACTGTTGGGACATGCCCACAGTGTTGTAATGGCGAGACCTTCGGGGCCGCCTATAAAGGGATGAAAGCTGCATTGTAAAAGGTTAGCTAGTCGGATAACCTGTAGCTATTCAGACAGTAGCGCGTTTGAGAGTCCAGTAGTCTGTTAGCTCACAGTTATTTTGTATTGTAATAGAGTCAAGCTCTGGTTCTGCTATTCAGTCCATAGTTATCTTACTGTAACCAGTAGCCGATTCCAGGAGTATGTATGTAACAATCCGCAGGGAGAGAGAGAGAGAGAGAGAGAGAGAGAGAGAGAGAGAGAGAGAGAATATTGTAAGAAGGCAATATAGAGAAAGAGAAGAGATCTAGGAGAGAAGGGCTCCCGGCAGTGAGGGCGGAGTTACCCAGAATATCTCTAGCTGCACAATAGGTTGTAGCAGAACTGTGTACTCTCTCAAGATATAATAAACACAGTTCTGTGGACGTAGCTTCTACCCTGGAAGTGAACCACGTAAAACCAGTGTGTTATGTGATTATTTCATGTGATTGTGCCTTACTTAGATGATATATGTTATCTGTTACATGAATGTTTTATCTCAGTTAGTAAATGTTTGTATGTCCTCATTCAGTTACAGCATTATTGAAGGTTAAAGGTGGATTTACATGTATCAAGTGTCTGCATATGAGTTTATCAGTGCTTGTTTCACACAGTAATAAGTCATTCTGTTAAAGTGTTTCCAGTATACTTATTCATCCAGTTAAAGTATAGTTGAGGTAGAGTGTGTTGAATTGTGGAAGTTCAAGTCAGAGAGTTTACTATCTTGTTGAAAGTTAGCCAAGTCATTTCACCTAGTGATATAGCCTTTGGACCGTGAGGGTCGCAGTGGGCCATACTATAGAATATATCGCGTTGACAATAGGCGATATCGAACCGTCAGAGGAGCTGCGGTGTGAGATATCGTAGAGTTGGGTTAAGCGGAAGGGAGAGTTGTGCACCGCCCGAGTCGCTGTGATGCGATAGGAGTCCTTCCCCTGTCAGAACCCGCGAGTAAGAGAGAACCACATGTCACAGAGAGATCTCGCTGGCTAAGAGAAACCGCGAGACCCTAGGATGCTACAGAACCTGTTTGAGGACACCTGAGTCTTCGGCCAACCCATAAGATCACTTCGGGTGAGACTTCAGGCCATTTTGCAGTCTGTTGCCGAAAGGGCCAGTGAGTTAGGGGTATTTTTGGTATATGTATATTAGTAAACCCGGGTCTGCCCAGATAGGCAACATGTTTATTCCGGGAAGTGTCTGTAATGTATTTGAGTCATGTCATGCCCCGATGTTCCTATCGGGAGATTCAATAATGTAAACAAGTCATGTCAAGTCATTGTGGGTAACCCTCCTATTGTTCAAGGGTTAAATTCCCCGCGGTTGCGGGGCCCTAGGGTTATTAGAATCTCCCAGAGAAGTCGGCCCTAGTGAGCTATTGTCAAGTTGAGAATTAGTATAAATAGAGAGTAAGCCTCTCTATTTATCACACACTCAATTGTAGCTCATAGCTGAGGAAGAAGAAGTTGTTGGGGCTAGAAAGAAAGAGGCTATTGTTGTCGGGAGATCATCTTACTATTTTGGGGTTTTACTTTTGGTGTTGATTCTATCTCCAAGGAAGTTGCGGGGTTTTCTCCATTTATGGTTTCCTCGAGGAAAAACATTGTGTTCATTGTCTCTTGTGTTTGATTGATGTGCTTGTTATTCTCTCAGTTAAAGATCCTAATGTAATGCTAGCTTAAATGATAAAATCTAACATGGTATCAGAGTTAACATGAGAAGAAGACACTATGCAGTTGCGGAAACTAGGGCTTCCTACTTTTTGGATCTCTCTCCATAGATTTTCAGCAAAAGAAGGTTGGGCTAACTCTCCTCTCCAGGGCGCATCTTTCTATCGAAGTAGAATATGAATATGAGCATTTTCAATTTTTGACCCGACACTTCTGCCGGAAATTAGGGCTTTCCACAGAAGTGGAATTTTTGAGTGAGCCCAGGCCTGGATTGATCTCCTCCTCAAAATTGAAGTTTAGAGATTAAGATCAAATCTTTTGGTTGGACAGAACTCCGGGAAAGTCAAACCTTAATCTGCCCCTGAACCAGCACTGCAAAATTTCAGCTCCAAATCCAAATACGACATCTTAACCTGGTAAGATCTAAATCTTTTGTATTTCCATTTGAGGTTCTCAGTTAAGATGTCTCATCATACCAAGCTTGATGAAAAGCTTGAGGGAGATGATAACTTCTGAGCTTGGAAGTATAGGATCTTCCTGGTCCTGGAAGAAAATGAGTTGGACTCCTATATTAATGAGGAGGTTCCAGTTCCAGGGGGATATGAGGCTAAGGCCTTACATAAGAAGAAATTGGTCATGGCTAATAGGATTATTGTTGATTCAATCAAGGATCACCTCATACCACAGGTGTCCTCCCTAAAGACACCTAAAGCTATGTTTGATGCCCTGACCAAACTGCTTGAAGGGAAGAACATAAACTGGAAGATGACTCTAAGAAACCAATTGAAGAATGTAAAGATCTAGAATGCAGAGACCATCCAGTCTTACTTTACAAGGGTCTCTCAGATCAAGGAACAACTAGAAGCAGTAGATGAAGAAGTGGAGAATGCAGAGATTGTGATGACCACCTTGAATGGTCTTCCTAGGGCATGTGACTCCTTCATTCAAGGGATCTGTGCCAGAAAGAAGCTATTCAAGTTCAACAAACTATGGTAAGAATGCTCTCAAGAAGAAGCTCGAATAGCAGCTCAAGAAGAAAAGATGGAAAGTGAAGATCAAGCTCTCACAGTCCACACCAAGAAAACTAGAAGGGACCATCATCAGTCCAAAGGTAAGAATTCACACTCTAGAAGAGATCTGTCTACTATTAGATGTTACACATGTAATGAGAAAGGACACATATCCAAATACTTCCCTAACAAAGGAAACTCTCACAAGAAAAAGGGAAACAAGAGAAGACATCATGCTCATGGTGCAAAGGATGATGAACCTTCCACAAAGAGAATTAGACAATAAAGTGACGATTCTTCAAGCGATGAAGAATATGTGCTGATCTCCGCTCTCATGGGAACTATCTCACATGGAAGCAATGGTTGGCTTATAGGCAGTGGTGCTTCCAAACATATGACAGGATTCAAAGAATCATTTGTGAAATTATCTGAACATGAGTCACCTCACAAGGTGAAACTTGGGGATGACTACCAGTATCCAATTAAAGTTAGTGGTGAATCCTCCTATAAGCTAGACTCTGAAAAGTATATGAAGATGAAAAATGTATTGTTTGTACCAGGGGCTAAAGAAGAACCTCCTCTCCATATCTGCATTGGATGCAAAAGGAATGAGGGTTCCTTTTGTAGATGGCCAAGTTCTTATGTGGCCAAAGGGAAAGACTTTTGATGATGCAATAGTGATTGGGGAACAAGAAGGAGGTCTATACAAATTGAAGGGCCAACAAGAACAAACTTTGGTTTATGACTCAGTAGAACCAAATGAAATTTGGCATAGAAGGCTTGCACTTGTGCATTACAGGGCACTACCACTTGCAAGCAAAGTTGTTGAAGGTCTTCCGAAAATGCAGACAAAACATGATGGTGTCTGCAAAGGATGTGCAAAAGGAAAGAACACAAAGAAGACATTTCCAAGTAGCGAGAGCAAGGAAAAAGGAATCTTGGAAATCATTCACTCCGATGTATACAGTACGATGTCATTCAATTCATTAAGCGGGTATGTATACTATTTTTCTTTCATTGATGATTTTTCTAGGAAGACATGGATACACTTTATGAAGAACAAAGATGAAGTATTCAGCAAGTTCAAGGAACTCAAAGCCTTGATCAAGAACCACACAGAAAAGAAAATCAAGATTTTTTGATCAGATAATGGCAGAGAATTCACATCGAATGAATTCAAAGACTTGTGCAAAGATTCAGGGATTAAGAGGGAGTTAACCACTCCATATAATCCACAACAGAATGGAGTTGTAGAAAGGAAGAATAGAACGATCATGGAATCTGCAAGGGCTATGCTTCATGATCAAGATCTTCCCATGCATCTATGGGTAGAAGCTGCCAGAACAACAGTGTATGTACAAAATCATACTCCACACAGAGTACTCGAGAATACGACACCCGAAGAAGTCTTTTTCGGCAAGAAACCAGAAGTCAACCATCTTAGAATATTCGATTGTCCAGTGTACATACACATTCTGAAAGAAAAGAGGACAAAGTTAGATCCTTCAGGAAGGAAGGGTATATTTGTGGGATACTTTGAAAGCTCAAAGGATTACAGAATATACTTCCCAGGATTCAAGAAGATCGACATCAACAAGGATGTAACATTTGACAAAGACTCAGCTTACAACAAATCCAAAAAGAGACCTGTTGAAGAACATAAAGAAACAGAAGCACCCAGAATTCGTGACACAACCATGAACGAAGAATATCAAGAAGAAGATTGAGAAATAAAAGAACCTCAAGAACTTGTAGATCCACCTCAGGAGAAGAATCCTCACAAGAGGAAACCTACTTGGGTACAAGAATCTATCCAAGGTGCAGAAATATATGGGGCCCCAGAAGAATCACACAAAGAAAGGAAAAGAACCAAGTCATGTTCCAGTTATGTAGCCTTATTATGTGATGTCATTGATAAAGAACCTTCCAACTATGAAGAAGCGACATATAATAAAGAATGGAAGGATGCTATGATCAAAGAGTACCAATCGATCATGAAGAATGATGTTTGGGATGTTGTCCCAAGACTTCCAAATGGATCTACAAGATCAAGCATGCTGCAGACGACATCATAGAAAAATATAAAGAAAGATTTGTGGCTCGTGGATTCTCCCATAAAGAAGGAATAAATTATGAAGAAACTTTTGCGCCTGTAGCCAGATACACATCTATCAAATCAATACTTGCTCTGGCTGCAGTGATGAAATGGAAGATACACCAGATGGATGTCAAGACTGCTTTCTTGAATGGTGTAGTGGAAGAGGAAGTGTATGTGGAGTAGCCACTCAGTTTTGAGACACATGACAAGGGAGACTCATGTGTGTAAATTGAAGAAAGCCCTGTACGGTTTGAAATAGGCACCCAGGACATGGTACGGCAGAATTGATGGCTTTTTATCCAGTTTGGGATTTACCAAAAGTAAAGCAGATTCCAACCTTTACTACAAGGTTGAAGAAGGCAATCTAGTGATACTCCAACTATATGTAGATGATCTGTTTGTAACAGGTATGGGTGGATTGATTGCTGATATGAAGAGAAAGCTTGCTGTTGAGTTCAAAATGAAGGACTTGGGTATGATGCATTATTTTCTAGGCCGAGGTGTGGCAGAATGCAGATGGAATCTTCCTCGAACTAGGGAAGTATGCAGTAGAGATCTTGAAGAGGTTTGGGATGATGGACTGCAAGGCCATAACCATACCTATGGCATCGAGCCTGAAGCTATTGAGTGATGCTTCATCTGAGTCAGTTGATGCCACGATGTATCGTCAGATGATTAGATCCTTGATGTACCTGACGAATACGAGACTAGATATTTGCTTTGCTGTCAACACCTTGAGCCAGTTCCTGACAGATCCGAGACATGTTCACTTTATTGTTGCAAAGAATATTCTGAGGTACCTAAAGGGTACAATTGATTATGGGCTCAAGTATAAGGCTGATCAGAAGATTAACCTGGAGGGTTATGTTGATTCAGATTGGGCAGGAAGTGCCATCGATAAGAAGAGCACTTCAGAGTGCTACTTCAGTATGGGATCAGGTGTGATCTCTTGGTTTAGTAGGAAGCAATCTTGTGTGGCACTGAGTACATCTGAAGCAGAGTATGTCGCAACCTGTTCAACTAGTTGTGAGGTAGTATGGCTGAGGAAGCTACTGTCTGATCTATTTGATCTCCAGTTAGATGCTACTTGTATATATTGCGACAACCAGAGTTGCGTGAAGTTGTTTGAGAACCCAGTGTTCCATGAAAAGTCGAAGCATATCGAGATCAAATATCACTATATCAGGGATATGGTGCAGAGAGGAGCAGTGAAGCTCCAGTATGTTGCGATCGATGAACAGATAGTTGATGTGTTGACTAAGCCATTGGCTAGGGTGAAGTTTGAATACTTCAGGGAGAAGCTTGGTGTTCTCCAGATCAAGGTTCCTTCCAAGAGGAAGTGATGAGTCCGTGATGTGCCTTTCTGACATGGTGAGAGGATTGGTTCCTTCCATGGCCAGATGTAAGAGCCGTGACATGGTGAGAGGATTGGTTCCTTCCATTATCAGATGTATGTGATGATCCCACATCCAACATGAAAAAGGGCTGGCTCTGTGAAGACACATCTAGTATGAAAGAGGACTAGCTCTATGTAGATCCCACATCCAGCATGAAAAGGGGCTGGCTATGTGAAGACACATATTGTATGAAAAAGGACTAGCTCTATGTAGATCCCACATCTAGTATGAAAAAGGACCAGCTCTATGATGACACATCCAGTATGAAAAAGGACTTGCTCTGTGTAGATCCCACATCTAGTATGAAAAAGGACTAGCTCTGTGATGACACATCCAGTATGAAAAAGGACTGGCTCTGTGTAGATTCCACATCTAGTATGAAAAAGGACTAGCTCTGTGATGACACATCCAGTATGAAACAGGACTGGCTCCATGTAGATCCCACATCTAGTATGAAAAAGGACTAGCTCTGTGATGACACATCTAGTATGAAAAAGGATTGGCTCTGTGTAGATCTCACATCTAGTATGAAAAAGACTAGCTCTGTGATGACACATCCAGTATGAAAAAGGACTGGCTCTGTGTAGGTCCCACATCTAGTATGAAAAAGGACTGGCTCTGTGATGACACATCCAGTATGAAAAAGTACTAGCTTTGTGTAGATCCCACATCTAGTATGAAAAAGGACTAGCACTGTGATGACACATCCAGTATGAAAAAGGACTGGATCTGTGTAGATCCCACATCTAGTGTGAAAAAGGACTAGTTCTGTGATGACACATCCAGTATGAAAAAGGACTGGCTCTGTGTAGATCCACATCTAGTATGAAAAAGGACTAGCTCTGTGATGACACATCCAGTATGAAAAAGGACAAGCTCTATGTAGATGCCACATCTAGTATGAAAAAGGACTAGCTTTGTGATGATACATCTAGTATGAAAAAGGACTGGCCTTGTAGATGTACATCCAACATGAAAAAGGGTTGGCTTTGTAGAACTTCCTATGATGAGAAGAATCAAGAGATATCACCCGTGATGATGAACCAGTGATGATCCAGATCCAGTGATGATGATCCAACAATGATGATCAAGCAGTGATGATCCATATCAAGATGAAGATGACTTGAAGATGAAGATAACTTGAAGATGAAGATGACTTGAATACCCCGATGTTTATTTCAGGAAGTGTTTGTAATGTATTTGAGTCATGTCATGCCCTGATGTTCCTATTAGGAGATTCAATAATGTAAACAAGTCATGTCAAGTCATTGTGGGTAACCCTCCTATTGTTCAAGGGTTAAAGTCCCCGTAGTTGCGGGGCCCTAGGGTTATTAGACTCTCATAGAGAAGATAGCCCTAGTGAGTTATTGTCAAGTCAAGAATTAGTATAAATAGAGAGTGAGCCTCTCTATTTATCACACACTCACACACACTCAGTTGTAGCGCATAGCTGAGGAAGAAGAAGTTGCTGGGGCTAGAAAGAAAGAGGCTACTGCTGTCGGGATATCATCTTACTGTTTTGGGGTTTTAATTTTGGTGTTGATTCTATCTCTGAGGAAGTTGTGGGGTTTTCTCCATTTATGGTTTCCTCGAGGAAAAACATTGTGTTCATTGTCTCTTTTGTTTGATTGTTGTGCTTGTTATTCTCTCAGTTAAAGATCCTAATGTAATGCTAGCTTAAATGATAAAATCTAACATAAGAGACCAAGTAAACCAACTTGGCATAAGGAGTTTGACCAAAAATACTGAGTAAGACAAGGATCAGATGGCTCTCAAGTTTAGTCTATACCTATTAACAGAGGCTAATCAACGCCATACAAAACAAGGTCATGCCAAGCAAGGAGATCAAGCAGAAAACAAGATACAATCCCAAATGCTTTAAAAGGGATTTTAAAATCAAGTTAATATCACTCACAAGAGAATACACCACTTTCAAATGGTCCTACATAGACCTGGGAACAACAAAGACTCCAAAGATTGCAACCAGACTCCTCCAGGACAACCCTAAAAGTGAAAAAATAACTAAGAGGAAGGACACGCTAGTGCACAATAGTGTTTAAAACGTAGGTTGAAGCACTCTGCACCTATGTGTATATGGGAAAAACGCTATTGTGTGGCCTAACACAAGCATGTGGGTAGTAAAAGGTGCAAAAAAGATGAAAATCACTCCCAAAACAACAAGGAGGGTGTCTACAATGACTCAAGGATTGTTCCTAACCTAAAATCAAGACTCGGACCTTGAAATACACTAGAAAAATAGACAAGGAGACCCCAAAGCAGACATGCTTCTCCCCAGCGGAGTTGTCAATTCTATTGTTAGGGAAAGTGTTCCTATGGCTAGGGTGAGGCCACCAACGTATTGAGGGTTTACATACTGACATATAATATTATGCAAGCACAAATTTAAGCAAAGGTTCAAGGGTTAGGAGGCTTTGTACCTTACAAACTGAAGGTTGATCCAAGCCTTTCCTTGAATCCTCCCCTTGCACTCCAATCAAAGGACCTGCAAAACAACTTCAAACCTTCCTCAAACCAATTTGACTACATATAAAGCATTGATATTCAAAAGAACAAGAAACCCTGATCTCATGTCATCAACATATAATCAAAACTTGATTTGCACATATAGTGATTTGGAAAGGGAAGAATGTCAAGTCTTTATTAATCAATGAAACAAGTACAAAACATACCTTCTCATCATTCAAGGCACCTCATGAAACGTTCAAATTGGATCTCCTCCTTCTCTCCTCCAAGGAACTCAACCTTCAAGCTCTGTAGCAAAGGTAGATGGAAACTAGGGCATATGTGAGGGGGGTGAGTGTCCAACTTTTGCCAACATAACAACACTAAAGGCTAAGTCCCTTTCATGGTCCCCTCTCCCTCTCTTATATAGTAAATAAAAGAGATAGGGTCAAGGATGGAGTAGTTACAACAGAGGAGGCAGTTCCAAAACCACCCAAACCACACAAAATTCAAAAAATTATATTTTTTGAGCATTTTTAGGGTGCATGCTAGTGGAACACTAGAAACTAGCATGTGCAATGTCAAAAACACTAGTGGAACACGAGCAACCTGCGTTTTGTAGAAAAAAATGTATTTTTAGTGTTTTTCTAGCAGTTTTTAGGAGATGACTTGGTCTAGAAACTTGTTCAACTGCTTCCTAAGCATCCAATGAACCAATAAATAGGTAAGGAGAGGCTACCAAAGTCCCAAATATGCCTCTTCTAGCCATTAAATGTCCTTTGGGTGAGTGACAATAAGTTCATGAAGTGTCGTCATGCGACCAAAACATGTAAGTGTTGTCACGGATGGAGAAGTACCAATTTTGGCTATAACAATATGAAAATACCACCTCTCCTACATGTAGTATAGCCATCATAGCTACCCATATTTTCTAATAGATTTATTTTGATGGGGTTAACTCTAATGTTAGTTGAGGAATTGAATGTGTTCTTGTTGACCCCAATCAAAACAAAACTAATTTTCTTGTAGGTTAGAAATTTATAGCATATATACTAAAACAAATATGAATATTTAGTGTTAGGAATGCAATAGGATATATATTTTGATATCCAATATCTATAGGTACTTGGTGATCATGAGTTAGTAGTTACGAAAGTTATGAATAAATCCCACTGTAATTCTATGCATTTTCTGAAGTATAGGGAATGTTCCTTTGACTTGATTAGACACTTTCATTATTTTTACCTTCAATTGGTCCCTTGGGACAACAATGTAAAGGTTGATTCATTGGTCATTATAGCAACATCTCTCTACCACATACCAAAGGTTTTCCATTAAAACAAGTTCTATGTAGAATTGGCCTTTAGGGAATCTATACCATATAATATATAAATCTAGTAGGTTTTCAAAGATGACAAGAACATTATCCACTTCCTTAATAATGTGAATACATGTAAGGGTGTTATAATTTATGGTGAAGAACATGTCAAACAATACTGCTCATCATAACAATGTGAACACTAAATTCATTCTAATGTAACTATGAAGCAAGTAACTAGCCTCAAAAGGTTATTGATTTGCAATACATATTTTGTATAAAGGTAAATACTAAAAAAACAAATTCATTCATGTGCCATGAAACAATTTACTTGGGAAGCAACCAAGAGCCTATCTTGTTTTACAAATGAAGAGAAACATTCTACAGCAAATTGTTTAAAGAATTCACACACACACACACACACACACACACACACACACACACACACACACACACACACACACACACACATATTAGCATGGACCTATGATGAGTTGAAGGCATATGATCATGAAATTATGCAACACCCCATATATTTGAATCTACATAAGAATCATTTTTTATATAAGCGAAGACATATACATCCTTTTCCAGAATCCCTCAACCAAAAAGTAGCAAGGGAACTCTTGGATGCTTAGATAATTGATTCGATAAGACATAGTTCATGGGAATTTGGTTCCAGTTTGTAAGAAAAAAAAGAGATATGATTATGCATTGATTTCAAAACCCTCCAAAAAAATTGTAGGAAATATAGTTACCCTCTCCCATCCATGGGCCAAGTTCTATAGTTATTTATGGTTCCAGAGATGGTGTCCTTACTAGACAAATCATCTAGATGTAGTGAAGTTATAGTTTCAGAATATGATTAATTCAATACCACTTTTACAACAAACTGGGGCACCTATGCTTATCATAGAATTCCCTTTGGCCTGGTTAATGATGGTTTCACATTCTAACAGGTTGTAAATGTCACTATATTTTCAAAGGAAAGAATTGATCACATCCAAAACCTTATCTAAATTTTTAACCAATGTCATAAATAAAATATTTGCATGAAGCCTACGAAAATCATCTTTGTAATTTTTGAAGGGAAAAATTTGGGACATATTATCACAAAAAAATTAATCCAATACAATCTTAGAAGAGTAAGAGATATATCTCAACTCTCCCTCCACCCACAAAGACAACAATGCAATCTTTATTTGGAAAAAAATACTTATTTGAAAATTTATTTCAACTTTTGTTGAAAAAGTGAAACTCGTGAACAAGGGATGCTCATTTTATCTAGACACATATAAATAAATAATCTTTCCATAAAATAAATATTACTCTAGCCTCATCTCTCATCTTTATTATCCTTGACTATAACAGAGACTTCCATCTCTAACCATTCAATTGCTACTATTGATACATAGAAAAAGAATGAAGGTACTTAATTCCCATTGCATACATGAGGACTAGATTAAAGACATTTATGTTAAACTATCCCCTAGTCCTGAAACAAGCTAATTCATTAGTCAACGTTGTTAGAAAAATTAGGCCATATATTCTCCAATGGCATACATGGGAAATTGTTCCTCACCCTGTAATAATATCTATGTTCACATAGAAAGGGTTACAAGAGAAAAAGAGGAATTTGGGAGATAATCATTCAAAATATGATTTAGACATTAAACCAACTTAACCATTGAAATTCCAAGGCCTTTACAAGTTGGTATACTGTAATGAACAAGTGGGAGAATAAATCTTTACAAGAAAAGCTAGATTGCAAGAGATCAAGTGTTGACAAAGAAATGGTGACTAGCGCAATAAAGAAGTCATCAAAGGCTCAAATTAAAACATCAGAAAAGGGAAGCAATACAAAGCTCGCTAAGGCTCAAAAGAACAATCTTATTGTCATATCGCTACAAGCATCAACAAAAAATGGCTACGAAAAATAATTACAAAAATCGTTAGAAGCACCAAAAGTTGAAGTTCCAGTAAACACTTCACAAGCGATTCAAGTTCTATATCACCATCCAAATTACAAGAATCGTTATGATAGACAACAATATTGAAAGGAAAATTACCAGTATTATTCCTACAAAGAGCAAAGACAAAATCGGCAACTCTTGACAATCGATCCGCAAACAATTACGTTTGAGAAACCTATGATCTTCACTGGGATTCTACACTCATACAACCTGTCTCTCTAGCTATGCTAAATCACTCCCTCTTTCGAGGGGTCTCGTCATGGATCACACCAACTCTTTCTCTGAAGTACTTAAACTTCACTCCGGCTAGAGGCTTAGTCAACACATCGACTATCTGCTTTCCCGTTGTAATGTACTTGCGCTTCACTACTCCTCTCTGCACCATATCCCTGATATAGTGGAACTTGATCTCTATGTGCTTCGACTTGTCATGGAACATAGGGTTCTATGACAACTTCACGTCACAGAAGATACAATTCACATCTAACTAGAGATCAACCAATTTAGACAATAGATTTTGTAGCCACACTACCTCACAACTAGCTGAGCAAGAGGAAACATATTCTGCCTCAACTGTACTCAACGCCACGCATGACTGCTTCCTACTAAACCAAGAGATCATGCCAGATCCCTAACTAAAGCAACAACCCGAAGTTATCTTCCTATCAGTGGTGCTACCTACCCAATCCGAATCAACATAACCATGTAGGTTAATCTTCTGATTCACATCATACTTGAGTCCATAATCCACTGTACCTTTTAGGTACGTCAATACATGCTTTGTAGCTATCAGGTGAACATGTCTTAGATTCGCCAGGAACTTGCTCAGGGTTTTCATAAAAAAGCATATGTCGAGTCTCTTATTTGTTAGGTACATCAATGAGCCAATCATCTAATGATACATCATGGAATCAACCGAATCTGATGAAGCATCACACAAAAACTTCAAGTTTGATGACATAAGTGTGGCTATCTCCTTGCAGTCCAACATTCTGAATCTCTTCATAATATCCACTATATACTTTCCTTGACCAAGGAATATCCCATCTGCACTCTGCCACACCTCCATGCCTAATAAGTAGTGCATCATTCCTAGGTATTTCATCTCAAACTCTATAGAAAGTCTCTTCCTTGTATCTTTAATGAGCTCATCCTCTCCAGTCAGAAAAAAGTCATCCAAATATAGCAGGAGCATCACCAGTCTTCTGCCTTCAACATTGAAGTAAAGGTTGGAATTTGCTTTACTCTTGGTAAATCCTTGGCTCATCAAGAAGCTATCCATCCTACTGTACCATGTTCTTGGTGCCTCTTTCAATCTATACAAGGCCTTCTCCAATTTGCACACATGAGTCTGACTGCCATGTGTCTTGAATCCTCGTGGTTGTTCCACTTATACTTCCTCCTCGACTACACCATTCAAGAATGTTGTCTTGACATCCAACTGGTGTATATTCCATTTCATAACTACAACTAATGCAAGTATGGTCCTAATGGAAGTTTACCTCACCACAGATGCAAATGTCTCTTTGTAGTATATGCCTTCTTTTTGTGAGAAGCCTCGTGCCACAAATCTTGCCTTATATTTCTCGATGCTTCCATATGCAGTATGCTTGATCTTATAGATCCGATTTGAAGTCACAACAGACTTCTTTTATGATCTCAGAACTATCTCCTAGACATCATTGTTCATGATTGAATGATACTCCTCGATCATAACATCCTTCCATTCTTTCTTTTTTGCAGCCTCTGCATAGGTGTAAGGTTCCTTGTCAATGATGTCACACAATAGGGCCACACAGTCATTGTAAGGATTTGGCCTTTTCCTTTCTCTATGCATTCCTTTTAGAGCGCCATACCTTTCTGCTTCTTGTATGAGCTCCCATTACCATGTTGGTTTCCTCTTGTGGGAGTCCTTCTTGAGAAGTGTCTCTACCAACTCTTATGGTTCTTCCATGTCATGATATTCATGGTCTTATGGAATTGATTCTCCAATTTCTATGTCTCATACTCTCATTTCTTTAGGTTCCTCTACCTCTTGAATAGGTAGCCTCCTAGATCTGAAGTATGTTGATTCTTCATCAAATATTACATCTCTGCTGATCTCGATATTCTTAAATCCAGGGAAGTATATTTGGTAGGCCTTTGATGTATCACTGTATCCTACGAATATACCCTTCCTCCCAGAAGGATTGAGCTTGGTCCTCTTCTCCTTTGGTATATGTATGTACATCGAGAAGCCAAATATTCTAAGATGGTTGAATTCTGGTTTCTCTCCTGATAAATCCTCTTCCGGAGTTTTGTTGTCAAGTACTAGATGAAGAGTACGGTTCTGTACATACACAGTTGTCCTTACTGCTTCTGCCCATAGGTGCATAGGAAGATCCTGGTCATGTAGCATTGCTTTTGTTGTTTCCATTATGGTTTGGTTCTTTCATTCTGCAACCCCATTTTGCTGAGGATTATATGGAGTGCTCAACTCCCTCTCAATCCCATACTCTCTGCAGAGTTCCTTGAATTCTTTCGAGGTGAATTCTCTGCCATTATCTGACCGCAAAGTCTTGATCTTCCTTTTAGTTTGGTTGTCGACCAAGGCTTTATATTCCTTGAACTTACTGAATAATTTACTTTCTCCTTTTAAGAAATATATCCAAGTCTTACGTGATAAATCATCTATAAAGTAAACATAGTACACATACCTACTTAATGAGCTAGAATACATGGGTCCCCATACATCTGAGTGTACTATCTCCAGTATTCCTTTAACCTTGCTTTCATTGCTGGGAAATCTCTTCTTTGCATTCTTTCCTTGTGCACATGCTTTGCAAATGTCTTCATGCTTTTCCTAGATCTCTAGAAGTTCGAATACTGCTTTGCTTGCCATCGGTAGTGCTCTGTAGTGCACATTTGCAAGATTTCAGTGCCATAGTTCACTTGGTTAGACTCATGAACCAGTGCTTGTTTAGGTTGTCCTTTTAGTTTGTACAAGCCATCGTCTTCTTCTCCAGTCATTGTTGCATCATCTATTGTCTTTCCTTTAGTCCACATCATGACTTGGCCATCGAAAAATGCAACTCTTTGCATCTAGTGCAGAGATGGAGAGAAGATTATTCTTCAACCCTGGAAGATATAGCACATCCTTCATATTTAAATATTTTCCAGAGTCTAGCTTGTATGAAGCTACTCCACTCCTTTTTATGGGGTATTGATAATCATCTCCAAGTTTCACCTTGTGAGGTGACTCATTTTCAAACATATTAACGAATGATTCTTTGTATCCCATCATGTGTTTAGATGCCCCACTATCCACAAGCCAATCATTGCTTCCATGTGAGAGAGTGCGAGTAAGTGTTGATATTAACACATACTCTTCATTTGAATAATCCTTCTCTCTTTTGAATCTTTTGTTTGTTGGTTCATCATCTTTGGCAACATGAGCATGGTGTCTCTTTATCCTGATGGGATACTCTCTTGCAAAGTCTCCCTTTTCATCACAGGTATAGCATTCAACATTGGAAGGATCTCTCTTGATCTTCTTTTGTTTCTTGTCCTTCTTCTTGTTGTGATGGTGGTTCTCCTTCTTCTCCTTCTTCTTGTAGTTCTTCCTGGTGTGAACTATGAGATCTTGATATTCAATTGCTCCCATCTTCTATTCTCTTGTTACGAGTCGGGCTTCTTCTTGTGTACATTATTCTAGGAGTATGATGAAAGAGATCAACTTCCTTCTTGCAGAAATTCCTTGAATGAATGAGTCCCATTGCTGGCCTGGGAAAGGAGCACAAGGAAGAAGTTTGCGCGTAAGCAAAGAAGGTGCGCCGTGCATGCGAAAGAAAGAAAGGAAATTGTGAAGGAAGAAAAGGACCAGTGCAGACAAAATGGAGAGGTGCGTGCTGAAGGAAAGGCAAGTGCAGACAAAATGGAGAGGCACACGGCGAAGGAAAGGAAAGCGCAGGAACGTGAAGGTGATAACGGCTGGAAAGCCACAAGTGCAGAATCTAGATCATGGTCGTTTAGGGTGGCGTAAGCTTGCAACCACACACGTACAAGGGGATATTTGTAAGTCAGACCGATAGTGCCTCATGTCAAGTCATAATCACCACAATTGTAGCTTGAGGGGCAGATGATGGTGATAGTTAACAGATTGCTTGTATGCAGTTGACCCTGCGCGGTCATGTAAAATAGTATAAATAGGTTGGATTCAATGGAAAAAGGGTTGGTCAGGTTTACTTCTATGTTGGTCCCAACTACGTCTTGGTTGGTCTGAATCACATTTTACGTTGGTCTTGATTACATTTAGGTTGGTTTTATAGTTGTTGTTTTTTGCTTCTCATTGAAGATCCATGGGGAAGGACACCATTTTTGCTGTAATGTTGTAGAGATTAGAGGAAGAGAAGACTCAGGAAGAGTTTGGTAGCGATAGGAGTCTATTGAGCCGTGGATCTAGCTGCTGTGTGCGCATACCGCTAGGAGTAGAGGTAGGGTAGAAGAAAAAAACAAAGAGCATGAGAACCATAAGTCTGAGTCTTAAAGACATATCATAAGATTAGTCTGCATCCTGCAGACTACAAGGTCCTATATCCTTTTCTCATGCCAGATGAAGAGCACCTTGGTGGTTTTTCCCAAATGGGTTTCCATGTTATCTCTTGTGTGCAAATGGATGATTAATGCTATAAATGTTTATGTGAATGGTTGTTATTTGCTTTCTGTACAATGTTGAATTATTGACTAACGTGCCTGATGTTAGACTGTAATCAGTAGATGGATGTTTGGGAAAGTGTCATTGAAATATGTGTATATATGGGCCTGTGCGTTTCTATCTTAAGTCACGACGTAATTCGTAGACGGTCTGTTAGTACGAGTTAGCTGTGCTGCATAGGTTGCGCCAGTTTAGAGGTTGAGAACAAGGATAAATTTTTGCACGATGACATATAGTTGTGCTCAGTCACTCAAGGCTGATTCCTTGTAGCCATCCTGTTGCTTTCGTTAAGCTCCTTGGCTGTGCCAAGGGACTATAATCCCTCGACAATCGTAGAAACATGGTTCCGGTGGTTACCCATCGAAGAGATATCTCAGGTGAGACTGCGCCTGCTTCGCAAGTGTTTCCAACAGAGCTTGCTCTGTTGGGCCGGTATCCTGGGTATTTGTTGGGTTGATGGGCTGTACAGAACCTGGGTCGCACGAGTTAGGAAAAGTGGCCAACAAATGGTTCCATTGCTGGGACCCTATTGATCAAATCGAGGGAAATGTTGTGGCACCCAACGAAGAAGGGGATAGAAGACTGGCTGGATTCTAAAACACTAGCATTTGTGCAAGAAGAGAGCGCAGGGACACTGTTGAGCGCATAAAACTAGATAGACGAATATATATATTCTGATATTCATAAGATATTCTTTGTCGAGTTCCCAATTTTACTGCATGAATGGTTGTCAAGATTAACGACTAAGCTGACAAATTTTCAAAGAAGAGAGAATGTCGCATGGAGCGATCTGTTGGTTCATGAGGCAACCAGTGTAAGTAACACCGTTTCTAGAGCTGTTGATTTCTGGGTTGACAGTATATTGCAAGGATATATTACTGAGTTTGTAATAGATACTATAACCTCATATAGTGAAGCTGAAAGAATTTTTTTCCAAGGACCCCGAAGAAGATACTTGTTATGCATCAATACATGGATAAAAATGCTTGCCTATGAGAAGGGTATTTTGTAGCTGAGTAGTTGAGTTGCGTGCCTAAGAAGGAGGCTATGTCGCAGATGACCTATTGATAATATGGGAAAGGGTGAGTTGAAATGTTCCCATGAAGCACAGAACCTGAATTAGAAGTTGGAGTCCTAAGGAGTTGGAGAATATTCAGATCAGGAAAGAGAAGGAAAACTGAAAGGGGGCGACCGAATCCTATCTTGTTCGAGGAGAGCGAACACGAATTTCGGTCATACGAAGACAAAGGGTCTTGTGACGAAGAGGAGGACTATAACCCTATTTCAGAAGGACCAGAATATTCTTAGGATTCGGAGGAGACGTCGAGGTCAGGACGTAACTACATAACACCAACAATATCACCAGAGATAAGATCTAGAGTTTCATCCCCATAAAGGACTGCTAATATAGATAGTGCTAGCCCTGTGACTAGTGCGTGAGAAAGTACACCCCCTTTGAATTCTGAACCAAAAAATCTCGACGCCAACTCAATGGCTGCGACAGATGTTCGGTTACCCACATTTAATGGAAATGGGATGAAAGATCCAGAACAACATTGGTTCCTCTGCGAAGCTATTTGGATGGTGTGTTTAGTCCATAATGCGGATATAAACAAGGCACAGATGATCATGACCTTGAGGGGTCACACACTAGATTGGTTCATGAAGTTCTGCGCTGCACCGGTCGAAATATCGCAAAAGATCCTTGAAGAGATTCGAGCTGCAATGATCTCTGAGTTTAGGAAACCTAAACCGGAGTCGTACTGTATTACCGAGATCAAAGAAATCAAACAAGCACTAGGGGAAACGGTATGGGATTTTGACCAACAGTTTAAAACCCTGATGGCCAAGGTAAGCTTTCAAATGTGAGATGTACAGCATAAAGAGTGGTTTATTGTTGCACTGTCACCACACATCCGAGGTCTGTTAATGCAATAGAATATTGAATCACAGACAGAAGCACTATAATTGGCAATGAAGTTAGAGGCCTCGCCCATTGGCGACGGTGCCGCATGGATGGTGCAGATCTAGTCGCAGCTGGCCAATTTGACGATACAACTTCAAGACATCAAGAAGGGTAAAGAAGCACAAGAATATTTATGCTGCACAAAATGTAGGACGGACAGACACACTAAGGATAACTGTTCGACCTTCCTGAACTATGTCGCACAGGTGCACCCAACCCATTAAACGACCATGGGCTACCATGGTGTCGCATATGCCAGTCAAGAGGCCATCGCGATGAAGAATGTTTATATTTGCAAAAATCTGTAAGTACCCCTACAAACTTATTTTGTAAATTTTATAAATCAGTAGGACACGAGGAGAAAGATTGTAGAGCATATCAGCTCTTGAAAGAAAAGACTGTCAACGCCTGCTTAATGAAAAATGAAGGGTTCTCTCAGGCTGAATATGTGCAAGCCTCGTATCAGCCCACACAGTTCCCACCTAATCAGTATCAACCACAGTATGCGCTTCAGCAATCGTATGCGCAACGAAACCCCTATTAGCCACACTACCAGCAAAACCAGTGCCCACCACAACAGCCACACATGTAGGGAAGGGGTGGAAGAAACTTCAGAGGAAGAGGTGGAGGCAGAGGATTTGGTAGAGGAATAGGTCAAGTTACGTGCTATAACTGTGGACAACCAAGTCACTATGCCACAGATTGTTTAGAGGCTATGAAGACTTGTTCATACTGTAAGGGACAGGACCATAATGTCGAACAATGTCCTCAGCTGATCGCAAAGTGGCAAGCAAGGACCATTGCAGCACCTAACCTTCCACCAAACCTAAACTCGAATCCAAATGTGAATGTTCAGATGATTGCGGCTGAACCGTGAGACCTGAACATCGCTATCGTAACTCGAGGAGGTGCAACGACTGGAGCAGACCAGGATAAACCGCAACTACAAGTGAGGCCAGCGACGCAGAAAAAGGAGCCACTAAACATCTAGAAACAAAAAGAAGTATTCTGGGATGTACAATGAAAATTCATAAGCCCAAAAGTACCATCGACTTCCGCAGAAGTCAAGGACATTCCTGAACGGTTTCAACACATATTGCAAAAGAAGGTTCCACCAAAGGTTAGTAAGCTAAGAACCTTTCTGTCAAGTTGTTTAATGCTAACGCAAGATAAAGATGCTATTGTAGAACTACAACCAATGATAGAAGAGATACATGTAGAGCTGCGACCTGAGAAGAAAGTTAACAAAGTACAAAAAAATGTAAAACTGGCCGCGAGTTGAGGATGACTGGTCAGATAGGTGACTATGACATAGATTATATCATCTTGGATCTAGGCTTGGATGTCAATATTCTGACGCAACAAACATGGGAAAGTATGGGCAAGCTGCATTTGGACTGGTCTCCTATCCAATTGTGACTTGCCAATCAGGTGAAGGTCTTACCCATTGGCCGGTTGAGAAACATAGTTGTCGATGTCAAAGGACTGTGCACATTTTTAGACTTTGAAGTCATTAACATTGTCGATGACATGAGCCCATAAATCGCTCTGTTGGCAATAGATTGAGCCATAGACAATCAGACCATCATAAATTTCAAGAAAAAGGATTCTTTCATTCAAAGACGAGGAAATGAGGGTAGTATCACCTATTGATCCATTCGAGGGACAAATATATGTTGATCATGTCTATAATGAGGGACAAGGTGACTACCTCGACCATATCTACAATGTCACAACTATGCATGAAGATTATGCCAATCCGACAGCAGATGGAAACCTGAGCCGGAGATGTGCGAGTTCATGTACATCTAACTTAGGTGAGGCTATAGAGAGTTGGCAAAATAGATTACACGAAGTATCTATGAGAAGGTGTGCAAGAGTTACAAGGACTATGCGACTGGAGGAAAATGAGTCCAGGGAATTGCCCACCTACAAGAGTGTCATACACACATTGGAGACCACACCTAGAACCTGGTATACCTATATGGAGCTGCGACAAGGAACCCAAGATTGCGAGAGGCTCGCTAAGCAGGGTGCACATACAATTGAATTTGCTGAAAAGCACCCTACAATTGATGTTGCGCTTCAGATGAAAAAGGGGAATATAGTTGCTGAGATCACTATTAAAGAGGCTAATTCTCACCAATGTAGCACAACCATTCAGCAATACAGTCTAACCAGAGACCCAGATGATGATCCAACTAATATCAGCATAACAGAATCAAAGACCACACAAGAAGTAGAAGAAAGTAGGATTCCAAGTGACCAGTTCCTCCAGCCCTTGAAAATCAAGAAAGTACATATTAGACTGCCAAAGAACCTGAAGCTCGCCAATATCGAAGATTACTGGGATACTCAAGCAGTTGCAAAGATTTTGGATCTCCTGTATGAGTATCAGGACCTATTTCCTACCAACTTCTCAGAAATGAGGGGAATAGTGGGAAACTTAGGGGAGATGAAAATACCCATGTGGCTAGATGCTAAATCCAATGAGCAGCGACAAAAGGCATGGTATAATCAATATATCAGGGTTAAGCCATCTAAAGAAGGAAGACTTGTCTTATTGTATGACAACAATTTGTTCAACCACCCAGGCAAGCTGAAGACACATCGACTATGGCCATATGTAACACCCCGGTTTTGACCCCGTTTGCATGATGTATATATTGTAATTAATCGTGGTGAGGAGCTAAAGGAAAAATCCCCACCATCGATCTGGTTGTGTATGTTTCGGCAATGGGGATAGTTGCCGATGGTATATCGTGCTATCCGACACATTATAGTTTGGCATCATGTAAATACGCACATCAAATAAAATAAACCACAACAAGCGATGACAGTGCAACGTTAAAATGGAAAGGGCATGATTCCAAAGGATAAGGGTGTGGGGGATGTCAAACCTTGGTCTATGGGGGGGGAAATCCTTGTTTGGATTTTCCATCTTCCTTTGTCTCATCCACCTCTTTATTGTTTTGCTGAGTTGTTGAGGCATTTATTGCTGGAAGTGGAGGGTGGCAGGACTGTCAGTCCTTGCCACACGCTCACTCCACCAGTCCTCTCTCCACCTTCACGTGGGTAAGGGAACCATCACTATGCAGCCTCTCTCTTGGCCTTTGGGGGTTCACTCTCACGTAGGGATGCGCAGGAGGAGGCTGGATCATCTTCCTCACGCAGAGCTGAGTTAAGAAGGGGGTGAAATTCTTGTTTGGGGGTCATTTTTTTTCTCTCTCACGCCGTTTGTTGGTCTGTGGTGGTGTTCCTTCCATTCACGCAGAGACCCGATTTTCCCTTTGGCATTATTGCGCTGTGTTTTGTTTTCCATCCTTCGTGGTGGATTGTGAGCCATAGAATACTGTGTTTTCTCTTTTTATGGTGGTTTTCTCTGTGTATTGCTCCCTCCTGTTCACACTGAGGGCCTGTGTTTAATCCACCCTTGCCGTCGGTGAAAATATGCTCGGATTGCCCTGTGGAGAAAGGACCACTGCTTTCCAGCGTCGTTGGTTAGGTCTGGACGGTGTAGTGTTTTGTCAGTTCACCGTGGAACCCTGGCTATAGTTCTTCACTGATCGGTGGTTGCTGTGAGAGCGTGTTGTGGCTTCATTATTAAGGGAGGATCCTTGTTTCCCATTGTTGCTGCCTAGGTTTTCTTCCATGATTTTGGATGCTGTGGAGAGTTTGATTTATTCTTCCATCTCAGACTGTGGGTATGTGTTTTCCTTCTCTCATTTTGGACTGCGTCCTTTCCCCTCACGCACAGATTGATGGAGAATCGATTCTTTCCCCATTCCTGTCTAGGTGACTTCCTTCAGCATTTGCGTTGAGGAGCTGTGTGCTGTGGGTTTCTATATGTTGGTTGGCTGTTGATTTCCACACTCATTAGCTGGTTTTCCTTTGCCCACGCTAGGAGTTTGGATTCTCCTTTGTTTGAGACTGTGGATTGTTGCCATCATTCGTTTTGAGTTTGTGGCTGTTAATGTACCCTGGTTTTGGGTTGCTTCTTGGATGCTAAGGCTGTGGACGTCTTTTGGGTGTTGCTGTTGAGTTTTTTTGGCCACACTAGGGCCAAGAACAACTCTGAGTTGTCTTGTGGCTTGAGCTGTGTTTCGCCTTTGTTGGGAGTGTCATCCGGTTGTCTTCACAGAGCTGTGAAGGGATTGTTTTGCTGCGGTATGCAATGGTTGGTCTTCGGACTGTTGGGAGTGGGATTAGAGGCTGTGTATGCATGAGAAGACTGGTGTTGAGGCCACCAGCTTGGCATTTAGCCTGTCCTAGCTCCTTGATGACTTGGTAAAACCCTGCTGTGTGGGTTTGGCTGATTGGAAAACCTTGGCTATGTGTAAGCCTTCATTGACCCTTATTTCTTGAGGAATCATGCCTAGCTCAGGGGTGGCAGTGTTGTTGAGAGATTGACGAGCACGCTGGCCTATTGTTGGGTGGAACGTTGCAGCGACGTAGCTGGTTGCGAGGCGAGTTCTCCATTGAAAGATAAGTAATCCTGATTGTTTCACCTCTGAAATTATATCTATTGTTCCATGAATTATGATGAACATGTTAAATGCTGGAATGTGTGTGTTGCTTCTGTTGAATGTTGAATGTTGAGTAACTATGTATCTTGTATGATGGATTATGCATCTTAGTATGCATTCTGTTAAGCTTACTATTTCAGCATTGTTGTCTGTTCGTATTCATGGGGGCTGTTTGCTTGTTTGTTGGGTGTGGGTAGCGTCCTCTTCGCCGGTCGGAGGCTTGGGGACGTTACAGAGTGGTATCAGAGCTCATGTTGCAGCATGGGCCTGAATGGACCACCAAGATGCAGTGACAGAGGCAGGATTTCTCTCATTCATTTCTGATGACAGAAAAATTCCACGGATTTGCCTAAGTGTTTGAACAGTTAGTTCATCAGAAGAGCTAGTGGAACGGACTTCTGATGTAGTGGAAGAGCTAGTGGAACGTACTTCCGATGTAGTGGAAGAGCTAGAAGGAAGCATGCCCGACGGAGAACAGTGGAGGAAAAATTACGAAATTTTTTCTAAGTGTTCGATGTCTGTCGGCAGGAAATAGTTGTTTGAGCGTCCGCCGTTACGGATGGCTAAAGGACTACGCGTCCGATGGATAAGGCCTCCGGCCGCTGACGCCGTAAAGAAGTTTAAAATTTTCTAAGGCCCGAAACGTCAGCTATCGGAAGAAGATCGTGTTATGTGCGCCCGCCGTTGCGGAATCCAAAATCACTAGACTTTCGACGAGAAAGGACTGCCGATGCCGGTGCCGGTCAAAATCAGTTCACCGATCGGAAGAAGATTAAGGATCGTGTTCTGCCATTGCGGCTGCGGAAGGAACTATTTCGCTGACAGAAATAAGGGAATGGAGCCGATCAAGCGGCGAAAAGGAAGACTAAAGAGGAAAATTTTTGGAAATTTGAAAAAATCTTTTAAGTATGGAGACCGTCGACGAAAGTTAGCTGTTTGAGTAGCCGATACATCGGCTCAGTTAGTCAGAAGGACTTCCGATAACGCTGGAGGAGAAAACGCTAAGGGAGCTGAAGAGAAAACTTTTGCCGAAAGGAAGGAAGAGCCGGCGGAGGATAGTGGAAGGAAGAGCCGCAGTTGCAGCGGGGATCTCTTGAAGGCTACTGAGACGTTGGAAGAAATTAGAATATTGTAGCACCGATAATTAGGGGATGAGGTTGCCGATGTAGCGGTAAGCATCGGAAGAAAATAGAAGATGAGGTTGCCGATGCAGCGGCATAAGAGAAGGTTTCGGTGGAGATCTTCCGAAGACCACCGAAACGTCGGAGAAATTTAGACGATCGACCAGCCGATGTGGCGGTAGAAAGACGAAGAAAAGTTTTTGAAATTTTTTCTAAGTATAGAAACATCGGAAAACTTTAGAAGATTGGACCGCCGACACGTCGGAGAAAATTAGAGGATCGGTCTGCCGATACGTTGGAGAAAATTAGAGGATCGGTCCGTCGATACGTCGGAAGCCAGAGGAGGATCGACGCCGATACGTCGGAAAAATTTAGTTGTTTTGACAGCTGATACGTCGGGCTGATAGTCGAAATGAGAGCCGATTCTGCAGAGGAAATTTTGAGATTTTCAAGTGGGATTTTCCAGCAGGTTTCAACTGTTTTTCAACAAGATTTTTCAGCAGTTTTTCAGTGGGGTTTACAGATGGCTGAAGTTGGCACCCAGTCCAAAATGCAGTTGCGTGTAAAATGCAAATATTTGGTGAAAATCGTCATTTTTAGAAGTGGTGTGGTTTTCACACCCGTGGTCAGAATGAAGCATGTGGATAGGCGTTGGAAAGCTTATCCAGTAGGGAACAAGGGAAAGTCACCAGAATCTGAGCATGGAGCAACAAAGTGCTAATGACGACCGCTGCTATCAAATGGACAAATATGTAAAGTTGCATGCCTAGAGGTAGCAAGGATTATGAAGGCTAACCAGCTGTTGTGTGGAAGAGGAGTTCCATGCGAGGATGTGGGACTTGAAAAGGGAAGTTTCCCTAAACCCTATCTTGCTGATTATAATTACATTTCCTAAGTTTTATGCATGAAATGCATGAGGATATGCTTTGCATACATAGGATATTGAGGATTATACATTTATAATGAGCCACTAATGATAATCATTGCATTGGTGTTGGCATTAGTGGAAAAACCAACGACAACTTGGACATGGTTGAGTATGTTGCTGATGCCGATGAATGTGACCAGCAACCCTATGAAGAAAGGGATAAGGCAACCAGTCCATAATCAAAAGTTGGTGAGCAACTTCTGCAATCTCCTGCAAAGGACCAACCAGACTGGTAATGTCAAGGGTGTAAGTAGGACCCATGAAGGTAAGAGTTTGATTATGACAAATTCCATGGAGTGGTAAAGGTAAGAGACCTCCTACCATGTGGATATTTGAATTTTATAATGCATCCATAGAGAAAGGTGTCATGCCTGTATATATTGATTGAGCTTAGTAGCCTAAGGGAAGTAAGTACTGATGATCTTGATTGTAGTAATGCATCCAATATGAAGTAGTCATGGTTAGGCCATGCATGGTATGTTGAATGCATAGTATTCCTGAATCAATGCAAGGTAGCATTGAGTGGATATGCATTAAAAAGATTTTATGGATCTTATAGCTATGCATTGAATGTATGCATATGAAGGGTGTGAGTGACTGATTGCATAAGTATAGGTGCAAATGTTGTGATGTATTGCATGAATGCGTTGAGATGAGTGCATGTGATATTATGAACAACTAATGGCTGAAATGATGAATTGATGACAATTCAGGAACCATTTCAAAAGTTGTTATGAATGCAGGATAGTAAGTGCATAAAGAGGATAGTCATGATCAGTTGGCTGCCGGAAATGCTCTATGGAAGAGTAAGGTGGTACAAATGATACGCTTGTGAAATAAGGAGTATCTAAACATTTCATTTAAATTATATGAATGATGTGACTATACCTTGCAAATGTTAGTATGATAATGATTGCATGAAGTAAATGAGCTTTGGTAATATTGATGTGATTAACAGCTGGAAGTATTTGAATTTTATAAATACCGAAGATGCTTCAGTGATGGTTGTAGTAATGAAAAGGTTATATGCATCCAGACTTACCAAGTGTTTGGTTGATTGAAGCTTAGGTTTCAGGTAGATTATTTAAAGCATGGGAATGAGAGTAAGACCATGACAAATGCTGGAATCTACCATGTGAAAGAGCCAAACCTTATGAGAAAAGTCTCATGGCTGTGAAAATAGTTGGTATGCATAATGGGTTGTTAAATTTGAATTGTGAATTTCGGATTTAAGAAATTGCTGACGACTACTAATCACTATTGGCTTGCATAAGATTGTGTCAGGAGGACGCATTGTAAGTGGGTATTCATATTATTCTAGTAAGCATAAAATTATAATGGGCATAGTAGTGCTACTTACAAGAGATGCACAAATGAGGATCACCTCATTGCTAAGCAAATCAATTTCTGTAGTAGACAGAGTTGCAAATTCTTATTGAATTTAATTACTAATGTAATTGCTTGGTTATGGAACAATCAGTTTGGATTGTATTATCAGATAATGATTGACTGTTTGGATACTTGATGAATGTACCAGGGGTACACACTACAGGAAGATCATGTGTGATGGCCTGCAGGAGCCAAACTTCATGGGAAGGTTTTCCCTTATCTTGGAAATGGGTTTCGGGTGAAACTCCATTGGACATTTTGGAAATGTCTCATCTGCACTGCATGTTTGGTAAGCAACATGAGTGAGATGGTATAGAGTGTGTCGGTAAGACATGTGTGGATATGAAATGTAAAAAGGAGTTGGGATGCCTAACCGAGGGACTGTCAACTCAGAGAAGGGAGCCCCATTCCTCCTTAACGAAGGAATACTGCATCGACAAATGGATAAGTGTTCTGTGACCCTTGCTAAGAATATGCATATCAAATTGTTAAAATTCCATATGCAGAACATGTTTTGACTTTATTTCCATGATAACTGATTGCTTGAGTATGAATAGGGCCTACATGGTACACACTGAAAAAGAGTGCACACTTTTCCGATGTCGGATCATGAAAGGGTTTTCAATATTGATTACACCCTAGGGAGTGGACGCACTCCTGGTGTCTCAATACTTGATAGTGAATGATATGAAATATGGTTATAGTTTTAGAGCAATAACGCTGATGAGTTTGCTTATATTGCTTGAGTTGACAAGCTAAATAGATGCAGTTGGGTGTTGCACCCTAAAGGTAAAAGGTAAATGGTTGTTGTGAGGAGTTGTGGAGTAAGGGTTATTGTTGATATAAGTGTATGTTGGTATAAGTGTATGTTGGGCTGTTATATGCCTGGGGATCCATAGTAGATCCTAGACCTGGAACGGGTCATGGTAAAGTTCCAAGCCCAGTCAACATGTGGATGTACTGTCTGGACAGTAATTATTTGATGTTGTGGAGCAACCTGCGTGCTGACCTAACATCCAAGTCCATGGGAAATCCCAAGGCTTGCAAAGTGAAGCAGGATCCTGTGGACCAACGAGGAAATGCACAATACAGATAAGTATTGGATTATTTTGCTTATGAATATACATGTGTATATGATTTGGTTATGATGTTTTAAGCTCTTATTCTAGAGATAAAACTGATGAGAATAAACTAAACATGTGAATCTATTCAATGTTTGGATATAGGTATCGCTGGGAGCGAGGACTATGAGAGCATCCTAGGGGTGCATGTGGACATGTGACTGTCCTGGAGAGATTGGAATGAGCGGTGATGAAAAAGGTGATAGTAAGATTGTGGAGGTCCTAGCAGCCGAGACAAACCATGTGGAGAGACTCCATGGTTTAGAGGTGTGGAATAGACTGAAGACACTAAGTGTCATGACCAAGAGGGATTGGTCCAACATTCACAGTAAAGTGAAAGAGGATGAGAGCATGAAAAGCCACAGCGGTGGTGTGGGTTCCAGGATGGAAAAAAACAAAGAGGAAAAAAAAAACTCTTGCTGCTCTCTCTTGCCCTTTTAATTATATATATATACATATATATATTTATGCATGGTGAAAACAAAAGATTGTTGAATGCATGTATGACTGAAAATGGAATGTGTGTATTTGCTGAAAGTGAATTATGAATGCTGGAATAGTTAATTCCCTGCCCAAGAATGGACATGAGTGAGCTCGTGTGCCTGTTGGGAGGGCATGAAAAATATGGAAGTCTCCCTGATGAGGCTTGGACTGTCATGCCGATTGGGTAATTAACTAACTGATTTTAATGTCTATATTATGCTTGGTCTGACAGAATTTCAATGGTGCATTTCATAGGTGAGAAAAGTGAAACCTGGTGGTGCACATTGATCATGGCAGCAGATCAAAAGTTGTTGGACTTGGCTAGAATTCTCCTTCAAATGATTTCCAAGACCCAATAAAATCTTGGGGAGATGCTCAAGATACAGAAGAGGCAGAATGAAATGAACCACCGGATTTTGCAAGACTCTATTGGTTTGCAAAGGGAGGTGAAAATCCTTCTGGGAGAAATCAACAAAAGAAAGGAAGGTGGATCAGTGATGGGACAATCGTCCAAGTGACTCGATAAGAAATGGTCCAGGCATCAAGACTCAAAGGAAATTGAGCAGGTAAAGATGAAGCAGCCAGTGAAATGCTGGGAATGTGGAGGACATCATTTATGCCAGGACTGCCCAATGAGGGAACATGATGAGGGCAACAGCCACAAAGTTCCTAGGCTTCGGGATAAGCTGAGAGCTGAGAACCAGCAGGAGAAGTTCATGGAAGCCGAGGGGCTTGGTCCTGAATGTTCAAAGTGAATAATTGAACGTGGGATAGATCTGCCAAATTTTGAAATTTTTGATGTGCAATTGTATATGTATTCTTATGTATTGGAACACCGAGGACGATGTTATTCCAAGGGGGAGGGGAATGTAACACCCCGGTTTTTGACCCCGTTTGCATGATGTATATATTGTAATTAATCGTGGTGAGGAGCTAAAGGAAAAAGCCCCACCATCGATCTGGTTGTGTATGTTTCGGCAATGGGGATAGTTGCCGATGGTATATCGTGCTATCCGGCACATTATAGTTTGGCATCATGTAAATATGCACATCAAATAAAATAAACCACAACCAGCTACGGCAGTGCAACGTTAAAATGAAAAGGGCATGATTCCAAAGGATAAGGGTGTGGGGGATGTCAAACCTTGGTCTATGGGGGGGAAAGCCTTGTTTGGATTTGCCATCTTCCTTTGTCTCATCCACCTCTTTATTGTTTTGCTGAGTTGTTGAGGCATTTATTGCTGGAAGTGGAGGGTGGCAGGACTGTCAGTCCTTGCCACACGCTCACTCCACCAGTCCTCTCTCCACCTTCACGTGGGTAAGGGAACCATCACTATGCGGCCTCTCTCTTGGCCTTTGGGGGTTCACTCTCATGTAGGGATGCACAGGAGGAGGCTGGATCATCTTCCTCACGTAGAGCTGAGTTAAGAAGGGGGTGCGATTCTTGTTTGGGGGTCGTTTTTTTTCTCTCTCATGCCGTTTGTCAGTCTGTGGTGGTGTTCCTTCCATTCACGCAGAGACCCGGTTTCCCCTTTGGCATTATTGCGCTGTGTTTTGTTTTCCATCCTTCGTGGTGGATTATGAGCCATAGACTGCTGTGATTTCTCTTTTTATGGTGGTTTTCTCTATGTATTACTCCCTCCTGTTCACACTGAGGGCCTGTGTTTAATCCACCCTTACCGTCGGTGAAAATATGCTGGGATTTCCTTGTGGAGAAAGGACCACTGCTTTCTAGCGTCGTTGGTTAGGTCTGGATAGTGTAGTGTTTTGTCACTTCGCCGTGGAACCCTGGCTGTAGTTCTTCACTGATCGGTGGTTGCTGTGAGAGCGTGTTGTGGCTTCATTATTAAGGGAGGATCCTTGTTTCCCATTGTTGCTGCCTGGATTTTCTTCCATGATTTTGGATGCTGTGGAGAGTCTGATTTATTCTTCCATCTCGGACTGTGGGTATGTGTTTTCCTTCTCTCATTTTGGATTGCATCCTTTCCCCTCACGCACAGATTGATGGAGAATCGGTTCTTTCCCCATTCCTGTCTGGGTGACTTCCTTCAGCGTTTGCGTTGAGGAGCTGTGTGCTGTGGGTTTCTATATGTTGGTTGGCTGTTGATTTCCACACTCGTTAGCTGGGTTTCCTTTGCCCACGCTAGGAGTTTGGCTTCTCGTTTGTTTGAGACTGTGGATTGTTGCCATCATTCGTTTTGAGTTTGTGGCTGTTAATGTACCTTGGTTTTGGGTTGCTTCTTGGATGCTAAGGCTGTGGACGTCTTTTGGGTGTTGCTGTTGAGTTGTTTTGGCCACGCTAGGGCCAAGAACAACTCTGAGTTGTCTTGTGGCTTGAGCTTTGTTTTGCCTTTGTTGGGAGTGTCATCCGGTTGTCTTCACAGAGCTGTGAAGGGATTGTTTTGCTGCAGTATGCAATGGTTGGTCTTCGGACTGTTGGGAGTGGGATTAGAGGCTGTGTATGCATGAGAAGACTGGTGTTGAGGCCACCAGCTTGGCATTTATCCTGTCCCAGCTCCTTGATGACTTGGTAAAACCCTGCTGTGTGGGTTTGGTTGATTGGAAAAACTTGGCTATGTGTAAGCCTGCGTTGACCCTTATTCCTCGAGGAATCATGCCCAGCTCAAGGGTGGCAGTGTTGCTGAGAGATTGATGAGCACTTTGGCCTATGGTTGGGTGGAACGTTGCAGCGACGTAGCTGGTTGTGGGGCGAGTTCTCCATTGAAAGATAAGTAATCCTAATTGTTTCACCTCTGAAATTATATCTATTGTTCCATGAATTATGATGAACATGTTAAATGCTGGAATGTGTGTGTTGCTTCCGCTGAATGTTGAATGTTGAGTAACTATGTATCTTGTATGATGGATTATGCATCTTAGTATCCATTCTGTTAAGCTTACTATTTCAGCATTGTTGTCTATTCGTATTCATGGGGGCTGTTTGCCTGTTTGTTGGGTGTGGGTAGCGTCCTCTTCGCCGGTCGGAGGGTCGGGGACGTTACACCATATAGGATCGCACACATCACTGATGCAGGCGCAGTAAAACTCCAGAAGTTAGATGGTACCTATGTCGTGGGTATGGTGAATGACAGTTGCCTAAACTCATGTTACAACATGCATAACATCATGGGATAATAATAATAATAAACTAGAGGCCAGAGGACGTAACCTACTCTGTCACAGGACTACGATAGAACTAGGATAAAAGCACAAGAGATAAGCGCAAGCAAAAAAATGTGCAAGAACCGAGTCACCGCGCGAACTCAAGCAAGGAAACAAAAGCATGGAAAAAGAGAGCCGAGCAAAAAGCCGTTAGCATGCGGGACAAAAGTAGAAAGCAACAAAAGGATGCAAAAAGTGGGAATGACAGGATGGCCAACATTAAACTGCGAATCTCTGACAAAGATTCTGGCTGCTGTGACAACTAAGTGACATTAATTCGGCGTAGTACAAGGAATAGGGAGACGTACTTTTTAGGCCCATCATTCATACTCGGCATAACTCCCATAACTAGCCTGACAGGTACAAACCAGAAAGCGAGTTACAGAAGTTAATGAAGAAAGTGTTGGTAGAGGCATACCAGGAGATCGATTAGACCTCAATCTCAGATGCAAAGGGCCATATAGATACTCGGCTTCCCCATCGAGCATTCTATTATGCACAGTGAGACCTGAGAAAACAAGATCCATGAGATTGCAGAGCTAAGGTCCGCCATCCTTGTTCAGTTACGTTGACGTCCATGGTAATTAACATCCCCAATGACAATGAGGCATCACACGTGACTGTTATCTCTGTTTGCCCCATTGACAAGGAAGAAGCAATATAGACGCCTGAGGTACAACAACCGTAGTAGCAACCAGAGATTGAACCCATGGCAAGAACACGCAACCCACAGATCAGAGGGGATGGTCATGCGACCATTCCAGTCCCTGGTTCATGAGCTGTGCCTAACCCAGCTCATAAAATGCCGGTAGATCCAGGACCACAACAAGCAACTGTAGCACCTGACAGAGAGCCGAGACAGCCCGGTGCGACACAACCAGGAGAGGTGTTCGGACCACCACCACCACAACAGAGGAAACACAAGGCTGTGGCCGCTCTGGGTGGGCGAGGAAAGGCACTTATTGGTGATGGATCAGAAGATGTCATAGACGAAGACTTGATGCCACAAAGAGAGTTGGAGGCAGAGTGACTTGATCCAAACTTCCCACATTATGTTCGGCCAAGGAGAACTGATGCAGAGGAGGGGGATCTCCCAAAGAAGGCGGTGACCACTCTGGTATCGCCACGAATTCCTATAGGTGTTACCTTGCTAAAGGATATCCTGCTCGAGTTGGCTAGGTTGAAGTTCCAGGACTTTGACACTTGACATCAGGAAGGATTACAGATAAAAGACTGCATAGTTGTGGACCAATCCGCTACAAGTGACGCCCAGGTGCTCAAGCCAAAGGATTGGCCAAGGGAATTTCCCGCTCAGGTCTGACCAACATGCTATTCATGCCTCACTTTGACCATACCATACAAGTTAATACATACGCGAAGCAGTTACTGATCTTCTTCCACAGAGGATGCCTATGGCTGGATTAGCCATATCCGATCGACGCTGAGTTAATTGCATGGATCACTTGCCTCCCGAACGAAGGCAATGATCCTGCGCTATACTTGGCCAAGCAAGATGTTAAACCTATTAAGTGGAAGCATAGATTTCAGTGAGCTGGGGCTTCTCGATTGGGCCCATCCAGGACAAAAGTGTGCGCGTCACCGCAAAGATCCTATCTTGTAAGATGTTCCACAAGATGATTCCCACTCAATGTTCCACATTAGTTGTGGAACTAGTATATTTATGTGCGCTAGGAGGATTATTCAATTAGTCGCGGTACCTACTAAATGAACTCATAGACGATGCGCTATAGGCCCAGCACAAGGACACCTACAAATTCCACTATTCTTGGCTACTGATCTTGATTTTGTTCACTGTGTGGGGTAACCTGCCGGACTACATCCAGATGGATGTCCCACTATCTTGCCTTGGTGCAAGGTACCATAATTTGTGGGAAGATAAGGCAGACACCAATCGACAGAAGGATAACAACATTGCATTCTTTGTACACGCAGAGGCGTTGCGTGATGTGGTTCACCAATCTCATAGAATCCATGCTGCGAAGGTACACAGGTATGCCACATTCATCAAGTTTCAAGCTGATCCACATACTGTAACCTTGCTGCAAACAAAGGACCCACTCAAGCAGGTTCACCATGCGGACTTCATGGTGACAAATGAGTACGTGGATGCAATTATTAATCTTTGGCCGGAGGAATGGCGCGACCCACTAGTAGAACCACTGCCTGAAGGGCAGAATGCAGAGGAATTGTCGCTTCATCAAGTTAATGGTGAAGAGCATGAAGGCGATGACAACCAAGATGATCCGTCACAAGAACACAATGAGGACGATGATAATATTAATGACTTGGACCATCATGCATCAGAGTGCCCGCCAAGTGAAGAGCATGCGTAGACACAGACGCATGTGCAGCAAGAAGAGGGCCACTCATCCCACAAGAAGCAGAAATCCAACAGAGCAATGAACATAAACACATTGACTGAAGATAATTTGTAGGAACTTACCGATGCCGTTGCTAAAGTCGCACAAGATAACCTTGCTAGTTTGAAGATGCGGAAGCAAAAATTGCCACTCAAGTTGAGGGGCATATCAATAGGTTGATAGAAACCATCCAGGATGTCAAAGACATAATGGAGGCCGAGACATATGGTGTTGATCCCAATATTCCGCTAGTTACACCAGAATTAGTGCCGCCAATCAAAGTAGTGATTCAAAGGTGAGCATTGGAGGCAGATGCAGAGACAAGTGCAGGACCTGATGACAACAGTGTGCGGATAGACTTCTCTAATCTAGTCTTGGAGGAAGTCTATAGCATCCAACAGGCGGCCGCATCCGAAATTCAACTAAGTGAAAATGCAGTTGCTTACCAGGCAGCAAAACAACCGAGGAAGGAAAATTTGCGCAAGGCCTTGTTGAAGGAGAAAGAGCAAGAACTGTAGGGGTGCATCAGCCTTCTTGCCAAAAAAGAACAGGAAATATTACCACGTGAGCAGAACCGCGTCGCATTAGTGGACTCTATCAAGAATGCCATTGCAACATTCCCACCAGAAGTAGGGCAAGAAGATGAAGACTCCATGGTTAAAGTGACCAGGCTCACGAAGATCGCAAAGAATTTTTGGCAACAGGTGGAGGATCTGCAAGCCAGGAAGATGCCAACCACACCACCGAAGGTGCTTGAAGAAAGAAAAAGAGTAGCGTTTGAAGCTGCTGGTAATATCAGAGAAGGCGAAGCACTATGTGCAAAGGCTGTCGCTACCATTTGGGGAGGGCTACTTGAAGATGAAACAACTGAGGAAATCATGTGGAGTTCGCGATAGGCAGATGAGAAAATCAGCGCTGCAAAGGTGGAAATGAGGAAGCTGCCCCTCCAATAGAAGGTCGTAAAAAATGCAGAGATCAAGAGACTGCAACAAGAAGTGCAGACCCTCCACGAACGAGAAAAGGCTAGGGAAGATGAGGTTGAGACACATCAGTCAGAAGCCGATCAGCTCATAGACTTTATTCAGCTGGTGCAGAACAAACTTCAAGGCATAATACAATCAATAGAGGCAGAATCATCGAAACATGTCCATTCCAACCGGGTTAAGCAGTTGGTCGTGCAAGCAGAGGAAGTTGCACAAGAAGTCGCTAAGGTTCAACAGATGGTGAAGACATTCCAGGATAAGGTTTGTCCTACTGCGCAGTCTAAGCCAACGCTGGAAACTTAACAATTGTGCAAGAAAATAAGGCCGAGGTGCATGGAAAAGGAAAAAGCAAAAAAAAAAAAAAACTAGAGGGAGGAAAGCAGCGAGGGAGAGGCATCCCCAACAAAAATTGCACAGAAAGAGGAAGTCGCGGGGAAAGAATGGTGTGCTATAACCCCACCAACAAACCGGCTAAGAGACAAATGGTGGGATGTCCCAGATAGCTGGCAGACACTGACGAACCATTAAATGCAGGAGGCTTCAATAAAGATTTGGTGTTCGTGACAAGACATCACCCTAGGTGGATCAAGTGTGGGAAACTCTGTGACGATGACCGACATTACGTCCATACTCGATCATGGCTATCAGTATGGGAGAGTGACGACATCGTTAATCATAGCAAATCTGAGAGGCCGATCTGGTACACCAGATGAAGGTCTTGTCCTAATGATGCACCTGGATAAGCCTACATGGCATGTGACTCGATGCTACTCTTATAAAATAAGTCCACGCATAGAGAAAACATCACTTGGTTGTGCTGCTTGAGCACCAGTTACGGGCACCACTTGGTCGTGCTGCTTGAGCACCAGTTATAGATGGGTTGGGGTATGTCATGGCGAGCAACCCTATGGGGTAAAGCAGTTGCTGCAGCCTTCAGTGTGTCGGTTATCTCCAAATATGGGAATAAGCAAGGTCTTAACAGTCTATAAGTTATTTTGACCCAGCTAGAAGTCTCTGGAGAAGTCATCCTTGGCTATTTAATTTTCAGTAGGTTAGCAGCCCTAACGACGACACCTGAAAGAACTCTGGTAGGGACCAGAGTTCTTGCCTCATTTGACAAAATCTGCAGGGTAGAGACCAGAGTTCTTTCCCCATTTGACAAAGTTTGTAGGATAGGGACCAGAGTCCTTGCAACATTTGACAAAGTCTGCAGGGCTAGCGATCAGGCTCAAGTTCCAGTAGTCCAGGTGAGGTCTCCATCTGTCGAGGGACCAGGGAAGGGCTACATGGCCAGATATGGCTTGTAAACCATGATGCTCAGGTGAAATTCATCAAAGTTTGGTGAATCATTCACCTTTGATGAAATCAAGGAAGAGCAACAACAAGACAAGCTGTAGCAAGCACACATAAAACCCGAGGAGCCTGAGAATGATAATAACAGTTGGATTGTTGTGTCAGAGTGGGACACTAACGACCCTGGTGAAATTCAGAATTGGAACTCACCATTAACAGTCTTCCAATGGTGTCAAGAAAAAAAATGTATGCCATGTTGTATTCTAACAAATATTCTAAGTATGGGAAGAAGCCGCGGTACAGGAATCACCGCCAAAAAAAAATAAAAAATGCAAAGGCTTCTGTGCAAAGTGCACCTCCTCGTATGTCCACTGCTTTGTGGCTCGAGATGAGCCACATGTGAGTGTTGGGGGCCTGTTGGCCTGGGAAAGAAGCATAAGGAAGAAGTTCGCACTCAAGCAAATAAGGTGTGCCGTGCACGCGAAAGAAAGAAAGGAAATCGTGAAGGAAGCAAAGGACCAACGCAAATAGAATGGAGAGGTGCATGATGAAGGGAAGGCAAGCGCAGGAGTGTGAAGGTGATAACAACCGAAAAGAGACAGGTGTAGATTCTAAATCCTGGTCGTTTAAGGCGACGTAATCCTGTAGACACAGATTTACGAGAGGATATTTGTAAGTCAGGCCAATAGTGCCTCGTGTCAAGTCGTAATCACCACAGTTGTAGCCTAAGGGGCAGATGATGGTGATAATTAACAGATTGCCTGTATGCAGTTGACCCTGCGTGGTCATGTAAAATAGTATAAATAGGAGGGATTCAATGGAAAAAGGGTTGGTCAGGTTTACTTCTATGTTGGTCCCAACTACGCCTTGGTTGGTCTGAATCACATTTTACGTTGGTCTTGATTACATTTAGGTTGGTTTTCCAGTTGTTGTTTTTGGATGTTCATTGGCAATCCATGGGAAAGGATGCCATTTGTGCTGTAATGTTGTAGATATTAGAGGAAGAGAACACTCAGGAAGAGTTTGGTAGTGATAAGAGGCCGTTGAGCCACAGATCTGGCTGTTGTGTGCGCAGACCGCTAGGAGTAGAGGTAGGGTATAAGAACAAATCGAAGAACATGAGAACCATAAGTTTGAGTCTTAAAGGCATATCATAAGATCAGTCTGCATGCTGCAGACTGCAAGGTGCTATATCCTTTTATCATGCCAGATGAAGAGCACATTGGTGGATTTTCCCAGATGGGTTTCCATGTTATATGTTGTGTGCAAATGGATGATTAATGCTGTGAATGTTTATGTGAATGGTTGTTATTTGCTTTCTGTACAATGCTGAATTATTGACTAATGCACCTGATGTTATACTGTAATCAGTAGATGGATGTTTGGGAAAGTGTCATTGAAATATGTGTATATATTGGCCCATGTGTTTCTGTCTTAAATCACGACGTAAGTCATAGACGGTCTGTTAGTATGAGTTGGTTGCGCCGCACGGGTTGCATCAGTTGAGAAGTTGAGAACAAGGATAAAGTTGTGCGTGATGACATATAGTTGTGCTTAGTCGCGCAAGGCTGACTCCTTCCAACCATCCTATTGCCTTCGTTGAGTTCCTTGGCTGTGTGCCAAGGCACTATAATCCCTTGACAATCATGGAAACATGGTTTCGATGGTTACCCATCGAAGAGATATCTCGGGTGAGACTGTGCCTGCTTTGTAGGTGTTTCCGACAGGGCTTTCTCTATCGGGCTGGTATCTCATGTATTTTTTGGGTTGACGGGCTGCACAGAACCTGGGTCACAGGAGTTAGGAAAAGTGGCCAACACCCATGATATAGGGAAACCATTCAAGGTAGTCATCACAATTTCTCTTTCTTCAACATTCTCTTGAACTTATTCAAGTTGTTATTTTACTTGAGCAACCGTTGTGAAGTAAGACTGCATTGTCTGTGAGTTCTGTATCTTCACATTCTTCAACAGTTCCTCAAATTCATCTTCTGGTTTATGTTCTTTCCTTTGAATACCTTTGTCAAAGCATCAAATACTTTATTCGGTGTATTAAATGATGACACATGGGGGATGAGGTGACATTTGATAGAATTTGCAATGATTCTCTTGGCTTTAACCAAGTTCTTCATATGAGTAGCCTTAGCCTCATCTCTCTCTGGTTTTAGAACTTCTCCATTGATGTACCAATTCAAATCATTTTTCTTTAAGGATCAGGGAGATTCTGTACTTCCGTGCTCGAAAGTTATCAAGCCCTCTAAGATTTCCCTCAATCTAAGTATGGTGAGTCATATTTTCAAATGATAACCTCAAATAGAAAAAAACAAAGATTTAGATCTTATCGATTTGAGGTGTCTGACCTGGTTCCGGAGCTGGCTGACCTAGGGTTTGTTAGAGAAAATCTAAGTTTTCCAAACTTGGAGTTTGGGATTTCTGTTTGGATAGAAAGGTGCACCTCCTTGATGCGAGTTGCTCATCAAGATCCTTTCCTGAAGTCTAAGGTGGGAAGCCTCTAAAACTTGATGCCCTAGTTTCTCATGGCACCAGTGACAGGGTCAAATTTAAACTTCTTCAAATCTGAAACTTCTTCCACAAAAATATGCATCCTACTGCTATAGCTCAAAATGACACTTCTCTTCCTGTGACCACTTTCCCATGATTTCGTCGCATGTTGGCACTTCATGAAAGTCACTGAAAAAACACCTATCTTGGAGGACCCATATCTTGAGTTCTGTAACTCCGTTTGACCTCATTTCTACACCGTTGGAAAGGTATTTCAGTTAGCTAAAACTTTCCAGAAGACACCAAAGTCTGAAAATGCCCAGAAATACCTTAAAAATGCATTTTTTTGTGTATTCGAGACTTTCCTTATGTGCAACTCGCGAATCACTCGCGACTCTTGTGTTTTACAAGTCGCGAATGGATTTATTCGCGGGTTGCTCTTGTGGAAACTCGCGGATCATTCACGGGTTGTCCTCCTTCATAGTTGTGAATATGTATCTTAACATTAAAACATAAAAATACGCCTTTTGGATTAGTTTGGGTAGTTTTCCAACTGACTTCTTCAGTTGTAACTACTTTGTCTTCACCCCTAACTCTTCTTTAGCATATAAATAGAGGTAGGGAGGTCCATGAAAGGGGACTTGGAATTTATGCATTGTTATGCTGGAGGAATCGAGACTCTCTTTTCCTACACCTTTGCCCTAGAGGTCTTCCCTTAGTGTTGCAGAGCTTGGAGGCTGAGTTATTTGGAGAAGAGAAGCAGCAGAACCAGATCAAGGTTTCGTGAGGTGCCAAACTTGAAGATAAGGTATACTTGTACTTGTTTTCAAGATTAATAAATATATGATGTCCTTATTCTTCCCAAATCATTGTTCAATGTGTGATTGAATCTCTGTTTATGATCATATTATAATGTTATTCAAATCGTTGTTTCATATTCATTTGATTATCATTGTCTTATATGTGGTCATAATGGTTTGAGGAAGGTATAACTTGTTTTGTAGGTCTCTTGGAGCTAGAGGAGCAAGAAGAGGATTGAAGAGAAAGCTTGGATCAGCCTTCAGTTAGTCAGGGGTGGACCTTTCTCATCTCTGATCTTGTTTATATATACTTGCTGAACATTGTGCATCTCTCTTTCAACCCCAGTACGTTGATGGCCTCTTAAACCCTAGCCATAGGATACTTTCCTTTACAACACCTACTGAGGCGAGTCATCCTAGCCCTATTTTCGTGATGGTATGTGGAGAGAAGACCTTGAACTAGGAGCCTAGTTTTCGCTGTTGCACAATTCCTTATTTTAGAGAGGCTCTAATACCATGGTAGTTTTTCTTAGATCTTATTAGCTTAGTCATGATATTTATATGAAATAATAACAAGTACAACAATATGCATAAGATAGAACATATACACAAGACACATATATTTTCATCGAGGAAACCATAAAGGAGAAAACCCTCGCAAACTTCCTTAGAATAGTATAGTCACAAAGACTATTTCATAAGATGAATAATCCTAAGAAGTCTCCAACAACTATCTATCTCTCCTCCTTATCTCTCTCTCTCTCTCTCTCATACGAACTTGAGTGAGTGTGAGGGGTGTATAAATGAGAGAGGGTGCTTCCTTATTTATACTAATCAAGTGACTTACCTATTACATGAATGGGGTCGACCTCTTACCCTAACATGGCTGAATTCTCCGAGAGAGACTCCAAAAATACATTACATGATGTTTCACTGGGGATTATTGCCCCGACTTACAACAAAGGTTGTACCTCACGGTCTATACACAATAGTGACATCCCCAAAGGAAGCAAACACATCTTCGATGGGGGTACAACAACATACAATGATAATATACATCATAATATCTTCCAAAGTTACAAATACATCAACACCACCTTTACATGTTTGGTCTTGTTCAATAGAGAATAATTTATTCTCGAAACCAAGAGAAGCTCATAATCATAATCATAATCATGATCGTCATCACCATAATCACCATCAATATAATCATCATCATCATCATTATCACCAGCATCATTGTCATGAGCCCAGTGACCCCATAATACTAATTGGACTGTGATACATCTATAATTTTTAACCAAAAAAACCCATGTTACCCTGATGTATTTCTCTAAGGTTTAATTGGGGTTTACTATGAGCTGGGACTATCAATCCACAAGATGGTGTTGGTTTCTCTGGCTACATCTATCCCTCAACTAAGGAATGAGTATCCCTTCTTCGAGTTAACAATACATTGGACTCCATTATTTGAGCTAATAGTATCTTGAGTTTGTTACCCCAATTCCTTTTCAGGGATCTAGGAAGTTCTAGTGTTCTCTATGTCTAGTTATTTGAGTGCAATAGGGTGATGGTAGCACAATGATTACAATACATATGAAAGAGGTTACCCTGTCAATAGTTAAGGTCTATAACAAAAATGACTATCTTTGGCATGAAGGAAGTGAAGTACAATGATGTCTCTCTCTTTATTTATATGCAAGGTTGAGGCTAGCCAAGTGGCACCAAATGTGATAAGAATTATCCACTTAGCATCCATTCACATGGAAACTTTTCCATGTGGATAAGTGGCATGTATGGGTTGGACACATTTTCCCCTCTAAATATAGGCTTGAGATTATCTCTCTCCTCCTTGTGGAAAGATAGTCCCCCATCTCTTCTTTTGTCCTTTCATCTATAATAATCATGGATTTTATATTAGAGAGTGAATGCTTACAAATTTACATAGCTGGGTCATTCTAGACCATATATTAGGCTTGTATCATTTTCATCCATATTTACATATTTTTACATACTGGGGTAGAAAACGGGGTGTTACATCCCCCCCCCCTTAATTTATGCACCATCCTTAGTGCACATCACCACTATTTACATATACAAAATTTTCAAAACAACTGTCAGTATGCTTCTCGCATAGTATCCTCCAACTCCCACATTGCTTCTTCAGGGCTGTAATGCGTCCCCTAGACTTTTACCTGCCCGATGGCTCTGTTTCAGAGCAAAGTGACTTTCTTGTCTAGGATACATATTGATAGCACCAGTATATCCCCTTTTGGTTCCACCTGAATCAAGTCCGAGTCAACAATTTGGTTAGGATCAAGTACATACTTTCTCAATAAAGACACATGAAACACATTATGCATTTTTATGCATGCAGACAATGCAAGCTCATCTGCAACAGGTCTTCTCCTAGCTAGAATTTTAAATGGCCCACAATATCATGGCACTAGCTTAGGACATATCCCAAGCTTCAAGGAGCTTTTCTTTGGCTTGACTTTTAAATAAACATGATTACCAACTCTGAATTCTCTTTCTATTCTTTCTTTGTCGGCATAACTCTTCCTTCTGTCATGTGTTGTGTTTAAATTCTTCCTAATGTTAACCATCTGTTCTTCCATCTATTTAAGTAATTCAGGCCCAATAACTACTTTGTCTACTGGATTATCCCAACTGCTTAGAGTATTACATTTTGTTCCATACAAAGCTCCAAATGGACCCATCTTTAAAGATGGATGATACCCATTATTATAAGAAAACTCTACCAAATGCAAGTAGTTTTCCCATTTTGATGGTTGATCCATCACATACATTCTGAGCATATCTTCAATAATATGATTTACCCTTTTAGTCTTCCCATATGTCTACGGATGATATGTTGTACTCATAATCATATTTGTTCAAAATCCTTTAAATAATCCCTTCCAAAAATTTGAAGTAAATTGTTTATCCCTATCCGAAACAATTGATGTGGGTATTCCAATTAATCTTGCAATCTCTTTCATATAAATTTATGCTACGATGGATTCCTTATGGGTTGATTTAACTGGGATGAAATGTGTTTCCTTTGTCAACTTATCTACCATTACCATAATTGAATCATGTTTCTTGATTTTCCTGGGTAATTTGGTGATGGAATCTATTGTCACTGCATCCCATTTCCATTTTGGAATCGACAATGGCTGAAGTAATCATGTTGGATGTCCATTCTCAACCTTTACTTTATGGAATTCCATACATCTTGATATGTATTCGGTGATGTCCTTCTTCATACATGGCCAAAAGTACTATTTCTAACTACTGTAATAGTCTTTTGATATATAGGATGTCCAACATAAGGCACTTTATGTACTTCATCCACAACCAACTTTCTCAATTTAGTAGAATTAGGAATATAAATTTATGAATCCCACCATTTTACATCCTGTATCATTTAAATTTATGCTGTAATTTTTCATGTTGTAACCCTTCTTTTACCTAAATATAATGTTGATTTGAAATAATGGCTTCAAGAATTCTAAATTTTAAGTTTGATTTTCACACGTTGTGTAGCAACCTTCCTTCATAAGGGTGCTAGATCTGGAAACATTTTGTTTGTGATGTAACCTGCTACGTTTGAGCTTTAGTTCTATATAAAATATTCAATTTTATTTGCAACATATTTGTCTTCTATCATTTGCATTAGATTTATAAATGCTACCATTTCTATTTTCATCATAAACACAACATAACCACAAGTTTAAATTTAAAAACAAATAACACATTTCTTACTTAAAAAAAGAGACTAGTTTATTATTGTAGATTACATGTTCCCATTGGCCAATTGTAGCGTTTGATCTAGTAGTCAACTAGTCCCTTAATCAAATAACTGATAGATCCCTCCCAACTGACTAACACATCTTTCTATACCTAGGAAACGTAAGGGTTCCCTAGCTGCCGAGCCCACAATTTCATTAATACCGATAACAACATTCCTCGTCTCCAATTCCTCTTGTGCAGTTTCCCACTTTCCATTCCAATCTCTAAGTCCCCCCCTTCAATTATTCTCCTTGGTTCATTTTCCCCTTCCTATTACGAGTTTCCCCCCTCCTCTATTTCCTTCTGTTCCTTAAATCCCCTTGTTCTTCCTTCGACCCCAATATAACTCCCTTTCCTTGAATGCCATCCTCCCTCAAAGTACTCACCCCTTCCGTCATCAATATTTTTGGGATCATAAAATAATAATAACAACACACACAACAAAGATAATAACGCTCAATTCAATTCACCCATCGATCTATTTTGATTAACGTTTATGAGGGTATAAACAATCAAGACAATGTACACCAATTGATTTTCCAACCCACTCTATCATTAATTAGTATTTATGAGGACAAACAAATGGTCTATAACAAAGCTATAAACAATCAAGACAATGTACACAAATTGATTTTCCAACCTATTCCATTATTAATTAGCATTTGTGAGGACAAACAAATGGTCAATAACAAATGATATAATACTACAATTCCCACCAACTCATTACCACTTTACTCGTGAAACACAATTAATTGATTAATAAACCTTATCAACTAATTAATTATTTAGCCTTGGAAGGCAAAATTATAAAATACATTTAAATCTTATTAATTCATTACCTTGTTTTACACGGAAAACAACCGGACAATTTATTATTTAATTACAACAAACAAATATATTATAACAAATCCATCCCATGAACCAACCTGCATTAACATTGATATTTGAAAGACAATTATAGTATAATTTAATAATAACTTTATAAATTAAATAAAAAAAATTCAATTGTATAACCCGAATAATACTTATATTAAACAAAATGATATACATACATGCATACATACACGATTAAACGATCATAGTATAACTCGATCAATTCACATTCCACTCTCATTTGGAATATTATTACTAACATTTATTCATATTGAGTATACATCATACTAGTACAAGCATACATGTGCAAGGTATGCATGCATGGCCAACGGTCACATAGGTCATACATGTACTATAAGAAATCATCATCTCACCTATGCATAAATTTTAACTATCAATTTTAAATAACAATCGCTCATGTAAACAAGACAACCACATGTACAAGACATGAAGATCACATATATAAGATAAGACCAGCACACATGCAACCTAATCATCTTAGTACCATCAATCATAATAATCAATTAAGTCTAATCATATCAAAATTATACTTATATGTATACTAGTTAATCAATCAATTATTCATAGGAGGAAGATACTCACTTTCATTGGCTTGGTGTCAGAAACCCACAACCCATAACGTTACTAGTCTAAACAGCCTCCCTTCCTATCTTACTTCAAATCCCTCACTATCCTTCCTTTTCTATATAGGTTGTGGCATCAGATATACCGACTTGACCACATATGTGACTCGAGAGAAAGTGTCGACTAAATAAACCTAGCCTCCCTAGTAGGCATCTGATTGTCGTCTTCCCCATCTCAAGGAACGCGACTCAGCACATCCCTCCCACAACCTCAGGTATCAAAAGAATACATGGTGGGAATACTTCCACCTTTCTCAACCTACTTGGGTCAACACTCTCTGAGAATCATACTGTGCTACTATCGAGATTATTGGAATTGTGTCATCAAATTATCAGTTTGGTTAGTTTAATTTCCTGCATAAATATGTACTATCCCACACATCATAACAAGTATCTAGATATCACTTAGCCCATGTATCCTACGAGTTAGTATTTCTCAAGACATACATTTGTAGAAAATATTCCTAGTCAATCATCGATTGATCATCATCATCCATTCATAAAAAAATAATTTATCACACGTGTGCATGACATTCATTAATTTAGTTGATTATATCATAAAAATGGTATCCATGTACCTAATCATATATTTTACATTTTGCCTACAAAATTCAAACTAAACACATAGATGCGATCATTAAATAAGAGGGGCGATAAACATAAGACACGATGATCACATATAATTAGGTCCATCACGCCAGACACACATAGTTTACTCAGTCAATAGGAGTCGAACATGTAATAAGCAAATAAATATAATATGTCCAAATATGATATAGATGACTAATCAAAATATGGGGCATTATATACACCCACCCCTTGGGAAACTTTGTCTTTAAGTTATATTCAAAGGATAATCAGGACGCATGATCTCCGCACCCTCCTAGGTAGCAACTCCTAGCCTATACTTGTCTCACTAGACCTCAACTTGATCAAACATGTCAATGTTATCTTACAAATTTACTTCTTTTATCCATGATATGTGTTCTTATATTTCATTCTTAATTAGTAATTAGTATGACCTACTCAAGGATCCCCATTAATAACACCATGAAGGTTCATTATGCCTTAGTTGTGTTATCCACAACGATTTACAAACTTCACATTTTTTTACAATTATTTTGGTATTACGATCATAAGAAGGTGTTGTTTTCCATATAACATTTATTTTGTTTCCTGGGGTATTGTTATGACTCGTTTATCATTTACTAAATTTATTGAATCTCTTTCAAATATACACCACTTAATTCTCGTTAGTAATTTAATTCAGCTCCATCTTGACAGTTTATTGAATGGTCTACCATATAAAATAACTTGAATAACGTCATGCCTATCAACCAAGTACACATTATCACTCGATAATTGCCAAAGGATAACTAGTGCACACGAGTCACATACCATACATTGAATACCTATGGTTTCAATTTTAACTCAAGATCGCTTATGCTGTCATAGTACTAACTAATTTTGTCAATAATGCAATCAACTCATAGACACTATATATCTCGATCTACAACTTCTACACAAGTTTATTGTACAACTATATGATATTTCAATCCTTGTCGATATTTTCCTTTTGTATTCTTTAGAATGCACATTTTGATGAACTTCATTTTTTTTTCATTTCTATTTTTTTTTCTAATCGATAATAAATAAAATAAATAGGACATTGAAATAGAAATAAAAGCAAAGTAACAAACTAAGGCGTGATTGACAGTGTAGAAGGATTTTAAGACCATTTATCTAGTAGCTCTTAAAGGAACATGTCATCTACAAATTCTACTATAAAACATAAAATACAATAACCCTATATTCTTGGTATATTTCAAAGTTAATTGATTGAAATCACTTACTAACTAAACTTAAACTAGTTAAACATTAATTAAAAAAAAGTAGTTTTCCTTATATAATATAAGCTTTGCCTTCACTTAAAGAGTTCAGATTTGATGCTTCAATGATTTGGATGATGTGTTTAGTTTGAATTTTCTATATATATAGAGAGAGAGGTGTACATAAAAACTTGAATGCAATGAAGATAAAAAAGCATTTAATGCAACTTGGAAGTTATGTTTTTCCATAAAATAATTAATATTAAATTGAAATTTTCTAGGTAAACCCACTATATTTTTATTGAGATGGTTGTGCTTAAGGGCATTTAGTTAGACTTCGAATCAATTCATTTTGTCATGAGTCATACTATACTACCTAACATAGATTCTATATGTGTTGGTGCATTTTATTAAGGTGGTATGCAAGATATTAGGATTGCCTGTATCATTCAATGACATACCTCGTGAACTCTTGTCATCCATGTAAGATATATTTATAAAAGTAAGAAGTTTTAACCCAACTTATATTTTTCCTATGTATAATAACCTCATTTCACGGTAATCTTTTGAGGACATGACATGGCCACGCTAATCCTTCTGATATTACCAACCAACCATTTTTAGGTTTACCGTTTGTTTGTTTGTTTATATATATATATATATATATATATATATATATATATATATATATATATAACCTACAATTTTTTTTTTCAGAAGAAAAAAGTCTGTCCTTGATATTCATTTAAGAATCAAAGGGCATCTGAAGTGCCAGCCCAATATATGGGTTACAATCATGATGTAGGGTCAAAATAAATCATACAACTGATGCATCAAAAGGTGTCACATACACTTCAAAGTTGCAAATAGGGGATAAGACCTACTCCAACATATAGTTCCCATCAGAAAAAGTTGTCACTCATACCATATCTATCGTGAACCAAGGAGTACAGAACTGCAGTCTAAAAGAGTCCGCTCCAGACTAATAAAAAATGGGGTGCAATAAGAAGGAGAAGTATATGCTCTAGCACCAGGCTCAAAAGAGCTCAAAACTATCAAGTGAGGTCAAATGGCCATCTAAAAATTCTGAGTAACTACCTGATCCGGGAGCCAAAGAAAGAGCTTTTTTAGAAAGGCAATCTGCATGTTGATTGAATTCACGATAGATATGGTAGAAAGTTAGTTCTAGAAAGAAATTACAGAGCTTTCTCGTGTCCCTACACCATTGAAAGAGTTCAGGTGGTGAGAGGGAAGCAATACCCTTTGCCCAGTTTATAATGACTGAAGAGTCACCATATATCCCGAGTTTGGGTAATTTGGCATGTATGCAGAAATTCCCAGAGCCCAATTAGTTCTAATTTAGTGTTGGTGCATGGACCTGCCCCTAATGAAAATTCAAAGGTATGTGACTCGCTCAAGATCAGACAATAGCCAGCCCCTCCCACACCTTTCGCAGAAGCCCCATCAAAGAATCCACATGGATAAACAATAACAAGACCTTGACCCATGGCCCTGGATTTTTTTCTCTTAATGACAGTAGGATAGTACGCCTGTGAGAAATAAGAAATCTGATGGAGAATGATGGTGACAGGCACATTTCTCCCTTCAAATATAGAGGAGTTTCTTGCTTTCCAAACAACCCACATAGCGAGAAAGGGGAGATAGTAGTAGGCAGAGTTTTTTGAGAAGTAGTCTATCCACTTCTCCATATATGAGCCAATATCATCTGACTGGAAGGGAGTAGAGATGTGGTACTGATCCTTGATGATATCGATGACATTCTTCCATACAGTGCAATGAAAAAAGAGGTGCTGTACATTGTCAGTCGCCTTATTGCAGAGTGCACAGACCCCTGGCCCAGTCCAACCTCTCTTCTGAAGGTTATCCCATGTAAGTATCTTGTTCTTCAATGCCAGCCAAGTAAAACAACTAATTTTCCTGGGGAGTGCACCAGTCCATATGTGTTTTACTAATTTGCTACCAACTGAGGGAGCATATATAACCTACAATTTAAAACATTCAAATTTCATTACCTATCATACAATTATTTAAATTTTAGTTTAAGGTATCCATGGCCATGATGAAGCTTTTAAATAGTGAATAATTATATTTCCCGCTATAGAAAGTAATACATTTCATCCAACCAATGAGCTTGACCGATGTCATAATGATTCAATGTCTATGATAGAGTGTGGTAAAATGAAAAATCACCATTCTTAGTAGTCGTGGCCACTATCAAAGTCACTTGAAAGATATCAAATTAAATTTGGAAATCGCCATACGATTTTCAAATCAACAATTCTAAAGATTAAATCATTAGAAATAATAGGAAGACTCTATATTTTTACGTCGTAGGCGTTTTCACAATGAAAGAAGCCGTCTCAAAGGATTCCTCGTCTCCCTGGACACTAACCTTCTGACATGTACCGCTCAGTAATTAACGATTTTAGGTACATCATGCCGTGGTTAAATTTTTTGGTTCTTATATCCCGTGATACGGCAAGGACAGAATAGGGTGGCATAGAGTTTAGGTGCCGAAAAAGGTGGCATGGAGTTGATCGGTTAAGTACACGTTCTAAAAAACGCTCAGGCTTTATTCTGTTTGTTTGTCTTTTTTTCTGTGTAACTTCTTCCTGCCCCAGGTCCATCCTTATTTTAAACTCCTGTGAGTTATTTTGGATGGTTCTACGTCTAGATTTGTCAGACATTGTGGCCTCTAAATTGGTATGCTAATGAATTGTTGTTTTTACTTTAATGCACTTCAATTGGGTCCCTGATTGTGCAATCTCAATTTCGAAACTTTTGTCTCGTAGACCACATGTGTCCTGTGTTATATAATCGATTTTGTGTGTGGTACGATGGAGTTGATCGGTACGTGTTTTTTCGACAGGTGGATTGCGTGTTTTCATTACACTTCTATCTATTGTTATGCGTGAATGGATAGATTTTCAGTTGCAGATCCTTCTCCCCAGTTGGTGTTTACCATCCTTTTTTGACAGGTGGCTTGTGTGTTTTCACTACACTTCTATATGTTGTCCTAAATGACCGGTGCTAGCAAATATATTTTTTAGAGGCTTTCGGACAATTTTGTAGTTCATTTCTCTCAATTCAGCACAGCCCTTGCGAATATTTTGCGAGTTTCAGTACAATAGTTTATTTGGGTTTAGGCTATGATTTTTTGCAATGCTTTTGTGCATTTAGGATGTCAGTTTGGGGTCAATTTGGTCCTAGTTTTGTTTCAGTGCTGGTTCAGGTGATGAAAGACACTTTTCCCATGTCTCTTCATTCACTTTAATGCTTCATCAATGCATTGTTGCTCCATTAATGCAATAAAGTTTGTCATTTGAGATAAACATGGGCTATATCTTCAATTTTGCTCATCCTATGACGATCTCCAAGATCTTCTTACAATATTTCATTTACCGCATTCACTACTACACCGCCTTTTCTTTCGACATATAAACAGGCCTTCAGGTAACCACTGTTTCTTACTATTTGCCATTATTTTTCTTATATTGATTTTGCTGTGTTTCATTTTCACTTCGAGTTTCCATTAGAATATTTTGAACCTTGCTAAATTTGAAGTTATTTCTTAGTTCTTCATTTAGAGCGCTTATTAGATGGTGAAACATCGTTGCTGTGTTTTAATTGAATGTGACCCTTGCTTTGTTGCAAAAATATTGTGTCATGTATTGGTTATGTCATGCATGTCAATAAAATTTTAGGTATTAATTATTTGCCTAATTGAAAATGTTGCTTATGAGATGGTGAAGCACCCTTCCTGTGTTTTAATTGACTCTTACTCCCTTGCTGTGTTTTAATTCACTCTTACTCCTGCTGTGTGGAAAAAGGGCTGTGACTTGTATTGGTTATGTACCTTCATAATGGTGTAATACTCATGCTATGTCAATAAAATTATAGGTATTAGTATTTATGATATACTTGTTTTAGGTAAGGAACTTAGCCTAAAGCTGCAAGGTCACTACAAAGCTTTACTGATATGTCTTTCGTTATCATTCTCCAGTACTGGTCAGTTAAAAACTGTTGTTTAAAGCTTATCAAGTCGATATACAGAATCAAACCAAGTTTAGAGACCAATTTTTTGCCAAATTTATAGGGAGACCGATGAAAAATAACAAAGAGTAAATTTAAAATAGGCATGAACTTAGCGGAGCAATAAATTATGCGAAAATAATACAAACAATGAAAATAAAATGTGAAAATCGAGATTTTGGATTTCGAAATGTAGGAAATAGGAACACCGACAAGTTCCTATTTTAACACATAATATTTTTGGATATGTTGCAAAATCGGAAATTGGAAGATAGCATGCTCCTTATTGGAAAACATATGACATAGATTTCCGAATTCCGAAGTGTCAGAAATTGGCAATAGGAACATGGACATGTTCGTATTTCAACACATAGGATTTTTGTATATGTCGCAAAATCAGAAATTGGGACATAACATGTTCATTATTTTCACACGTAAATTTCTGGAATCCGAAATGTCAATTATTGGAAAACATATGACATAGGATTTCTGCAATCCGGAATGTCCATGCTTGTGAAGGCCGTTTGAGATACAGACTTGGAACTGAATAGATGATGAGTTGAGTAAGTTCACTTGGTTTAAACCAAAGAGCTACCGCTTCCAGTTATATATAGTGATCTTGTAGAAAATGGACATTTAAAAGAAGGAACTATAATAGGCATGGACTTAGCGGAGGAATAACTTATGCGAAAATAATACGAACAGTTAAAATAAAACGTGAAAATTGAGGTTTTCCGATTTCCGATATTCGAATGTCGAAAAATGGAAATGGGAACTTTGACATTTCTTTATTTGAAAATACAAAACTTCTAAGATTCGAAATGTCGCAAATAAGATCTTGGGGAATACATATGCTGTTCTGAATTGGAAAAAATACGGTGTTCCTTATTTGCAAATCGTAAATTGCAGAATTGAAATTGGATAACTAAAAGAAGGAACTATAATCAAAATTACCCAATGTTCATGCAACATTGTACATAATGTAACGTACGTTTAGGTTCTTTATTGGAAAACATAGGATATAGGATTTTTGCAATCCGAAATGTTGCAAAATTGAAAAATTTTCTATTCCTTATTCGCAAATGCTAAATTGGGGAATTGAAAATCGGAACATGTGTCAGAATAGCATAAATACTAATACCTATATGTTCAGAAATAGGAATGTCAACTTGTTCCTATTTGAACACAGGATTTCTGGATATGTTGCAAAATCAGAAATCAAAAGATAACATCTTCCTTATTTCAAAACATAGGACATAGATTTCTAGATTCTGAAATGTTAGAAATTTGCAATAGGAACATGGACTTCTTCATATTTGAACACAGGATTTCTGTATATGTCACAAAATCAGAAATTGGGACCTAACATGTTCATTATTTTCACACGTACAATTTTCGGATTCTGAAATGTTGGTTATTGGAAAACATAGGACATAGGATTTCTACAAATCCGAAATGTCGCAAAATCGGAAAATATGCTGGTTCTTATTCACAAATCCTAAATTGGTGATTTGAAAATCGGAACATATGGTGTTCCTTATTGGAAAACATAGGACATAGATTTCTAGATTCCTAAATGCTGGAAATCGGAAATAGGAACAATGACATGTTTGTATTTGAACACATAGGATTTTTGGATATGTTGCAAAATCAGAAATCGGAAGATAGCATGTTCCTTATTGGAAAACATAGGATATACATTTTCGGATTCCGAAAAGTTGAAAATAGGCAATAAAAACATGGACATGTTCGTATTTCAACACATAGGATTTCTGCTTGATACGTTTATAGCTCAAATAGATTCAAACCAGAGTAATGAAATATGTTAATGGATAACAACAACCAGAACAATGAAATATGTTAATGAGAAGAATTTTGTTTTTATATATCCATTTTATTTTGGTCAAATTATTATGTTACATTCCATTTTTTTTTAATTTTTTCATTCTCTTTTTCATTTCAGAGGAAAAAATAACCATCACGTTATGGAGACTATGGTAACTAAAGAATCTATTTCACTATTGCTACATGGTGCTGCCAATCTTTGTCCGCTGGTACAGGTCTCCACAATAAACCAAGTGAACTCACTCAACCCATCATCTATTCGGTTCTAAATCTCTATCTCGGACAGCCTTCACAAGAATGGGCTACTTCTTCCGGTTATATATAATGATCTTGTAGAAAATGGACAACTAAAAGAAGGAACTATAATCAAAATTACCCAATGTTCATGCAACATAGTACGTAATGTAACGTACATCTAATTTACTCTTTCTTTTTCTCTCAATCAGTTTCACACTGTTCATGCATCCAATGTTTTTGTCTCCCATTCATGTCTAACATACTTCATCTCATAAGACTATTTCATTGGTTGCACTCGAGGTTGTCAGAGTGGATGTGACAATTATCGGAGATCCTGCACCTTACCACTTACCTCTAGCTTCTCCTTCGAAAAGTAGTTGTTCTGTTCCAATGAACAATAGCTCAATAAATGAAAACCCTAGATTCTCTGGATCAACTATCCCATTCACATCACTCTCCTCTTCTACCAAAGTTTGGAACATTCAAGGCCGAGTTACTGCTAAGACAAACATACATGAATATGGCAACCAACGAGGGTCTAGAAAAGTGTTTGTATTTGACCTTGTTAATGCTTCACACAATGAAATACATATATCTACATTCAATGAATTGGAACTATCTTTGTATTACCAAATAGAAATAGGAATAGTGTACTTCGTATCAAATGGCACAGTTAAAGAATCCAACCCAATTTTCAACCATTTGAAAAGCCACAATGAGATTTTTCTAGGTTCCACCTAACCATTCAACCATGCTTATATGAATATCCCTTAATACATTTATGTTGCTTTAAATTTAAAACTATTAAGGAGATTCAAACTATACCAGTAAATTCCATGGTTGATCTTGTTGGACTTGTCATTTCAATTTCACCTACATCCACGATACGAAAATGGGATGGTGTTTAAACTGTTAGGCAAACCATTGGACTCTGTGACATGTCAGGCTATAGTATTGACATAACACTTTGGGGAGATCATTGCCAAATTCAAGGAGCTGAGCTTTCCAGCCTTCGCAATTTACCTAATCCTCCAGCGGTAGTGATCAAGGGCGGTCGTGTTACAGATTTTAATGGAAAATCTATTGGCACTATCTCCAACTCTACTATATTTATAAAGCCAAATATTGAACAAAAATCAGTTCTCCATAAATGGTTTAATGATAATGGATTTCATTCAGCATCGCCATCTTTGAGCCGCAAATTCAGTGCCTCTCATTATGCTCGTCGAAAATTCATTATCATCAATGAGCTACAAACTCTTCAAGCATTTGAAAAAGCTGTTTGGTATTCTCTTGCTGCAACCATCACAAATGTTAACATGGATGACTTTCATTTCCTTGCATGCCCTCTTTTTGTTGATGGTATACAATGCATGAAAAATATTGCCGACAAAGTTGGAGACATTTGGCATTGTGGTAAATGTGATGGGGAGTTTCCTGAATGTGACTACCGATACATCCTAAAGGTTGACTTGGAATATGTAACTAGATATATACATGGCGTGATCACTTTTGATGATGATGCAAACCAACTCATGGGCATATCATCAAATACCCATGTCTTCTCTCAACTGAATCAGCATCAATTGTTGAAATAGTCCAGAGAATCTGCAACAAACAATTTCTTCTTACTCTTTCAGTTAGAACATAGACGTTCTCCAGAAATGCACGCTTATGAGTTGTAATTGTGATGGTTGAAAATACATCATCAACAAATTCACTGGATACATAAATATATAAGTTTGTTCAACCTGATACATAGGCATATTCTTTATTGTCTGTAATGAATGTTTTGGTCATCTCAAGAAAAGACGTGTGTCTTCTGTCAACTGAATCAACATCAATTGTTGAAATTGTGCACCTAAAAGTTGTAATTGTCATGGTTGAAAATAAATCATCGACAACTTCACTGGATATATAAATATATACATTTTTTCCACCTGATATATTTTCATATTCTTTGAAAATACATTATTGACAACTTCTATTTTGCAATTTGATACTTTCACTCTAAAACCTATCACTTAACATTTTTTACCTAAATTGTTTATGCAACTTGTATGATTAATTTTGAATAACATTAGAATTTTCTATTCTGTTTATTTATTGAATTAACAACTTTCTTTTCTTATTTGTTAACAAATATTATATTTTTTTCATATATCCTTTTTCATACTAGATTTTGTTCTTCTATTTTGATGCTTTCTTACAATTATCAACGTGCGACCTGAAAAAATATATTTATTCCATCAATATTATTCCAGAAAAATTCTTAGTTACCTACATGCAATTAGTTAATATTTTCTTTTTGTCTTCTACTTTATATCGATAAACTTTGCAGTTAATACATATAGAAAATGTGTCGCTGCCAGCAATCAAAGCTTCTAACTATTAAACAATTTTACGGTTTTGTTGTAGGAATTATGCCAACTCATGACAATGAACAAGCCAATGCACGAAGAATAATTGTATATGCAGAGAACATAGATAAAGATAACAAGAGACAACGTCTTCTTTACAGAGCTGCATGACTACTTGTGGATATGTCTTGTCCAATTTCTCTTCGTGAACCTTCCAACAGACCTTCACTTCGACCATCTATGCTAAATCCATCGAGCACCCGCCTTGATGATGCACATCAACTATTTCGTAAAAAAATGGACCAACTGCGTGATATGCATGTCTGCTCAATTTGCAAAGAATGTTACCTTGGTATTGTAACAAAAAAATTCCATGATGCATATACTTGTTCTCGCTGTATTCTAGAATGAAAAGGCCATCGCTTTTCATTCGAAAACAATATGGATCCAAGTATCCAACCACTTGTGCTTGCAGTACTTACACAAGTTGAAGAAATGCTCATTATTCGTGCTAACCCAGTTTTACAAGTTACACATGCTCATGGTGGTCAATATAAATATTTTGGACATACTATTTGCTTGCCCGAGGACATTTCCAATAATGCCAAATACTTGCCCCATTTAATATCAGAACTTGACATCCTTGTTGTTCGCAAATGCAACTCTACAAACAATCCATATGAACTGTTTGTTAGTCATACACATGTTCTTGCTGCCCTTAAATACAAAATGGAAAACAACCCATACTACAAGGATGTACAGGTCAACTTAGTTGCATTATCTTCACTTCCTCTTGTCTCCACAAACATTTCACCTTGGATTCCGCATGTTAATAGCAATGATACATTATCTCATTAGCAAAGCTTGTCCTCTACAGTTCAACCACCAAATTCATTTGAACCCTATGAAATAGAATCCTCCTCATTTATTTCAACACAAACTAATGCTAGAACTGAGGTTGAAGAAATTAGACAGTTGTTGCATATACAAAATATTCCACTAGCACCTTCAATTGATTGGCCTCCTATAGGCATTTCCCCTATCAATGAGTACATCACATAAGGATTTCTTTCCATGGCTTTTCCAACTTTGTTCCCCACAGGTGCAACAATGCTTAAAAAACCACGCATTCATGAGGTTGATTTGCACGAATATGCACTTCACCTAATTCACTATCATGACAACAGATTTGGCCAACACCCTCGGTTCCGGTACTACATATACAATGTAATTATGCATCATCAAAGTAATTCTACTACCTCTGTTTTTGTCAAAACTAATCTTGGAGATAGACTACCTCCGAAAATACTTGAACTTGTTAACTAATTGCAAGACAAGCCTAATCAGAAAATTGGTGAGAGGGTCGCAAGGTTTGGATCTTCATTATGTGGAACACGCTCATATTGGAACAAAATTAGGGTTGAACTAACAAATATGATCAATCAACAAGGTACACCAAATTTCTTCTTTACCCTTAGTGCAGCTGATACAAAATGACCAGATTTGCGTGTTCTAATGCCTACTGAACGTTCTACCGGTCTATATCAAGACTACCAATGCAAAGTTCACAACATCATATCAAATCCACATATTACATCACAATACATGCACAATAGATTCAACACATTCCTTCAAGAGGTGCTTGAAAAAGGTTTTCATATAACGGATTCTTGGTGCAAGTATTTTACCATCTCTTTGTTCTTATTTTTCTCTTCGTATTTTTGACTTTATACATTTCATTTCTAATATATTCCTTTTCCTCCCATGTAGGTATGAATGGCAGCATAAAGGATCGACACACATTCATGGTTTTATTTGGTTGGCAGATGCACCAAATATGGACACCTTAAATTGGGAAGACATTCTTGCAGTTGAAGTTGCAATTTTTTTTGACACATATGTTATAGCTTGGAATCCTCGTGATACGCACTTGTCAACATTTGGGTTACACCATTCTATTTCAAATGATCCATGCAGCCTTGCATCACCATCCATATTTGAATCAAACTACTCAGTTGACTATGAAGAACTTGTAAATTTTGTTCAAATACACACCAGATGCTCAGAATCAACTTGCCCTCACAAAAAAGGAACATCTGTTTAATGTCACTATGGTTTTCCATATGAGCTGCAAGCTGCTTCTTCATTATTCATCGATGCAAATGGATGTAAAACATACAGTCCTGCAAGAAATGATTCCCTTATCAATATTCACAACCCTACCATGCTTTCAATATGGACGACTAATGTTGATTGCCAACCTGTTCTTTCTAGACATGCTCAAAGTATGCATCAAAAGTAGAGCCAAAATTAGAAAGCTACCATGCAATTCTCTCTCGCCTTGCACATGCAGTACTAAGTGACGGCCCCATTCTTCAGCCAATCAAACAATTTCTTGCACAAACAGTTGCAGAATGAGACATTAGTGCACAAGAGACATGTCACATGCTGCAAAAACTCCCACTTGTTCTTTGTAGCTGTCACTTCTTTTCGCTGAATATGAGTCAAAGTGTCTTCCATCGTGTTTGTAATGGCACGAATAACATCCCTCCAACTCCGCCCTTCATATTGGCTTACATGTAAAGACCAATATCTCTTGAACATCTAACCCTACTTGAAGCTGCTCGTTCTTGGTCTTTCTCTGCTAATAGGGAAAAAAATCTATGGAAACAAAACTTGCATCACAAAATTGTTAGAGTCTATCCACAATTCATTTCCATTCCTCCCTTTGATTCTTCATATTTTGAACCGTTTTGTTGGAGCGAAATTCTTCTATACAAATATTTTTGTTCCATCCCTCAGGATATTGGAACAACAACTTCTGAAATTATTTCTCATTGGCAACATATTAAAGGCACATATACTATCTGGCATGTTGAACGTGCACAAGAAGAACCCTGTACACCTCTATCCGATGATTCAAATTTCGATGCTATTACCTTTTTGTTGTCCCATATCATGGATGAATGAGAACTTCTCTCTCAAATACGACCAAGCAACAACATCCAAATTGATGACCTTGAAATGCTTGGACATTGTGATTTTGTCAAAAATCACTATTGGACACATAACAATATAACCATCGACTTGCATCATAGAACAACATCATTCTTTGACCTCAATCGCTTGTCCACCTAGCTACATGAATAAAACCCATCGTTGTCCAATTCACCTGATTCCTTGTCTCCCACACAATTCATAGCCTTTGATGTTGTCATTTCTCATTTTAGACACATTACATTCTCTCCATCACTCAAAATGGTGATTCAAGGTATTGCAGGCACCGATAAATCTTACCTGATATCTTGCTTAAAATTTGCACTACAAACTGCATCTGAACAAAGTACCTACGCACTTCTTCTCCTTGCTCCAACTGGTGTTGCTGCTTTTAATATACATGCATCTACAATACATTCTCTTCTTCGAATACCCATTGGTGAAATGCAACCCCTTGAAGACCAATCCCTTTCAAAACTTTAAGAAGAACTCCGCCATATTCGCTATATTCTCATAGATGAAATGAGCTTTATCGGACAAAAAATGTTGACTCAAATTGATGCACGATTAGATGAAGCTTTCCCCTCAAATTGTACAATGCCATTTGGTGGTTGTTCCATAATCCTTGTTGGTGAATTTGGACAATTTCCTCCTGTAAAGGACATCCCCATGTATGCAGGTTCATCCATTGGAACAACTCTCTGGCATACATTTGATACTTTTATCACGTTAGAAACAATTTTTTGACAACAAGGAAATAACCCTTCTCAAACTGCCTTTCGACAACTCTTGTTAAACCTACAAAATGGAACACCAACTGTTGAAGACTAGGCACTCCTAATGATAAGAAAAATCTCATGCCTTTCATATGTGGAAAACTACTCTTTTCAACAATCTATCCCCTTATATCCCACCAATACCTCTATTGCACTGCACAATAAACACATGCTGAAACAACTTAATATGCCAATTGCACATTGCTTCACAGAACAAAGGAACAAACATGGCCAGGGATCCATTGATGACAAGCAGTTTCCATTAAAGGTACTTCTTTCTATTGGTCAACAAGTCATGTTAACTGCTAATTTATGGTTTCAAGCAGGACTTATTAACGACTCACTTGGAAAAGTCATTAACATTGTCTACAACTCCAATGAACAACCCCCTAGGTTAACATCTTTTGTTGTTGTCGAATTCCTCTATTACAAAGGACCCTTATGGGATGTTTTGAATTGTACTTATGTTCCAATATCTCCTATAACAAGGGGATCGCGTAGGAAACTACCACTTCGTATGGCATGGGGTTTAACAATTCATAAAGCACAAGGTATGACCCTACAAAATGTTACAATATATATTGGAAACACTAATAGACAAGGACTCACATTCACTGCAATATCAAGAGTTACATCTCTTTTAGGCCTTTGCATTTCTCCACCTTTCTCTTTTTCCAGATACTCTCAAATGCAAGACAATCCATTTGTCCAACGTAGGAAACAAGAGGAAAGATTACTTGCTTCAAATTCTTTAAAAGCAAATTGTGGTGTAACCTTCTCATTATTTGCTCTATAAATGTACTATTTTTTTTACCACTTGTTAATGTAAAAAATCTACATTTGTTTCAAGAAACATCCAAAAAATGGAGAAACAATTACGTTTTAAACTAAACTTTCTTAGGAAACTAACACACTTAGTGTACAACTTATTAACTACGACAGTTATTATATATTAGGAAATAATTAGCGTATAAAAATTTTAGATCAACTCTTATTTCCTTAAATGAACTTTAAATAAAGAAGAATTTTTTTTTCAAATTTCGAATTTCAAATTTCCGAAACACAATATCCAATTTCTGAAATCCAAAATCGAAAACCGCAAAGTCGAATTTTTGTTAAGGGTATTTGTCTTATTCACAATTTCCCATTTCCAATATTTCCGATATCGGAAACCCGAGACTCAAGTTTTTGTTCAAATGGTTTGATCGCTTCCTGATTCTCATTCCCAATATTTCGAATATCAAAAACTGCAAACATATGTCCTTATGTATTCATATTTGATAGATATATATCTATTCGCATTTATAGGTAGATATTATTATGGTATTTGGTATTTCATATATGTATATGTTCGATAAATTGATAAGTTTCAAGCATTTTCAAGTTGTCACTCATATTGTCTACAACTCCAATGAACAACCTCCTACATTACCGTCTTTCAAAATAGTAAAACATATACTTTTGTTTCAAGAAACATCCAAGAAATATTAAAATAGATGCATTTTAGACTAAACTGTCTCAGGAACTAAGACACTCATTGCAAAAGTTATTATGTAGGAAATAATTATACCTATCATGAAATAATTAACGTATAAAAATGAACATATACAAATTTTAGATCAACTCTTATTATCTTAAATGAACTTAAAACAAAAAATTTCGTATTTTAAATTTTCCATTTGCAAAACACGATACCCGATTTCTGATTTCCAAACCAAGGTAAGTCAGAAAGGTTCAGTTTCGAAACCACATTTATTTGTCGTGTTCGCGATTTCCAACTTTCGATTTTCGATATCTCGGATGTCAGAAACTCAGATTCACGTTTTTGTTGAAATATTTTACTCCCTTCCCGATTGCGATTTCGAATTTCCGATCTCCGAAACACAATACCCAATTTTCGAAAACCGATATCGGAAACCGCAAAGTCAAATTTTTCTTAAAGGTTTTTCCCTTCTTCGCGATTTCCTATTTCCGATATTTCGGATATCGAACAATGCAGACTCAAGTTTTTGTTCAAATTATTTTCTCACTTCCGAATTCTCCAATTTCTGAAACACAATACCCAATTTCCGAAAACTGATATCACAACCACAAAGTTGAATTTTTCTTAAGGGTATTTGCCTTATTCACGATTTCCTATTTCCGATATTTCAGATATTAAACAACGTAGAATCAAGTTTTTTGCTCAAATGAGTTGAAATCTCAACATTCGAGTTATTTCTATGTCAAGTCTTGTAAACGAAAATGTTTACAAAATATTTACAAAATGTTTATGTTGTAATTTTCAATATATACTACATCATGAAAATCCCAAACTCATAATAAGAACGTCGTCATATAATAAAATTTTTTTCTTCATATATATATATATATATAGATTTATATATTTGGAAATTCTTAATTCTGAAATGTCTCGATTCCAAAATATCTCGATTCCAAAATGCGCAATTTCTATACGATTTTAGTTCAAATATTTTTTATTCCCATTTTTATTTCCCAATTTCCGAGCAATGTTTTAAAATAAATGAACAATGAATCCATTCAGTGATCTTGATGTCGGATTATCTTTAAACTTCATATTTTTTAACATAAATATTTGTTATTGGATCTTTAAATAAATTTCATATACCTAGATCAAGCTATTCACGTATATTAAATCTTTAAACTTTAGGTTTATTAAGAGAAATAATATATTTAGATATATTAGATCTTTAAACTTGATATTAATTTTCTGCATTCTTTTAGTTGAAATTAATATTCCTAGTGATCCTGAAACTAAAAAAACAAAAACAAATGCCAGATGTAATTTTTTCCACATGGCCATGACATTTCTGTGTGTTATGACCATATATAATTCCAAATGAAACCAATTTTACAGGCCAAATCTCCACCAAATTTAGAGGAGAGTAATAAGTTCTATGAAAAATAATACAAACAGTCAAAATAAAGCCTCAATATCAAAGTTTTCCGGTTTCCAATAGCCAAACGTTGAAAATTGGAAATAGGAGCTTGGAAATGTCGCAAATCGGATCTTGCGGAATACATATGGTGTTCATTATTGGAAAACATAGGACATGCAATTTCTACAAAAAGATCTTAATTTTATTTTTTTACATTATTATGCAAAAATCGAAATCTAATGACTGCCTAGACTTCGTAAATTCGAATCTTAAAAAACCCAACTCAAACAGCCAAAAGACTCTAGACTATATATATCGTATGCATAAATGAAAATTGACAAAAATTACTTTTCGTTTTCTGGATTCGATAGGCAGGAAGCAAACATTCAGTCCAAAAAAACGGTGGTATTTCCCTTTTCCAATATTAAGATTATATGAAATTGAGAATTGGGAAACCAGACAAATCCACTTTCCGACATCGAACATATCAAATTTTGGAAATCGCTAACTATCGAACTGTATGTTTTACCTTGGTTTGACAGCTAAGTATCTTCACAAAACTAATTGGTAGGTTATACCTATTATCATTCACCTACCAATTTAATTGTGGCTATAATAACATTATAATTATTTTTAAGAAAATTTTAAATAAATGGTACAAGACCACCATGCTCATGTTTCTCTATATAAATTCAATAATTACGTACTTTCCACTTAAATAATGAAATTCTCACCACTGTATTAGGAATAATTTGAAATCGAAACATATGGTGTTCCTTAATGGAAATCATAGGACATAGGATTTTCAGAATCCCAAATATCGGAAATCGGAAATAGGAACATCCGCAATTTCCAATTTTATTTTAATTAGTTGATGTTTAAATCAATACATTAAATTGCAAAACATTAGAATCTTTCCAAAACAACAAATGTATCCAACTTGCACACAACCTATGTTCTGATTTCCGATTTCCCAAATTCCCATTTTCGACATTTCAAATTCCGAACTAAATTATGATAATTTTTTTCCATTTTTTAATAAATATAAAATAAATCTCTAACATCCATATTAGAAAAAAATTCCCCATCTTCTTAAAAAAAATAAATTCAAAATCAATCTCAATAAATCTTATTAACTATAACCATTGTTCCCAGGGATAACACTTATATATAAAAAAAATACATAATTAGGTATTGGGTTTATCATACAAATAGTTATATATAAGAGTATCTAATACATAATTAGAAATCAAGCTAGCACACCATGGTAATCCTACTTATGTTCCCAAGTACAAATTTCATATGCCCACAAATTCCATTTTACTATTTTCAATTGCCCAATTCCCAATTTTCGACAATTCCGATTCCGAAATCCTATTTCCTATATTTTCTAACAAGATACACCCTATGTTCCAATTTAAGATTCCCCAATTCCAATTTGCGACATTTTCGATCTTGAAAGTTTCGTCTTTTCAAATAAACAAAAATCAAAGTTCCATAATTTCTGAAATCGAAAGTTCGAAAACCGCCAAAACTTCAGTTTTGTGTATTCATATCACCATGTTGTCATTTTTTTCTTCGGCAGCCATGAGAGGGGAAATAATGATGATTATGTGTGCAATTTTTGTGCAAATAAAAAATCATAAATGAGGTCTAGATAATATTTGCCTCAGTAACTGGCTCTATTTATTGACTAAATCTTCCGAAATGTTATTATGACTTCGCGATTCCAGAAATCTTACGTGTGAAAATAACGAACATGTTATGTCCCGATTTCAGATTTTCCCACATATACACAAATCTTATGTGTTCAAATACAATTCACAATTTCCACTTTCACAAATCTTGATCTCGAATCATCTTCAAACTTGATTTATATTAACATAAATAATTATCATTGGATATTTAAATAAATTTCATATACCCAAATCAAGCTATTCACGTATATTAGATCTTTAACTTTAACTTTATTAAGAAAAATAATATATTTACATTTATTAGATCTTTAAACTTCATATTAATTTTTTTTGTAAGTCTGCATTGCTATTAATCATCTATACAAAATATTATAGAAAATCGAGAATTTTGATCAAGTGAAAATAGTGCTCCGAAACAATCACTCTAATCCGTTAAAAGCAAAAATCTCTACAGTTGAAGTGTATCGAGCATAAAAACCATACATATAATGAACGTTGCTACCTAAGTAAAGTTTAAATAAAATTACAGACATAAACTTAGCCACGATAACCCATGTGATATATGGGGGGCTACGTACAAAATTACTATGAACAAATGTTTACGAAGAGACCTTGAAAACTAAAAAACAACATAAAATTAGAAGTAAACAAAAGGAACCAAAATAGAAAAAAATGAAATAGAAACAAGCTCATGAGTTAGCACCGCTGGTAGTGATAGCCGGATCCTACGTGTCCTACGTTTCCTCAACCATAGGACAACGCCCAAAAATATTATCGTCTGAAGATGCTAGACTATGTTTCAGCAGCAGCAAAACTGGTTTCCCGACAGAGGCATCCTCTTTCCCCATAGAAGCATCAGATTCGAGACCTCCTTTGAAAAGGTATCTAATTGTAACAAGCACTGTAGATACAATGGGTATCGTAGGATCCGGGTTGACATTCATGTCTGGAGCCATAGAGACATTGCAGCTACCTCCATCACGCAAGGAGTTAACTCCCACGGCTAGTTTTTTCCACATGCCCATCATATCTCTGTAATGATAACCATATCTAAGTCTAGCATTTTCGACGTAGCCTCTGAAATTGCCGACTTACTATTATTCCATCTCCCTAGCATTTCCTCCATGAGGGACCCCATCATGTTTTTTATGATCCAATAGTGATTCAGGCTTGCCCCGTCAATATTGTGAGCAAGATTCTCGTTTACCAGCCTCCTTTCCCAGTCATCTATTATGGACTGAACTTGGGGAGAAATATCATTATTGTAACCATCTATCTTTGTCACATGCACCCCTCATTGCGCACGACTACGATCACCTCCAACACGACGAGGCATGGCACGCTTCTTCGACATAGTATGATGGTTCAGATGCAAAAAAAAATGAAGCAAATGCAGGCAGAACGGTTCTGCAAAAAAATTAGGGAAGAACAAGAAATAACTGAACGAAATTAGAGAGATAGATTCATCACCGCGCTAAAACCAAGAGGAGGCCATTAATGGGGAAAAAAGATTGTTGTACCACTTCCAGTTACTGACCAAGCGAAATTGTATTGTAACCACATAACGAAATGACCACCGTGTCACATCATCCCTTACCTCAGTAGTAACCGTGTCCTCCATTGAATCTGATACGTGTCGATAGAGCTTCGTGGACAGCGACTAATTAATGTCGTCTCAGATAAAATGGAAGTAGATAAGTCACTATTGAATCAACTGTAATCCCAACATTAAAACGCATATAAAAACCAGAAAATTTAATCATGACTGTGCTGTATCTAAACTCAACAATCGAAACTGATGCAGCAGTGAAAGATCCACTCTTCATGATAGACGCCACTACCGAATCAACTGCAATCCCAGCATTAAAATTCAAGTCATCACAAAGTTGGCCAGCCTGGACAACAAGACCCGCTTCATTAATGCGTAATGAGTGCAGGATATATGACAGAAACAAGTACAACGCCAATCTACGAAAATATACCTGTCCGTTCCCTGCTTGCCAATTTGACTCTCATCATTCACATCAAGGGTTAAAATTCATATTTATTAATAGAAATAATTGTTATGATTAAAGCAATAAACCTCATAAAATTGTTTCTTAAAAATTTACTGTATAAATTAAAATTTATAATTCTTTAAAAATATTATATTTTAAATCACTTTTTAACTCATTCCTGCAAATAAAATTAAATCATATAATTTCCAATATATATAAACAAATTTAAAACACATTATATATATTATGAATATTTTTATTTTATAATATTTATTCCCGATTTCCGAAACATGATACCAAATTTCAGAAATTGGATATCGAGAACTGGAAATTTCAGTTTTTCTTAGGGTTATTAGGGCTATAGGCGATTCGCGATAATTAAATATGAAATATCAGAAATCTAAGAAATCAATAAACATTACAAATAAAAAAAATCGATCTTTCCACTTTCTAATATCTGAAATATCCAAAATCGAAAATCGCAAATCTAGGAAATTATTCCAACAAAAACCTTGATGTCCAGTTTCGAATATCCAAAAGACAAAGGTTGAGTTGCGGAAAGACGCACTGTTTGTACACTCTCTAAAACAATGTACAATATCGGGCATACCCCAAATAACCTTAACAAAATTGAAATTTCCAGTTTTCGATACCGAGAAATCAGATATATGAAATGTCGAAAATAGGAAATCGGGGAATAAGACAAAAAATCACAAAATATCACAAAAATATTATGTGATATTTTCGATTTTTGATTTTTTGTGATATTTCCGGAATTGAAAATCGCGAAAGTCAGCAAATTATTTCAATAAAATATTGAGTATCATGTTTATGATATCCGAAATATCGAAAATAGGAGATACCCCAAATAACCTTAACAAAAAATGGAATTTCCAGTTTTTGATACCCGAAAATCGAAAATTGGAAATAGAAAATGGGCAATCTTTAAATAATAAAAAACATCTTTATAAAATGAAATGACAAACAACCTATTATTTAATATATATATTGACCAATTAAATAATTTACTTCGACCACCCACTTAAATCATAGGTTTTTTTATTATTATTATAATTTAATTAATGCTTCCGACATCTGAAATATTGGAGATCGTAAATCTAGGATACCCCAAATAATCCTAACAAGAAATGGAATTTCTGGTTTTCGATACCCGAAAAGCGGAAATCGGAAATATAACATGGGAAATCTTTAAATAATCTGGCCATTTCTTTAATTCTAATGTGCAAGATGGTTTTGAGATCAATTCAGAGTGTCTTTCAGGACGCGATGCCAACACCATGAAAGCTAAGTGTATTTCATTAACATATTCCCAAACAAGTTGTAAAGTTAAAATTACTTTGAGCATAAACTCACTCCTAAACAAGATAACTAATAATTTCAAGATAGAACAATTACAAAATATAATAGATGAAAGAAAACAACCAATTAATGTACAAACATGCAAATCAAAATTACTTCTTTCAACTTAATTTATAACAACTTAGAAAATAAGTGTTAAAGATACACAAATTGCAAAAAACATTGTTTCTTGGACTTACACAATAAGTCCAAATTCACGATAGAAATTTCTTTCCCCAGCACAGTTGTATATGTAAATATTTGCAAATATTACCAAAACGTGCAATTACACAAATAAATGGTTTCTAGCTTTGCTTAAGGGCAGAACACCATTTGGCAAATAAATCCAGAATGTCATCAACTTCCTGAAAATGAGCATTCCTCAACTATATTTCGTTCTTGCAAATTTGGGAGGAAATTTCCTCCCATCTATTCTTTTTCCATTCTTTGATGAACAACTTTATCCGAGCTATTGAGGCATGGGGAAATTCTATCCATTTCTCGATCTCTTGCACCGTTAACTGACTGATTTCTTGGATCAACTCTTTGGTATCATCAAACTAGTTTTCCACTTCTTCCAAATGAACTTTAGGACAAAGTATCACACTGAGAGGTTCCAAAACATGTAAACTCAAATAGGTTAGCAAATTCTTTGAAGCAGACCACCTGTTTTCACAAACCTTTTGTCCTGCATTGACTACTGCTTCAGAATCGCACATAGCCTCCCATGTCTCAATGGAAACTTCAGTTGTTTTCAGCTCTAAATTGTCTAAAATTCATAAGCCATCAGGTCTTTCCTTAATATGATTTTTCCAACCTCTTACTTGCTCTAAAGTAGTGGATGCTGCTTTCATCTGATGATGGTGATCCTTAAGAGTTTCAAAATGCTTGATAAACTTCTCGTACATGCCTTGCATCTCATAAAAAAAACTATACAAATCTATCATAGCCTGTCAAAATTCTTCCTGTATTTTACAGAGTACCTATTTAAAATCCTTAGGTCTCACATCGATAAAACAACAACCTTTTGAGGCTAAATGGACATCTTTCAGTTCTTGATTGACAAGAGCAATTTTCTCTGCTTGTTGCTGATTCACAACCTTTGCATTCCGAAGCTGGTGCTTGGCTTCTTCAGCTTTCTTTTACCATTCCTCTATTTTGTCTTCATGTTCTTGTTTCAAATGCCCAATCTGTTGTTCATGCCTCTGTTGTGTTTTTGCTAACTCCCTTTTGGCCTTCTCCAATTCCTTCTATTTTTCACCAAGAGCCAAACTTAATTGTGAAACAGATTGAAAATTAGCTCCAGCAAAAACTCCCATGGCATCTGCTGTCTCCATTGCCCCTTGCTGCATATCACTTGTGTTTGCCTTCCATATGACCTGACCAATGGCAAGCACATTTTTGGCTGAGATTTCTCTGGCTCTCTTCCCCTTTTAACCATGGATTTATCCTTTTTACTCCAATAACATTTGCCAAAGGATACCACTGCATCTTCTCCAAAATCTGCGATAACTTTAGAAGATGAAATGCTTTGCTGGTGGAGGGTAACCGAAGGATTAGTTTGGGTTTTATTTAAAGGAATGTCTATGCTAAGAGGGAGAATATTCATACGAGAAGAAACATAGGTAAAGGTAAGTGATGTAAAAGAATCAGATATAGGCAAATCCTCCTTTTGAGGAAGAGTCATATGGACAGAAGGAATGTCATCTTGAAAAATATAGGGAATTGGGGATGTAGTGATAGGCTGAGCCGATGAAAAGGAAGAAGGAGAACTGTGAATAGGTGAGTCAACTAAACTGGTGAACACGCTAATAGTAGTTGACATTATTGATGAAAAATTTACCTTGAGAAAACAATACTGGAAACATGATGTACCTAACATACTGGAAAACCTTTCATGTTCGTATCATGATTCTCAATCTTAGCCGATGATAAAAAAATTACATTTTGTACAGAAGGTTCTTTCACAGGTGTATCTAGGATCGAACATTCTTGAACAAGCCTCTTCTCTTTCTTGCGAATTGAGATCGAAGAAATCAACTTTTCTTTTGTCCATGCTTCTAGTAGTTGAGCTTGTTCAGAAACTGCTAAAATATTCTGTCTTTTGGGATTTACTTTAGTTAACTTTGTCTCAGTTTGCAGTTGAGACCCGAGTTTTTCACAAATTTCTTTTGAGTTCTGCCCCTTTCTCCGACATATCTTCAATTGTTGTAAGAGAGGGGCTCGATGGGCCTTCAAGAACACCTTCCCCCTTGTTCTTAGGTTGAGCAACAACAACACTAGCAGACCTTGCTGCATGTTCTCTCGCTTCTTCTCTGTTATGCTTCTCAAGGTCTTCTTTTATTTTGAGTTTATCTTCTCTTTCTCGTAGATTTCTTCTCTTAAGATGCGTTTGAAACAGGTACAGATGCGACTTTATCTTTGGATCAGTGATTTTACCAATCACCTCCTGAAAAAGTAGTAGTTGCTCGGAACATGGAATCATTGGGCTGATTTTGATGAACGTATTGAAATTTCATATGCTCATGAGCAAATATATTAGCCAAATACGCCACTAGGTCATGAATTCTTTTTGGTGCCTCCCCCAAACTCATAAAAGAAATCTCTTTTCCCAACAAGGACGCATGAACAAGAATCTGTATCGTAAGATTGCCAAGATTCATAGGAAATTTGGGCCAAACCTTCTTCTTATGTTTGGTCAACTTGGAGAAAGTGCCATCAATCACAGTATGATAGGAAAATTCTTGAAGCGCCATTCGGTCTAGAACTATTCTCGGAAGCAAGTGCACTATATTGCTGCCCCAAATCCTTATGTAAGAGAAATTTCTCCTACATACCAGTCGCCATACACTAAAATGAGTTACCTAGCTTTTTCAGAGAATGCAAGAGCATCGGCTTTAAAAATTTTGTAGTACATTGACCCGAGAAACAGGTCAGAGAACTCATAGACATGAGGTATGAAATTGTCGTCCCACATATCAGCACAATATATATGAACAAGTGGACATTTCTCGCTCCAATTCCAATTTAGCTACGAGAAACAAGAACATGCACATAATGCATCCATAACGAACCCTGACATGTAGAAAGACAGTTTCCGGTTGGCTGGGGTTCTTTGATATTTTTTAATTTCCTCCCTCAAATTGCAAAACAGAATTTGCGCCCAGTTGAAGGAATCATCTGTAAGCAAAACATTGTTCGCCATAGGGACCCATTTCGCTTTGAATAAGGAACAATTGGGTAAGCGAAATAACCTGCAAAACATGGAGGCCAACAACGTGAAAGGCTCTCTGAACCAAGAAATTGGATATGACGAAAGTGAAACGAGAATCACTAGTGTTGGGTCTTCCATCCAATATTTTACCACTTGTTCATTATTCAATTTGGCAAGGGTTTCATAGAAAAATTCGACAAGAAAAGCTGCTTGGGAGTTGCCAAAGCATAATTCCTAGAAAACACATCTGGATGAAACGAAGTAATATAGACATTCTCAATATCATTAAACATTCATTGGTTAAGGTCGACGTGGTCCAATGCCCACTTAACAGGGTCTGTGTAAGGCATAAAAGGAGCTCTCACCGAAACGCAATGGAGCTGAGAATTGCGTATGTGCATGTAGAAATATTGGTCATGAGCAACAGAGGAAAATCATCACTATAAAAAATAGCATAAATTCTAGACCAGTCCACATATGAGGAGTTAGACACATACCCACTGGTGTTAGTGAAAACACCACCATTGGGATCTTTGATTTTCTGCTCTTGAAGAGCCATTTTAGATCTACTATTCCTGGTCATAGCAGATACCTTCTCTGATTGAATTTTAGCAACCATGCCTAAAAATGTCGAGAGTTTAAATTTACCAGAAAAAATGGTCAAGGAGTGAAAACTTACAGGTCAAAATCATGAGTCTATGCGCTAGGACATACAGGAAATGCACAGTAAAAAAACCTGGGTAGAGTGAAAAATCCTAAGTTCGATTCTTTAAAAATCCAACTAAAATGACCAAATCTTGACCGTAAATTTCTTATGGATCAACGGAAAAGTTCAAACAAACACCATAAGATATAAAATTTGAAAACATTTACACTTCCGATTTGCAAAATCCATAACCCGAGATCGGGAAACAAACATTTAGTTGAAAAATTAAGCTTGTTTCTCGTTTCCAAAATCCGCAATATTGTATATCGCAAATTGGGAAATCACGAAGTAAATATTTGACAAACAAACTTGTGCGATACTCGAAAATCGGTAGTTGCACTTCGTGAAAGTAGATGCAGTCGAAATTCTAGATTCTACTTTCTCGATTTCTTAATTTCCGATTTCCGATTCTTGAAATCGGGAAATTATATACATTCGAAAATTAGATAGCTCCAAAAAATGATGAGTTGTAAAATCCAAAAATCACAATCAAGAAAGATGGGTTGTAAAATAAGTTAAAATTTGTTACAAAAATCAATAAATCCAAAGATAAAATACCAAAGATAAATTTTATTTAGTCAAAAATGTCTTGACCTAAAATTTCAAAACTTAATATTAATTTCCAGTCTCCCAAGGTAAGTCACAAAGATTGGGCTGCGAAAAGACACAATATTTTTACCTTCTCGACGTTTTTTTGCACCTCTTGGTGCAAATGCTAGTATTATTATATTTAGAAAACAGGGTAGTTAGATAATGTCTACGAAAGTCATTATATTTAATTCAATGTTTTTAAAACCATGGCAAGGTGGATACAAATCCACTTTTAGTTTTTGAGAAATTTTCAGTGACTTCTTATGAGTGAAATTTTAATTTTTATATTTTTGTTAAATCATTCGGTGGCAATCATCAATCATTTATCATTGCTATCTCCTTTTTAGATTATTTCCCATAAATAATTTATATGGTGAATTTAGTTCAATGATAATTATTTTGAATTTGATGGAGATGTAAATATGGATATTAAATATGCATCTAAATGTGATTTTATTTCATACTGACTAGGCATGGAATGGTCCCTTAAATTAAAACCCAATTTTTTCCCATAAATAACTTATATGGTGAATTTAGTTAACAATTATTTTGAATTGGATGGAGTTGTAAATATGGATCTTAAATATGCATCGAAACGTGATATCATTTCACACTGACTTGGCATGAAATGGTCCCTCAAATTAAAACCGTATGATGCTTAATGTGTTTAAACTTTATACATTATATAACTTTGACACACAATATGTTTGTACATGACAATCGTCCTGTACCATGTCCCTTTTTTTCAGGATAGACGTGTTAATAAAGTTGGCCAATCTACGTTTTCTTTTCATAGCATAGTGACTTGCCAATGCGTTTTCAAGTGACATAAAATTCAATGCGTAGTGTCAGGCTCACTCTGTAACTCGATGCCAATATAAGAGCAGGTTATTACTGCATTTACCATATAAATGCCTAAATGTTCGATGAACAATTGCTAGGTTTGGAATATTGTTTTTTCATGCTGATGCTTACAAGCATATGCCCAAGGAAAGCTCAATTTAATTTCCAAATTAACAATCAATTGAAAAAAATCTAGTTAGGTAAAGAGAAAACGGCCGAGAGGGGTTTTATTTGCTTGGTGGCCCAAGATAAAAACCCGCTGCTCCTGGGAGGTGACATTTAAATCCAATCATGCTAAGGGTTGGTGCAGTCCAGGCCGGGTGCGATCCCCGAGTTATTTTGACGGTTAGATTCCCATGGATTGTGGTTTCTCAGACCAAAGGTTTTCCCAACAAGTCACAGGGCACTCGAACAAACAAAAAAAAGAAAAAAATCTAGTTAGAAGTATGAATGATGACAATATTATATGGAACAATATGAGTGATATACATCTTGTTGTCTTTATTTAGTCATCCTTTAGAGTTTTCTGATGAAGGTATTGAAATTATTCAAATCCCTAGCTTGATATCTAAGCTTAATATTGTTGTCACATAAATAGAGCATCAAGTTGAACTTAATATTGTTGTCACAGAAATAGAGCATCAAGTTGAAGATTTCCTAGAAGATGTTGAAAAAGAAGATGTTCATATGTTTGCTCCAAGGCAAAGCTTTATTAGTTCAACAAATCAGCTATAGGTCCATGACGCTCGAACTATTCCATGTATCCTTAGAGATTCTTGATTTGATGAGTTGTCCTCACAGTACCACTGTATGATCAAAGTAATCGAAGTCAAAATGTTAGCTAGATTGAATCCCTAGTTTCATGGATCTTAAATCTATTTTGTATCTTCACAAGATATTGTGGGATTAAGATTTGGCTTATCCAAAGAAGGTACTCGAAGAGGCAAAGGAGTGAGTTTTCTAGATCTAAGATTTGTTTTACCTTCAAAAGCAAGCAGTTCAAGATATTCAAATGCATATGTGGCAGAAGATTGCAAAGATGAACATCAAAAAATAAAATATTGTTTCCATATTTGGAGATTACAAAGATCACATTGTATTTTTCTCTATAAATTTATAAATTTTCAATGGAATGGGGTTCCAGCCAAGAGGATTGTGAGAGGTAGAGAGTTATAGTTTGGAAAGTCTGAGACTTCTGATATGTAAATTTCTATTGAAGACCTATCATCTAAGATGAGATTATATTTGTTGTGAGCTTGGTTTAAACTATCTTTAAATCTGGATTCTAGATACCAACTGCGCCCATGGATCTAAACAACAACATTGTCTCCACCAGATGAAGTATTTTCACGAATTATATCACACAACTCACGTTTAAGCAGACGACTTATCACAGAGATCAATAATATACAGATAGAAATGACAATAGTTATTATTACTGTGAGATGGATATACATTATAGATTACAAGGATTACAAACACTTGCAGTTAGCCTTCGGATGGCGAAGGTTGGCACTGCGTAAACACTTTACACCTAGATCAAGCCTCTGGTGAGATCTTATACCACTTAGGCAAGACTCAGAGCATACATGCTTGATTTACAGACTCAAACCTAAAACTTTCAGATCTGTTCTGATGCAATCTTATACTAGTGCGGCAAGATGCAGAGCATACTTAGTCTGATAACAGACACTTACAGACACAAGACTTAGAAGCCGAGCGGACTACTTGCTCAAGACCTCAGACACTCAGAATTGCAGAGCAGACTTCTTGCTCAATGCGACTCAATGACCCAAATGACCCGATGTCCCAAATGAGGCCTCGGGGTCTTTATTTATACAACTTCTACCGGTGAGCCGGTAGGCATCGACTGCCACTAATCGGTCAGTCGGTAGATCCGGTTACTATAACCTACACTAACAGGTCATTACCGAATCATCCAGGGCGACAAGTGGGGACAACCACTATCGTTATCTCATCCCTTAATTAGCTTTTGGCATTACGGGGACCCAGAATCTTCTGTCATGGCCGATAGACTCTAGACACTAGTACACAGTGGAGCATTACTGGCCCACGGCAGTTTATTCCCTAAACTATTACATACGTGGAGCATTAATCCGACCCACATTGGAAACAGTGTCGGGCAACGCTGGCCGACTCAACCTTCAAAGGGTCCACCACAGCTTCCTCAGTCATATGGATCCCATCCTTGTAGTATGGCGTCGATTTCAGAGTCATCAGAATCATACTCATGACGTCCGAATAACACATATTCATCTAAATGCTCATAAGGTACAGGATATGGAGGTGGATACAGGAATTGGCCGAAACATCTTTCAATATCAGATCCCTTGAACAAAGGATTCGGCTCGCATATGAATTCTCCTCTGAAGTGGGATTCAACTTTATAGTCCAGTGGAATTTCTCTGGTTGTAACTCTGGACTCGATATGCTCACCTGCAATAGATCTTCGGATGAATTTCTGCTGAACATAGATTCTATTTCCAAGTGGTTTATATGTGCCACCTTCATGGATCAGTATGAACTTGAACCACTGGAAATTCTGGTGAGCTACCTCAAGATCGGCTTTAAGATGCAGAATGAAGTTTGCACGGCGATTCTCCCAATCGACTCTTGGACAGAAGGTGTCCAAGAACACATCAGTCCACCCAGACCAGGTGTGATTATAAGCTAGGTCAGCTGGGTCTGCCAGATGATGATGCTGCCTCTTTCCCTACAGTATTGAAGGATAAGATTGTATGATGTCCAGGTGAGACTGCCATCACACAGATCGATATATTTCTCACCATTCTTATCCTCTCCAAGCCAGAGTTCTCTGCATTCAACAATCTTCGGATATGCATCGCTGAAACTCTGAAATGCAACTTTCTCCCATCTTTCTAATATCTGCAGCTTGCAGGGAGATGTTTGGATGTTCTTGACAAGAGTAAACTGTAGGAAACACTTTGCTTCGTCCACAGAAGCATATTCCAAAGAATCTATTCTGACTTCTTTGGGGAAGGTATTGTCCCAAGGCAGGATGAACAATCCTTCTTTCTGGATTAACTCTTCTGGTGTCTTCGGTGCTCGAGCTATCCTTTCTTCGACTGCAACTACTTCTGCAGTAGTTGGCGGGCTGGAACGGCTGTAGAGTCTCTCATATAATTCTTTTCTTAACTGAGACTCTGTCATAGGAGCTTTTCCTTTTTCCGGATCCCTTAGAGGATCTTCATTATCTTTTCCTGCTCCAGAACTGCTATCTCCGGCGGAAAACATCTTCAAGGCCTTCGGCTGTGGCTTCTGAGCAGATTCCGTGGCTAACATGTCAGCCAAGCAATTTAAATAACTGGGCTTATAAACAATTTCATAATCAAAACTGCTTAACCAAGAAAACCATTTTAAAATTCTACTACTATTCTCAGCCATCAAGCTTTCATTCTTGAATATGCCGGGCATGATCTTCAAGTCTGTCCTGACGATGAACTTGACAGGTTTCAGAAACAACTTGAAATGCATAACAGTCTTTTTTACAGCCAATATCTCCTTATGGCTGGATGGATACTTGAGTTCGACTCCTTTGAATGCACCAGATCCGTAGCCACATATATTTTCTCTACCATCAATGGCTTCTAGCAAAACACCACCCCATGTGGACTGAGAGGCGTCAGTTTCTATGACAAGCTGGCCATTACCAGTAGGCAGAGAGAGAGCAGGCAGTTCCATAACTTTTAGATTTATCTTCTGAACTGCTTTAGACATTTCAGCAGACCATTTTGGAGGATTTTTCTTTAACCTCTGCTGAAGAATTTTGATATCTTCGGCCTGTCCTTTATAGAAGGGCCGAATGTAATTCAGAGATCCTAAGAATCTCTGCAACTGTGTCTTGTCCAAGATTTCATCAGGGAACTTCTCGAAGCACGACAAGACATGATTCTGGAGGATTATCTGTCCTTTCTGAATCTTGAATCCTAAGAATTCAATCTCTGTTTTGCCGATCTCCATCTTCGGCTCGTACAGAACTAATCCATGCTTATATACTAATTCATAGAATTTCTGCAAATGCTTCAGGTGTTCCTGCAGACTGTGAGAGCAAATTAGTATATCATCAATGTAAACTAATGCCCAATTATATTCTCTGAAAATGTCCTCCATTATTTTCTGGAATTCGGAGGGGGCATTGTTTATCCCGAATGGCAGCACTCTCCATTGATATTGACCTCTAGGAACTAAGAATGCTGTCTTAAATCTATCTTCAGCTTTAATTCCAATCTGGTAAAAACCAGAGTTCGTGTCAAACTTGCTGAAGATCACGCAGCCATTTATTCTCTGCAAAAGGCTGGCTTTATTGGGGAGAGGGTAGCGGACTTTCTGCAATACAGCATTTAGCGGCTTGTAATTAACCACTAACCTTGGCTTACCTCTCTTCTGCTCAGAGTGTTTATTGACAATAAATGCTCGACATGCCCATGGGATTTTAGCCGGTTCTATCAAACCTTTCTGTAGCAGCTCCTGGATCTCTGTGTCACAGAACTGTACTTCTGAAGGTGACATCAAAGCTGCTGAAGCTTTCATCGGTCTGACATTCTGCTGAGGATCATAGGGCAGTGAGATGAAATACTTTTCTCGAGTCCAAAAATCATTTGGACTGTCTGAGCAGCAATCTTTACGGAGCTTCTCAGAAATCTCTTTCAAAGCTTTTTCTCCATGTAATTCTGAGAAGACTCTACTACGCTCCATTTTCATGAGCTGAGCAGTATTAGGTGACTATACAGAAGATGGCTTAGGCAGGGGACAAACAGATGGAGCTTTGAAAGATAATGGCAACCTAACAAACTTATCGTCGAATGTACAGATGAAAATCTTCTTATGATGATTGACAAAATATGGACGAACTTGGTGAAGAAAGTTAGATCCTAAAACAACATCTTCGCTCATGTCATCCATTCTATAAATGGTTAGCTTTCTACAGACATGCTTGAATGTGACAGTAATTTTGGCTTTAGCCTGTAGACGAATGGGTGCTCCATTAATGGCTGTTCCACCATCAATAGTCTTTTCCCAGTAATAACTAGGAAGAGCTGAACCACGAGCAAGATTGACCTGACAACCTGAATCTATCATACAAGAAAGAGTGTACGGGTTATATTCACAAGGATGAAAGGAAACACAAATAAACAAATTTGGACCTGAAAGCATAGACAGACTGATAAGATTCTGTGCATGCGGAGAAGGAGGAGGAGACTGTTCAGGTTCTTCCTTCTGGTCTATGCATTCACTATTGAGGGCACCCTCATAGTGCTTGCTGAGATCGTCGTCCGATGACTGATCTCTTTCAATTTGAATTATCTTGATTTCGCTCTTCAAATCTTCAATCTTTCTGTAGAGTTCTCTTAGCTCTGCTTGCCTTTCTCTGATCTCTAATTTCAGCTTCACTTCTCGGCTTCTTCTGAAGCTCTGTCTTTCTTGATGCCCTTCTGGATAGTTCTTGTAAAGATCTGCGGGGCTATATGCCACAGAGGCTTCATACTCAATCTTCTTTTTTCCTTTGCAGGATTCTAGCTGCTTCATTAATTGCTTCTTCTTATCAGAAAGATAACCACGTTCAGGAAACTGGTATGGTTCAATCTCTGAAAGCCTAAGGTCTATGGCAGCAATTTCTTTTTCTAATTCCTGCTGTCTTGTTGGAGAAGAAAACATGAAGAAATCAAACATATTAAGACTGAAATCGAAATTAGGTACCTCGAACCCCCCTAAATTTGCTTCTGAGTCGGAATCATCAGATGAGGAGTAGGGAGCAAATTTATTAAGCTCTGGTTGGAGTTCTTGTTCTGAATTACTGGAGGAATCAGAATCAGATGGAAGATATATACATTCACCTGTGGGTTCTTTGTTATCGTCAGGCATATCCCACCAGCGAGAATCAAGATTATCACAGAAAGCTGCAAGCTTGGGCTTGCTCTTCTTCTTTGGGCACTTGCTTGCCCAGTGGCCAGGTTTTCCGCAGAGAAAACAATTCTTATTTGTGGCCTGATAAGAACGTCGCTTAAGAAACTTTCTAGGTTTGGGCCTAGGCTTCCTGGACTGAAACTTTTGCTTTCTGGAAAACTTCAAGTGTTTATCCGGATAATGATGTCTCGGTTCACTGGTATAAAACCCTTTCTTTTTCTTTTTCGAATGACACTTACAGGAAGACTGTAAATGTCCGCGGTTGTCTGCACCACAACCCCAATCCGGTAACTGAGCGACATTTTTACAAAATGAAGGCATAAACATATTCTGATGCCGCTTGAAATCCTTTTCAACTCGTCTGGCAAGACAGTGCTCCTGCCAGGTTTCCATGATGTATTGGTGAAGCAGGGCAATGCAAAGATTCTGATAATTCAGATGACGATCTTTCATAAACTTTTCCACTGCATCTGGAACATGTCCAGGGAAACTTCGCAAGTAATATTTTAAATATGCTGGATCATTTGCTTTTCCTGCAGAAATTAGTAACTTCTGCATATAACAAAAATACTGCTGTGCCTGTGACATATTGCACAGTCTAGCGGTCATAAACATCGAAGCATAATGATCAGACAAATTACCGTTATCCTCACCATAAAATTACTTAGTGAGGGATTTCAACACTTGCTGGTCTGCATCTCAGGCTGATAACATAGCATTCTTGGCGTCTTGGGGCAAATGCTTCCACCATTCTGCAGCAAGACCGGAGAGTCCTGCAACTATGTGATTTGCTAAATATATGCTAGTCAGTGTGGCATCTCTGGTTCTCTGAGCAATGGTCCAATTTTGAAGAAGATTGAGTGCAGCTCTAATCTCTTCACGGTTCTGACAACCTATGTTTAAGACTGGATGGTCTGGCATCTGGGATATTAGGTTGTTCATGGAAGTAACACCAAAATTAGTGTAAAACTTCGGACCAGTGGATGCAGAGGGCATAGATGTGTCCATTTCTGGGTGTGTATTTCCAGTATCTTCAGGTTCACTTTTAATGAACACTCCGATCGACATCATCTGCAAATCATAATACTTTTGGTCTAAAGCAGGTGGTAATTCTTTAATATCTTTTACCCAACCACGCAGATTTTCAAACTTAGCTTCATCCCGACCAAAATTAAAGTCAGGTTTATTTGGGTCTCTTTTAGGGACATGGAACATCCCGAAAGAATAGCTCCGCTCGAGTTGAGGAGAGGCGGGCTTTTTCTTCTCATATCCTTGCAGGGCTAAGGATATGGCCATCTGGCTGACTTCAGGGGCTTTTTTCTTCAAATTTTCATTGGCTCGCAAAAGCTCTTCTATTTTCTGAAGTCTCTTTTCTATTCTTTCTGCTGCTTGACTAACAACAGTCTTAATCTCATTTGTGTCTGACAGGAGGTGATCTATCAGACCAAGCTTGGCTTCAACTGCAGATATCTGGTCTTTTTCTTCAGCCATTGCAGTACGCAGTTTCAGAAGATCTAGGGCAACTTCATCTAGATTCTTAGCAGTCAATTTGTTCTGCAGATTTCCCCAGTTTGCAAGTTTGGCTTCGTCGGAAACAGACTCATCTATTCCGGAGGATTTTACAGGTAAGAATTCTTTCTTAACTAAGCCATCAGTGGAAAACTGTCTGAAGGGAAGATCTGGGAGATTCCTACCAGGGTTGTAGGACTTCTGGTTATGACTGTTTGTTGTTTCTACTGCGCTATTTTCTCTAGGCAATGTAACTATGAACATTCCAAGCCTAGGCTTATTTTTCAGATGCTGAAGCTTATCTAAATTCTTTCTGCAGGCGGGACAGTCTTGATGCTGGCCATGGTGTTCATTATAGCCAAGTCTGGAAAATGAAGGTTCAGAATGTACAGAAGCTGGTATGCTACGGGAACTAGATACAGAAGATGATCTAGACAATGTAGAGAAGTTATTTACAGGGGCAAGATTTGGTTCTGGATATATGAAAGAGTTTGAACTTTGGTCAAATTTCAAAGGTTTGGATATCAGGGATTTGTGGGTAGCCTCAAAGTTCCTAAGCTCATTATATTTGATCTCCCATTGCTGGGGATACTTGATGCTTGTACAGTCAAAAGTGACAGGTTGAGCTTGTTTAGAATGGTCTTGTTCCACCACGCTGTGCAGGTGCGAACTCTGATGGACCTTTTTGTGCAAAGGAGGCATAGTATCATTCCCAAACCTAACGTAAACTAAACTCTTCAGTTGAAGGATACGGGAACCAGTCATCATGCTAAAGCCTTGAGGAAGGATGTAGGCTCTAAGGAGGTCATAAATGTGTGGGTCATCCAAACTAACAGAATATTTGGGAAAAATTGTACCAAATGCAGGGCCATTGTGCAAAGGTGCTGTGAAACCACCAACTATTGCATGTGCAAAGTCTGTATGTCTAGTATCTATGGCAACACATAGGGAAGAAATAGGTAAAAATGGACGAACAAGGGGATTAAGTCCAAGACGGATCGCTCCAAGGTGAGCGTATTTATAACCTTGACACTTAGCCCAGTCAATCTGGGTTTTATCTAACAGATTTATATGTACAGGGTCTTGAGAATTAGTAAACGAAATGTCTACTGAAGACACTTTTATCTGTGAACAAGCAAAATAATTCCAACCAGTTAACTTATATACTTCACGAGGGAGAATATCTGGCAACTGCCAATCAGCTGAGGGATTAAAGTTATCTATATGGATAATAGAGGAGGAGTTTAGGCTGGTTTTGGTGATTAATTCCTTCATAATGATGTTTTATTTATGAATGCCCATGCTTAGATTTAGTATGCCAAATTCAATGTTTGGAATGTGTTTCCAAGAAAATTTATTTATGTTAAGATATGTTGAACTGTTTGTTCCCTATATTAACAATAAACTTTGAACCAAAGTCATCACTGATATCATCCTTGTTTTAGTCCAATTATCCAATGTCATTTACATAATCTGATGTTATCAATTGTCTCATTCCTTCTCTATATGCATTAATCTCTTGATCCCTTTACACCACATGCAAAAACAATCATTCAATATTTTCCATTGTTCTTAAGATGTGTTGGCCATGCTTTTGAAGCAGTCCATTTGCAGATTCCAACACTAACTTCTTCTGGCGCTGTTGTTGGGGAGCGGAGGAATGAAGTCATCTTCCTTGAGGTTTTGATATTGAGTAAATCCTCTTCTTGATGGTGAACAAGAGGTGGAAACTAGTTTGACTGCAAATCATTCACTGGGAAGCTCCACGTTTATAAGACTCCACCATGAGAAAAATTTTGCTGACAGAAAGATGAAGAGTTGTAAGAGAGAAACCAAGTATCAAGTTATGAGTTTCCTCCAAGAGGCCGTATTATTTTTTATCAGTTCTTTTTTATCCTTTCCTTTGCATTTTAAAAGGATGATCCCTTTCTTTGTCTATTCGAATGACTATAAACCTATTGTTATATATCTCTCCTTCAAAGAAGAAGATCCACCCTCCTCTTACATTTTTGATTTTGATACAATCCTTTCCCCACATCCTATTAAGAATAATGATGTATGCATTCATATTAAGACTGAAAATGATCATCTTGTTTATTGTAAAGATGAATTACTACCTCCTCAAATCATTGTTCATTCTTACAACCAACTCACCCTAGTTAAATACAAGATTAGGTAGCATTGTAAACCATTGAAGTTACCTTTTGTCTTGCATGACTATCCTCCCAATTTCCTCGATTATTTTCCTAAGTTTACGAGAGAAAACCACGTGACGGTGGAAAAACATATGGATGCTTTTCAACGCTTCATAGATAACCTTGAAATCATCCATGAAGACGTGTTTATGTAAATCTTTTTATAGTATTTGCATGGGGATGTCAAGTTTTGGTTTACAAGTATGAAGGTTGATTCAATATATTCTTAGAACACTTTGCATGATGTCTTCTTGAGGTATTGGGGTGTGAATAAGTCTTGCGATCAATTTCTTTTTGAGTTCTATGTTTTGAAAAGGGAGAAGGATGAATATGTTGCTAGATTCAATTGGATATTTTTAGGATTTTATCTCAGCATGCCTAAGGAGATCAAACCTTCAGAAAAAGTTGCCATGTTATATTATGCATCAGCTCATCAACATCCTGATTTAGTTATCTATCTCAGAGAGAGGAAGTCATCTTCCTTGCAACATATGTTTTCAGATGCCAAAGAGGTTGAGGACAACCTACGAGCTTGCAGAAAGATCCAGGATCAATCCAAGGATGAATATTTGGAAGTAGAAGAGCATAAGGAAGAGAAAAAGAAACATAAATAAGATGTAAGACTTTATTTTGAAGATGCTAATTCATTATCTTAAGTTTTTTTTGTCATTCTCCTGATATTTTGATTAGCCAATCAGAAGACCTGCTTTCAGAGAAACTGGATCAAAAATTATATTCCAATTCCTTTATTCCACACAAGGAGGTTCAAAATTGTTGTAATGCTTAAGTTCCTAATAGTGATATTAACGAGGCTTGTGTCATTTTTTCAGATGTATGTATTTTTTTGGACTTCAATAAATATCCACTCATATTTAATGTGGATTATGATAATTCCAAGAAACAAATTTTCACATTAGTGCATATAGAATCCCTTAAAATGATCTTGTGCATAATAGATATGCATTTGAGCCTTTGAAAAGTAGTGAAGGAGAAGAATGTAATTATGATGATAATTTTGAAGTCTTACATACAAAAGTTTTTATTGTGAAATATTGAAATAAAAAATTCTATGAGGGCATCGAATCTTTTGTCCATCCAGAAGCAGATCCTGTGTTTGACAGTTATGTTTCAGAGTCAAAGAAGGATTCTGATGAGTATATTTTTCTATTATCATGCATCGAAACTGATATCAGTAAGCTAGTAGATGTCTGTCATAATGCATAATTTGAAATAGATGTTGAATTTTTTACCAAAAGCATATTTTAATTCAAGACCTCAAAAAAACGAGACAATTTGCATCCTGTTACTATTTCATTTTCAGATCTACAGAAGGAAGATGTTGGCATCACAAATGGATCAATGAAAGTTGAATACATTCTAAGACAATTCATTTAATTTTCACAACAAGAAGAGGTAGTTGTTTATGCTTTATATGATCCCATGGCAATTTATTTGGAGTCAAAATTGAACCATAAATATTCTATCTTTGATCTCTTAAAGACGAAGTTTTATAGCTATAAGTATGAGCAATTATATAATTGTTTTTCATGTTTTTCATCCTTTTTGGTAACATGTGTGCTCAAAGGTTAAAGACAAATTTGATTGGTAGATAAGTTATTTGAATGCTTGAAATGAAATTTTGTTTACAATTGAGAAGATCAGTTAGATGGTTAGGAATAAGAGTTGTACACAAATAAGCTCATCCCTTGAGAATAAGATTTTAGTTTATAGTGCCTGGATTAGTTTCATGATGTAGTTTGTTTTCGACAACTCTTTTTTTCATCTTGTTATGGTGTGTAGTAGTTTAGATGGTTAATCAGATTCCATCCCAATGGAGTACTAGTGCTTCTCATTCTTAGTTGCAAGGAAACTTTGGTTATAGAGCAAGATCATTTCAGAGTATGTATGACTTTGGAAGTCCATTCCTTAGTTTTAGTTGAGTGGCATGATGATGTTGTGATAAGTAAATCCCCTCCCATAACTACAGGGTAGTCTCCATAGATATCTTAGGTGAGACCTCACTTGCGTCACAGGTGTTGCCGACAGAGTTATACTTTGTCAAGCTGATATCTTGGGCTTTGTTGAAAGGTAGTGAATTCTAAAACTGGGTCAGTAGAAAAGATGCCAATGGGCGGGAATTTATTCACAGCTTCCATACAATCTTTGAATATTGAAGGCCAAAAGTACCCAGCGTGTAATATTTTCTGAGCAGTAGCCAACCCATAAAGATGAGCGCCACAAGCTCTGGAGTGGAAATCATTCAACACGGTTTCAACCTCATCTTGAGTTAAACAATGTCACAAAATGGAATCAATGCCACGATGATACAATGTATCATTGACGATAAGGTAGTACTTGGCATGATGACAGATTCGATGATGTTCATCATGAGTTACATTCAACTGAAAGCGTCGAGTTTGAAGATATAAAATCAAATATCCATACCAAGGGTCAAATGTACTAATGAGGAACAAAGACTCATAGGAAAATGAATCAATGGGCTGCGTTTCCTCAGTAATATGGGGAAGGTCACACATTAGCTCTATGAATAATAATGACTTATTTGAACTAGATTTATCAAATTCTAATTGAAACTCCTAGAGAAGGACAGTCCAACAAGAATACTTCCCCCCAATTACTTAATGAGTCAATATGTAATACATAGGGTTAGAATCTGCGTACACAGTGGTTGTGCAGAGCAAAATGTAACGACAAAACTTCCAGACTCCAATGAATGTAGGCAGAGCTAACTTCTCAACATGTGAGTAATGGATTTCAGAGTTAAGAATACTCTCACTCAGGTAATATATCACATCCTCTTGGTTGTTATCATTAGTTTGTACCAATACCATGCTAATGGTGGTAAGAAATGAAAACACATATAAGGAATAATCCTTATCATAATTGGGTGGTTGCAACATATGAACATGTGTAATGTCATGCTTGAGATTATCAAATGCACGTTGTGGAATATCATTCCAAACAAAGGGTGTATCCTTTTTAAGCAGACACATGAAACCATGTGTTTTTCCAGCATAGTTGTATACAAAATGACACAATAATTTTTCCTTCCCTTGCAAAATTTGAAGTTTTGTGATATTGGTAGGCGATGGTAGGGCAAAAATGGCCTCAATATTCAAAGGATCTACATAGATTCCATCCTCAGAAACAATGAATCCAAGCAATCATCATGTCTTAGCACATAAAATACATTTATGTGGATAACTAGATGTTGTAATAGCAACATCTAAGAAAAATGGATTTTAAATGGTCAACATAGTGTTCTTGATGCTACAAATGAGAATGTAGATAATTGAGATAGGGTTCCACAATATATTTGATGTCATGGAAATCATAAGACATGGCGCGTTGAAAAGTAGAATCAGTGTTTTTCATACCAAAAGGAAACTTACGATAGGAAAAGGTCCCACAAGGGAATATGAAAGTCGTCTTATGATGATCATAAGGGAGTAGGTCTATATAATTGTAGCGAGAAAAACCATCCATAAATGAAAAGATGACACTTACAACATAGTTATCGATGATTTTGATTGATGTATAGAGTAGGGTAGTTGTCTTTTGGACAAGCCCTATTGAGGCCTCTAAAATCGATGCAAACCCTCATTATACCCTATTTTTTAGTAAGAGGGATGGTATTAGAAACCCATTCTATTAGCGACATAGGATAGATGAACCCAACCCTAAGAAGTTTTTCAACTTCTTCCTTAATAGCTATTGCTTTCTACGGTTGTACTTGACGAAGTTTTTGATAAACTGACTTGGCGTTGGGGTATGTATTGATCTCATTAATGGCGATCGAAGGATCAATCCCTTGAATCTATTCGTAGCTCCAAGCAAAACCATATAGACATTCTCTAAAAAGGGTCATATAAGTCTCAACTTTTGGAGAAGAATAGTTCTGGCTCAAATGGACGTGTTCAATAACTCCAAGTTTCACCGATATATTGACCATAGTGGTCTTAGTAATATTGCTCAAGTTACCTTCAGACTCAAAATTTTGGATGAGTACAAGTGATTGAGGAGCAATTACGATATCGGATGAAACCAATGACTCAAAATAATTTTCTACCAATTGGTAATGATGAAGGAAAGAAGATCAATGATGATTATATTTCCAAGGAATCTCATCTAAATACATAAATTCTCGATGGATTCATCTCATGGAAGGGGTTGTAAAAGATAGTCCAGATACGGGTGGGGGGAATCTAACCAATATGGTAGATGGTAGGGGTTTGATGCCACCATAAGGTGATCGTTAATACTGGGGTCATCAAAGGTGGATTTAATGGTATGGTAAATTTATTATATGGAATCAAATGTATCGAATCAACAATTGATTTCCCTTTTATCAAATTGTCCTGATTCATCAAGATCATGTTTACAGATGCGACCTACAAAGGAGGAGTATTTTCAACATAAATAATCACATAAGCAAAGGGTATTTTAGAAGGACCACTCCAATGTTTCGATATTGTGGAGCAGAAGATGCTAAAAGTGGAACATTGTTCACAGAATTAGAATCCATATATGGAGAACAACAATCCAATTGATCAACGACAACAATATTCCCTTGGAATGGAAATTACACCATGCGAAAAATAGATGATGAAACCGCCTACATCGGATATAGCCAATTTATACCTAGGAGAAGATTGTAATCTAGGGGAGCATCAAAATTTTTGACATGGATGGACATTGATTTGCCCCCTAATTATATCGACAAGGAAGACCGTAATCCATAAGGTTGGAAACCACGACCATCAAATGCCTTCAATGTCATATGTGATCGATTAATTTCAAGAGAACCAATGGCTTGCCAACAAGATATAGACATGACTGAAGTGAAGGTACCTTCATTCAAGACGATACGATGGACCTTTTTCCCAATAAATTTCATGGATAACTGGAAAGCAAGTTGATGGGAAAGTCTCAACTTAAAATCCTCCAGTTTAAAGGTGATAACATTGATTTTTTCAGGATCCATAGATCTAGGAATTGACAACATGTTTTTCCTCTGTGTAGGACACGTTTGGAGTACCTCAAGGTTGGACATAACACATGGTGTTTGAGCCAAGTATTCAATCAAATTATAGTATTTTTTTTTATAACAAAAACAGAAAAAGGGGTTGTATTAACAGGCTGTGCATAGCCATTCATTACATTTCCGAAGGGAGATATAAAGCCGAGACGGCACAAAGACAACAAGCCATACAAAGTCTATTTCCCAAAACAGAGAGCACAAAATTGCTTCTGAGCTGCATACTAAATGAGTTGTAAAAACCCTCACGAACTGTCTACATAGCAGAGTGCAGAAAAACATAATTCATACAAAAATTGATACTAAAACCCCTCACTAAACTGGAAGTAAAGCAGACAATAAAATTCAGTTGCCTCTAAGCTGACGAGGCTGCTGTACTGATTCCTCTTCCATGGGCTGGGAGGCTGAGGCGTTGATTCCATTTACCCTGCTCTCCTGGTTCATTGAAACAAGCCTTTGGAGGTCTGCTTCTATACGCTCAACTCTGCCCAAGAGTTCACGCAGGTTGCTATCCAAATCGTCGGTGCGGGCTCCATTGTCGCTGACATCCTGAGAGATCCTGCTAATAGTCTCGTTCATCCCCTTTATTTCCTTGGCTGTGTCTCTATTATCCTTCACCCCTACAGAAGTCAGTTCATATACCCTTCGAAGGTTCTTCATAAAATCCTGCATGCTGAGATTATTACCCAAATGCGCCATAATACCAAGGTCGGACGAAATTGCCAAGCGAGACAGCCGAGACTGCAAGGGAGAAAGAGCTGTATCTTCCAAATCGTGAAGGTTTGCTTGCTGGTGGCCTGATTCACTCCAGTTTTCAACCTGAGAATCAATTTCCCAAAGAGCAGAAGGATAACGGCAATGAAAAAGGGCTAACTGGGAGAGATTTTCTTCGACATTAGATTGGGTGAGAGGCTGCGCTTTCCTAGAAGAAACCTGAGGACTCCCAATACCAATTACATCGGCCTCTTGCAGAAGGAAGGCAGGGGCTGTAAACAAATCCTCAGCGAAAACAAGAGGCGAAATAATGCTGAAATTCGACATGGAGACAGAGAAGGGAGAGCCTCGATCGTGCGGGGAAAAGAGACACTTAATTGAGCGCCTGAAGGGAGTTAAATGCTCATCAGCCGAGGGGAGATGGGATGTACACGCGGCCTTCACAAGGGATAAGACATGACGGGGACTTAAATGCTGGAGGCCTCCAAAACGATGGGGAGGGTGACGGCTGGTTGGGAGGGAGAAACAAGAGGAGGGGAGTCGGAAAAAGTGAAGGAGGGGGAAAAAGGTGGAAGGAAAAGGGAGAAGGGGAAAGGAGGGTGGAAGAGGGATAAGGCGGGAGAGAGAGGGCAGCACATGCATAAGTATTGGGCAGCACATGCATAAGTATTGAATACTGATTTACGAATGGTACTCTTGGGTGGTCGTAAGATTGTGTCAAGAAAAGGTTTTTCAATTTGAATACCGTTGGTTGGAGGAGGAATGGAAGTAGAAGTTTTATCAACTAGAATGTAGCTTTGGGGTGTTGTAGCTCTGCGATCTAGTTGTAATATGAACTGATTCACTAGACATCATGTTAAATTCATCAATGGAAGACGAGGAAGTCCCATGCAAGGATTAAGGGTTAATCAATTGTTGTTGGGTAGGGAAATAATCAATTAAAACTATTGGATTATAAGTGTTTTTTAGAAACTTAATAATCTCCTCATGATAAGGAAATTCTTTAGTGAAATGAGCACCTCCACATATTAGGAAAGGGACCTTATCCTTTCTCTTCTTTTAGATTCAACATCCATAGTTTGTATTTTATTATCTTCCTATTGATTCGTAGGTTTCTTGGATTTATTTTTCCCTTTTTTCCTTGTTCCCGAAGATTCTGAGGATTGGACCGCATTCACTTCGATGGAAACAACAAGAGTAGAAGCAGTCTTGGTATTGGAAACAATCTTACTGGATCATGAAGCAGTTTGGGATTTCTTTTTTGGTGGATTTATTCCCAGACTTTGTTTGGACATAACCAAGTATGCCATCGGTAGGTGGTTCCATCGAAGGTGTTGAATGGTCTAAGGTAGGACGAGGAGAATTCGAAATTAAATCGTACAAAGTGCCTAACTAGGAATAAACCAAGTCTAGGTATTGAGCACAATTAATGGTCTTTTCTTCGGCAACGACACCTCCCATAGAAACATCTCTAGCAATGGGTGAAAGTAATGACTTAGTAAGCCAATCAACAAGTAGTTGATCGAGGATGGGAGCCTTAATCAACCTACGTCACCGTCTCCATTCATGTATATGATCTGATATATGGGTGGAAGTGGTCCGACGAAGTGAAGCCAAGATATCTCTACCCATTTTATATATAATTGGTAATAGGAAATGTGTCAAAAAGGACATTGATAGAGCTTTGAAATACAAAAAGGAATGTTGAGGTAATTCAATATATAATTTGGCGACAGTTCCGGTGAGAGTCCTATGATAAACTGTCAAATGGATAAAATTATCCATTTGAACTATCCATCACGTGGTTCTTTGGATCTTCACCAGATTTACTATAAAATTTTGGTACATCTGAAGGAAACTTAACAGGAATAGGTGGCCATGAAGGATCATGGTGTATAGGATCGTTAGTCAAACATGACAAGTATGAAAAATTAAGTGTATCCAGAAATGGAAATTGTTGGTTTAGTTGTGGATACTGGTAGTATTGATAAGGAATTTGTGTACCAGTAGGACCATAACATGATTAATAAATATGTGATGTTGGTACTCCTATAAAGGGTTGATTCTATGGTGGTGTTTTTCCAGGTGATCCTCTAGATGGGACTCCAAGTGGTCCTCCCGATGATCCCCCAGGTGTGCCTTTGGGTGTTCCTCTTGATGATCATCCAGGTGATACTCCAGATGGTCCTCCTAGTGGTCCTCATGGTGTCCCAATAGGTTGTCCTCTAGGAGACCATCTGGGTGGTCCTTCGGGTGTGGGAACATTCATCAAATTAGGTTTCCCCCATGGGTTATTCATATTTCAAGGGTAGGGGATCTTGGGATAATTTTTTTTCAAGAAAATTGGTTGATAAGTTTGATTAAACATTCCAGGTTGATTCGTTGAGTAAGTATAACCCCATGTGGGTTGATTAGATGTAGGTTGTACCCAAGATGGTTTTCCCCTAACAGGAGAAGGGATAAACACATTTCTAGTAGTGGAATGTCCACTAAGTACCATTTTTCCTAAATCGATATTCTACCCAACATTTGAAACCGTTCTCCTGGTTGTTGAAGTAACTTGGTCTAGGGATTCCCCCTAGTCATGGGATTTATAGGAGACTTTGAACTAATTGGGATAATTTGAAGTGGTAGGGTTTGGATAGAGGGTTGACCTATATCATAAGAGACCACATTTTGAACCGGTATTCTTGAAATTGTAGAAACATAATACCGAGTAGGAATATGGTATTCATGACTAGTTGTTTCCATAGGGGAAAGTAAGGGAGATAAGATACATCTCTTATGTTCTTCCCCGTTGTATGCAAGTGAGACATAATATCACGAATTGGTCCAAAAATTCATCATTTTAAAGTAATCTTGTGTCTCGTGTAGGTTTGGGTGTGCCATATGACAAAGTAGTAGTACCATATTCAGAAATAGTCTGTCCTAAGGACGTATACTAAAATGGGGCAGTTGGACCAAATTCTGATGCTACAAGATCATTTGGAGGTTGGGAAAATACCCAATCATGTGCCCCATAATACCCTTCTAATGGAAAATGAAAAGTTGAGTCACGCAAAGAATGTTGTTGAACCACTATCGGAGTAGGGGTAGATGGATTTTAAAAAGAAGAATAATCTTCCCCATATTTAGTAACCAAGATGCATTCTCCATGTGGATCAACCGTAATAAGTTGGTACACGATTTCCCCTTTGCTTTATTCCCCGGTGGGAGGATATTCAGGTGGTAAACCTTGCATCCTGCGATATTTCTTCATAGGTGGCTTATCAAGAATTTTGGATAAAAGCTTTACCCTAAGAGTTTTCTAATCGAAAATACCACAAACAAAAGTACTACACTAGCTAAAGCCACAAGAAAACTTAGGTGATAGGAGGGGATGAAAAATCTGTATCCTCACCAGGAGTGTGAATTTGTTACAACTCGTGATATATTTCGGGGTTCAATAGTAAAATGTGACAAGGAGGATTGGGACCGTACCCTTTCCTGAACACCCAACTACATGGATGGTACGTGCGTAGTAGCTCCTGAATTGTTTTTCTCGGTGTATTGATCTAATAAGACAACCAAATGGATTTTCTCAGTTGGTCATAGGTTCCTAGAAGGGTCTCCCAATATACTCAAGGTACGTGGGAGCTCAAATATGTGTTGGAATTTTCTAATGCAAATATGTGTGGGAGCTCAAATATACCATTGAGTACGTGAAGAACATTTTGATATACCTCAAGGGTACGTGAAAATCCGCTCAATATACCAATTAGTACATGGAAGAACTGCACAGTCCCTTGGATGCAGTGCATGCAATAAATGAAAGCTCCTATGCTTATAGACGTCAAAACATGTATTCTAATATATCACTCAAGTTTCTAAATATTTTAGCCTAAGCTACTGCTTAATTTTATCTTTACGGTTAATGGAGTTTATTGAGTGTGTAGTGACTGCAAGACTAATGCAAAGTCTAAATGAGATGCAATTCTCTTTTCGATGAAATCTATCTAGAGTAAAGGAGAGAGATATTTCCTTTCAAACCATAAATGAAAATACCATACTAATTGATAGCTCATCCTTCAAGCTTTCGATAATTTCCAAACACACAAAAACTTCTAATGCGTAACCAAACAAGATCTCTAATAACATAAAAATAAAAAATTGACTAATGTATTTACTTCTATTATTTCCAAAATCAAACCAAAAAAAGGAAAAAAACAACTATCCCTTTACTTTATAAATCAGATTCAAACAACTAATCAAAATTGAAAGTAATGGATCTAACTTTTCTTTTTGTTTTTTGATATATTTTTTGCAAATGGAAATATGAAGAAGAACTAAAAATTGTCCTACAAAAGCATAAGGAAACTGATTTTTATTTTTATTTTTATAGGTTTGAGGGATTATCAGATATTTGAAAATAAACTATGGCACCCAAGACAAGATTTCATGCACACACAATCTCTAAAATTCCAAACCTCTTCACTAAAGGCTATATTTCAAGATATGACTCGAAGTTGCACTCAGACTCAAACCACACTTGTAGATCTAACATTAAACAATGCAACAAACCTAAAAAAACCAAACCAGAATTCAAAATTTCAAGAGTCTCTAGAGCTATTTAGTACCTACCTCGACACTCTCTACAGGGTTGAACTAGTGCGTCCTCTATTAGCTGACGCTCTTTGCTCACTGTGGAAAGGAATCAACTACGCTTTCTATATCTTGGCAATAGGGGTCGGTGATGCTCTATCAAGAAAAATAGAAGGAGTCAGCGGATAGTCGACGCATAATAAAAAAACCCACGTGCGTCGGCATGGTCCATCGTGTATGTTTTTAGTTTTTGTATTTAAGTATGAGATGCAAGTGCCTATCTAAAATTGCAGATTGATAGAGAATACGAGGAGCGGTCACAATGTGATGCGCAGGTTCTTACCTCTTGTCTTAACTCTCTCGCATCTAAACCACACACAGCAAGTAAAAACTAAAACTAACTATCTAACCTATCCCTAGGGAGCAAGATTATTATTCATCAATGAGTAATGTATTTTGTGCATGCATTAAGAAAAATCACAGATAGTTGTTACTCCTTTCAAAACACATGAACATTTATAGATATATGAACAACCAGATAGCTAATTGTTTATGAACAACATTCATTACTCATAGTGGAAATTTCATAGAATAAACTAGAGCGCATTCATAACAAGAACATAGGTTCAAAGAGTTAGAAAGATCTCACAGTTAGTGGATAACAGCTGAAAACGAAGTAGTTCACATTCAACAAATCCATTTCACAACATTTGAAACCTTCCACAAAGCTTTCTCCAACAGGAAACTTGTAATTTCTTTATGCAAAAGGAAATAGTTCTTCTTACATTATACTCTCACAAATCTATCTGGGAAAAAAGTCCTTCTATCTAACTCTCCTATATTTATACTACAAGAAAAACTCTTGGGATTCCCCTCGGTGACCTTTGGGCTCCCCCCAACCGTTCAATCCCACAATTTTGTCTTTTTGCGGGTGCTCATGATTTATACAATACGTTAAATTTCAGATTAAGATTTTAAGAGCACTTTTATGAAAAGGGACCAGCTTGGTAACTGACGAACTTTTCCAAGCCTGGGCCTCTGCTCTTATTGATTATGCTCAGTAATCCGTTGGTCCCTTACTAGATCCTGTTGAGCTCAGACCTAAATTTATTCTTCTTTTCTCTATTTCTGCTTCTTCATTCTTCAGCCGCTTCCTTCCTTGCTTCCTCCCTTCTACTTTGTATTTTAAACACATCTTACTCACAGTAATAATCCTGTCATGAAGATAACAGATTTTAGACCATTTAGGGTTTAATAAAGTAATACGAATTGTACCAGTACATGCATTCTATGAAATGAACTCTAAACAATGTTAATGCATGAAAATAAAACATGATAATGCAAAGAAAATCCTGACAGCTGGGTCTGAAAATCCTCTAAACCCGCTGTTCAACTAAAATCACAATTCTGATAGAATATACTCTTCATCTTAATTTAGGCCACCTCTGAGCTAATTCGAAACCTCCGAAGAAAGCATGAAGAATGACAAAGTAACTGCCATCAAAAAACAGAGTAAAAGCACACGAGAGAAGTAGGAAAATCCTCACCGGTGGGAAAAAAAACTAAGCATCGGGCAAAAAAAAACTCTCATCGACGGGCGGAAACACTATAAGTCAGATGGTAAACTCAGTAAGCCACCACAACGGCGGAGACCATACAGCCTAAGGGTTCCGCAGCAAAATAAAATGTCGGAAAAAAAACCTCTAAAAAATGGCAGCATCAGACCTTGGAAACACTACAGCACCGAACGACTAGTTCAATGAGGAGCCATAACGGCGGAAGTCATATCGACTAAGGGCTCTGTAGAAGTAGAAAACATTGGCAAAAAACTAGAACAAATCATCGTCGAACGAAAAACTTGGAGGACTGTGAATCAGTGAAGCAAAGGGCTAGGCTTCCGATAAAATGTCAAACACAATCCCGATAGCGAAAGAAAGCAAATCATTAAAAAAAAAACCCACGAAATTGACAAATATATGGGATTTCTTCAGGGTGCTTGCAATCTACCTCGAAACGGTGGCAACGCACAGGACTAAAAAATAGAAAATGTCGATAGTCAAAAGTTTTGAAAAAATAAACAAAGGAGATAAAAACATTAGCGAAAAACATGACTGTCCATCGGGACTTTCATATTTTAGCTTCCGCAACGGTGGCTGCATAGAGGACTACGGCCTCAATTCATTGTTCAATAAATTTCCGACAGCAAAAAGGAAATTATCTACAAATCAAAGCTTCAAGTTCAAACCAAAAGCATCAGCAGACAAAAGATAGTCATTCAACTTCCGAAAATGCTAAACACTTAACCTCAATCCATCCTCAAAAGATCCAACTTGTAGCAGAGGAACAACAAATTTCAGCAATCCCAAACAAATACAGGCAAGATAAAATTCAAAGGAGGGTCCAAAATTTTAAAAAATTTGGGAAATTGTTGCAGCTACAACAATTGGTGACTACCTGGTGAACCTAGATCTCTAGACAATTTCTTCCTTAAGTAACAAACCGTTTGACAATAAAACCAACATGTTGAATTCTTCTAGATGTCTATATTTTCCAAACGGAAAATGTATGTACTTGTAATCATTGATGATAGTCCAATTTAGGAAAATGGAAACCAAGATTTCAAAGTCAAGATAACTCTTTTGAGGCCAGGAATATGAGTTTCATTTTTAACCTCTGTCTTCGGGTTGCTTCTAGCTTGGACACCACAGGATTGTAACATATGGTAAATAGAAATATTCATTTGTTCCTCATTCCCATGCCATTTTGCACTTTTGTGCTTTTGGACTTTTGTCCTTTATTTTGAGTCCTCCTGCATGCCTTTCTTTCTGAATTTTTTATTCAGGCTCCTCTATCCATAGTGTCCTTTTGTGTGAGAGATGTATTTAATTTTCAGCTCATGGACAGAGAAGAACTTTGGCAATTTTGTACTCATATGATTTAGTACTTTTTTTTGATACATATTGCTTTCTCAGAATATTCTTGACTCTTATTTGCCTTTTGGCTTTCAATTCTTGGCATGGGATCATTTATATATAATATACTATTTACCATGCTTCCTTTCCATGGGTCTTCTGCTGTCACCCCCTAAGACATTTCTTAAATGTGAGATGGATGGAGCCTCGAAATAGTATTCCAGACCTTTTGATCTTGAGTTATTTTACAAGGATTAAGTAGGACTTCAATGTGTTCATAGCCATTTCGGAAAACTGCTAACTAGAATAAATTCTTTCAGATAAAACAATAGTACACAGTTGATCCGTCGGACCTCAAATTGAGTGCATTAAAAGTTTATTTAAAGAATGTGTTAATCAGTTTGCTAAATTCATCACATAGCATGCACAGTTAATTAAGTGCTGAAATCTGATATAACAACAAACTAAATAGGAAAGGAAACAACAAAACTGAACAGAAATGAGAAACACTGAAACAGAGAGCCAAAAACACTAAAATTGATAACGGAGTTCACCCCCTTCACCAGGCTACGTCTCCGGGTCCCTCTCCAATGGGTACTGATCCAATTAATCTCTTTAAGATGGTACAAAATGGTTCTGGAATCAACTTCAACAAATGCAAGAAGAATGCTGTACAAAGTCTTTAAGACCTCTCTTTTGGAAATTACAATTAGCCTTCGAAAGGCAAAGAAAGCTAAAATATAACAGAGAATGTCGACTTCAAAAGAAACAGCATCTGCGCACTCCACAACAACTCCCCAAGTTTCTCATAACAGAAAAACGAAGCTCTGTGCTCTAACGCAATCTGAATCTCCTCTCTTCTGTCTCTGCCTCTGCAAAATCAAAATGCAGCAGCTGTACAAATAGAATGTTGGACATAGTGTCCTCAAGACCCCTCTCTGGAAATTACAATCTGGTCTTTAGAAGCAAATGAGCCAAATTATAACAGAGTATGGTCGACTTCTAAATACGACAGCAATCTGGATAAATTACAGCTGAACTCTCGGGGATCTGAATCTCCCTTCACTGGGATCCCCCTAAACAGAATGCTGTGCAAAGCCTTCAAGACTTCCTCTTCTTGAAATTACAAAATGGCCTTCAAAAGGCAAAGAAGCCAAATCATAATAGAGTATAGTCGACTTTTCATACAAACAACATTTGAAATTAACAGCAAAACTCTCTTCCTCACAGAAACATGATGCTCTGTGCTCTAACCAATCTCTGCCCCCTCAATGTGGCCAGAATCGCGTTTATAAAAGCGTTCAGTAGCCTCCCCATAAGTAACGGGTTCGACAACTGTTATCTTCTTTATTATCGTTACAACCATATGCTAAACTGAACCATACAATCCTACCAAATCACTACACAAGCGTTATGTTACCACGACGTTCCATATCCCTGAACCATTGCAACTAACTCCACACATATGTTGACTCACAACTCGTGGCAATGACCGCCATGCACAGGTGTTGCACCATACTAAACCGCGCACCAAATGCAAACCGTGTAACTGTTGATGTCACCACTACTTCGCGAATGTCGCAGCATCACAACATCCAAAACGTCGCAGCATCGTAGCATCCATAACATCGCAACGAACGTGATACACAAATGTCACAGCAAACATGATCACGCACCCTTATCTAGCCGTCAGCAACGTCATTTAACCGTGCACAAGACCGCTAGAGGGTATATACTTGACCGCGTGAACCATTCGATATTCCATTTGACGGTGCGCAAACTGCGCGGCCCCTTGCGATAACTGCACAGCCCATAACTGCGTGACCCTTGCGATAACTACGCAACCCCTAACTGCGTGCCATGCGATAACTACGTGGCCCTTGCGATAACTGCGTAGCTCATAACTGCGCAGCCCTTGCACTATGTTTAGCATATGAGTTAAAAACATATGTTATGTTCTTTGAAACATAGATTAGCAACCATTGTACCGTATTGGATCAGTGTAATTTTTGAAGATGAATAATCCACCGAATCACTCCTCCCCATTGGAGAGCTTTTGGACCACCAAAAGCCTGAGTCACTCTGCAAGTAAGTGAGGGTACAACTCCCTCACTTTCCCAATCTCCATCCATCTTGCCTTGCTAGGATGAATTCCTTCTTCTTTCTTCTTCCTTTCTGCTCGCTCATCGAGTAGAATTTCCATCATGGCTTTCATGCTCATAAAAGCCTCCAGAAACTCAGTTTCTGAAATAACAGGTTTTTCCCATTCTGTATGTCCTTCTTCTTCCCCTCGTGGAGAAGACATGGTTCTTGAGAATGTTCTCCTCGAGCCAATATCAGGATCTCCTTTGATTAATTCTCCTTCACCACGCTTCGATTTGGACTAGGTAAGCATTTACAAACTTGCACAAGCAGTTAACCTGCTCTGATACCATAATATGATCCGTTGGACCTCAACTTGAGTGCATTAAAAGTTTATTTAAAGAATGCGTTAATCAGTTTGCTGAATTCATCACATAGCTTGCACAGTTGATTAAGTGCTGAAATCTGATATAACAACAAACTAAACAGGAAATGAAACAACAAAACTAAACAGAAATGAGAAACACTGAAATAGAGAGCCACAAACATAGAAATTGATAACAGAGTTCACCCCCTTCACCGGGCTACGTCCATTAGAGGAAATTTCAACTCAAAATGGGCCTCCTAAAATGAACTAATAAAATAATAGTTAAAATAATAAAATAATATTTATTAATTTTGGAGGAAGAAAAGAAAAAACTACTTTTTTGTTTGTATTTTTGACATATCTCCCTGTGTTTTTACTCAAATTTTGATCGAGAGAGCTCGTTGGATGCAGAATTAAATTCCACATCCAACGAGTACCCACTCGGCATACTTTTGACGGACCTCGCTACCCCAAAAACAAGAAATACCTGAGAAAATGGAATGATGATTTCATCATTCCATTTTTTCATGGATTTCTTGTTTTTGGGGTAGCGGGGTCCGTCAAAAGTATGCCGAGAGGGTTCTAGTTGGATGCGGAATTTAATTCCACATCCAACGAGCTCTCCCGATCTAAATTTGAGTAAAAAAACAGGGATATATGTCAAAAATACAAAAAAAAAAGTAGTTTTTTTTATGATACCTATCCCCAAATTTATATTAAAAAAGTGTTTAAGACCTATACGGTATTTCAAATTTAAAGAAATTTCATTGGCTAACACATGATGACATGGAATTTGAATAAAAGTTAAAAGGCCCATTTTGAGTTGAAATTTCATCTACTGTCCAGGTCCCTCTCCAATGGGTACCGATCCAATTAATCTCTTTAAGATGGTACAAGATGGTTTTGGAATCAACTTCAGCAACTGCAAGCAGAATGCTGTACAAATTCTTTAAGACCTCTCTTCTGGAAATTACAATTAGCCTTCGAAAGGAAAAGAAAGCTAAAATATAACAGAGAATGTCGACTTCAAAAGAAACAGCATCTGCGCACTCCACAGCAACTCCCCAAGTTTCTCATAACAGAAAAATGAAGCTCTATGCTCTAATGCAATCTGAATCTCCTCTCTTCTATCTCTACCTCTGTAAAATCAAAATGCAGCAGTTGTACAAACATAATGCTGGACAGAAATTCCTCAAGACCCCTCTCTAGAAATTACAATCTGGTCTTCAAAAGCAAATGAGCCAAATTATAACAGAGTATGGTCGACTTCTAAATACGACAGCAATCTGGATAAATTATAGCTGAACTCTCGGGGATCTGAATCTCCCTTCACTGGACTCCCCCTAAATAGAATGCTGTGCAAAGCCTTCAAGAATTCCTCTTCTGGAAATTACAAAATGGCCTTCAAAAGGCAAAGAAGCCAAATCATAACAGAGTATAGTCGACTTTGCATACAAACAACATCTGAAAATTAACAGCAAAACTCTCTTCCTCACAGAAACACGATGCTCTGTGCTCTAACCAATCTCTGCCCCCTCAATGTGGCCAGAATCACGTTTATAAAAGCGTTAAGTGGCCTCCCCATAAGTAACGGGTTTGACAACTGTTATCTTCTTTATTATCGTTACAACCATATGCTAAACTGAACCATACAATCCTACCAAATCGCTGCACAAGCGTTATGTTACCACGACGTTCCATATCCCTGAACCATTGCAACTAACTCCACGCATATGTTGACTCACAACACGTGGCAATGACCGCCACGCATAGGTGTTGCACCATACTAAACCGCGTAACTATTGATGTCACCACTACTTCGCGAATGTCACAGCATTGCAACATCCAAAATGTCGCAGCATCCATAACGTCGTAGCGAACGTGATACACAAATGTCGCAGCAAACGTGATTGTGCACCCTTATCTAGCCGTCAGCAGCGTAATTTAACCGTGCACAAGGCCACTAGAGGGTATATACTTGACCGCGCGAACCATTCAATATTCCATTCGACGGTGCGCAAACTGCGCAGCCCCTTGTGATAACTGTGTAGCCCATAAATGCGTGGCCCTTGCGATAACTGCACAGCCCCTAACTGCGCGCCATGCGATAACTGCACGGCCCTTGCGATAACTGCGCGACCCTGCACTATGTTTAGCATATGAGTAAAAACATTTGTTATGTTCTTCGAACCATAGATTAGCAACCATTGTACCATATTGGATTAGTGTAATTTTTGAAGATGAATAATCCACCGGATCAACAATCTTATAATCAATGATTTTAGTTAATCCAGAATTCTGATGCTCTCCATGCAACCAAAAGTTTGCTTCTTTTATTGAAATCCATCAAAATCTAAACTAGAACAAACAGAGATAAAGTAAATCAAAATAAACAACCAAATCAATTTATTTATGTACAAAACAAAAACAAAAATAAGGAAAAATAAGGTTTGAGAACTAAACCATTAACTGGTAAGTTCTCTTCCCACCCCTGTAAATCTTGCAACTTGTAGGTTGAGGGGCCAAGTTTTGCAGCAATCTGAAAATGGCCTACCCATAACTGTTGAAACTTCGTGTGCTTCCCCTTTTCATCATGCGGGTGATCCCACTTAAGAACCAGGTCTCCCACTTCAAACTCCTTCTTTCCAGCTTTATGTTTATCAAACCACCGCTTCAATACTTCCTGTTGATGCTTAAAATGTTCTTTGGCCCTGGACCTAGATTCTTCCGCCTTCAAAAGATTATAGATTCTAATTTCCAAGATTTTTTTATCTGTGCCTCTAGACTCTTGAGCTATTATGGAAGATGGTAGCATAATGTTAGGAGGAAGTATAGCCTCTTTTCCATAAACAAGGGTATACGGTGACACACCTAAGGAATTCTTGGGTGTGACCCTATCAACCCAAAGAGCGTTTGATAATGGTAAATGCCAACTTCTCTGGTTTTATATCACAGTCTTTTTTATGATCCTAATCAGATTCTTGTTTGTAGATTCTGCCAAACCATTTCCTTGTGGGTAATAGTTCGCAGAATAATGCAACTTAATTATTCTTTCATGAGCAAATGCGATTAATCTAATAGAAGAAGAATAAGTAGCATTATCGAAAGCCAGGGAAATTGGAACCCCAAACCTGGTCATAATATGATCTTGCAAAAAAATCCATGACCGCATCTTCGTTCACTTTACGTAACGGAATTGCCTCGACCCATCTAGTGAAGTAGTCAGTTGTCATCAAAATGTATTTGTGTTGCAAGGAAGAATTTGATTTTATCTCTCCAATGATATCAATTCCCCATTGCTCAAATGGTTCTGTTATCATCACAGGCTTCAATAGTCCTGCTTCTTTGGCTTGTCTTCCCCCACTCCTCTGGCAGATATCACACTTTTTGACATGGGCGTGTGTGTCCTTGAATAGTGTGGGCCAATAATATCCGGCTCTGAGAATCTTGTGGGTTGTCGTATCTCCAGAAAAATGACCTCTAGCAGGCCCATCATGTAACTCTGTTATGACCTTCTTTGCATCTTCTTTCTCTAAACATCTGAGAAGGACTCCATCATAATTCTTCCTGAATAAAATTCCATCAATGATCTGAGATGCAGCTGATTTAAGGCGCAATTCTCTTCGCTGCTTGGAATTCCAATGTTCTGGCAACAATCCTTCCTAAAGGTAATGAACAAGGTCTCGGTACCAGGAATCTAGAGCTGTGAAAAGATGACATACAACAATCATATGTAACTCAGCGTCATTTTCCCAATTTTTTTCTTCATTGGTGTTACCTTCAGCCATTAGTTTGCATAGTCCTTTCCCTTTAACTATGGATGCTAGTTTGAATTCGAGGTCATATTCTTGTAAAACTATTACCTAGTTGCCTCTTCTTTCTCCTAATTTCTTTTTGCACGAAAAGAGACCTTACAGCTGGGTACAGAACTATTACCTTCGTCCGGTTCTTAAGTATGTATGGCCTAAATTGTTTTACTGCTTTGAAGACTGCATAAGCGTGTTTATCCACAGCTGGGTAATTCAATTCGGCTCCCTGCAGACTAGTGCTCATAAATGATATGGGGTACTCATCTCCCCCATCTTCCTTCTGAGTAAACACCGCTGCTAATGAATCGTCAGATGCGAAAGTGTACAAAATAAAATCTTTCTCAAAATTTGGACTTTTGAGAGAGGGTGCATGAGCAATAGAAGTCTTTATTTTACTGAATGCATTCTTCTCTTCATCATTCCACTTGAATTGTACACTTTGTTTCACCATTTCCTGCAAAGGTTTAACAATTTGAGTGAAATCTGGCAAAAACCTTCACATGAAATTTATTGTCCTCATGAATGATTGCATACCTTTTTTGTTATGGGGTAAATGGATCTATTCGATAGCTTTGATCCTTTCTGGGTCTATGGAGATCCCATTTTTAGAAACCACGTGACCCAGTAGCTTTCCTTCTATAACCGCAAACACACATTTCCTTGGATTCAGTTAGATGCCATATTTTCGACAACGCTCAAAAATTTGTTTTAGATGGAATGCGTGTTCTTCTCTCTTCTTTGAAAATATCGTGACATCGTCGAGATATACTACAACACTACGACCAATTAGACCGTGGAAAGCTATATCCATAGCCCTCTGGAAAGTAGCCCCAACGTTAATGAGTCCAAAGGGCATCCTTCTATAAGCAAAAGTTCCCCATTTTGTTCTGAAGGTAGTTTTAAGTTTGTCTTCTTCAGCTACTAACACTTGATTGTAGCCAGAGAATCCATCTAATAATGAAAATAACTCAGAACCTGAAACTATCTGCAATATCTGTTCCATGGGTGGGACTGGATAGTTGTCTTTGTCTGAAGCACAATTTAGGTTTCTGAAATCCACACATAGCCTGATTTCTCTAGATTTTTTTCTTACCGATACCAAATTTGAAACCCATTTCGAGTGTCTGACTTTGAATATAATTTTGGCATCCAATAATTTCTTCACTTCATTCTGAATTAACGGCTCCAGTTTTGGATGCATTTTTCTCAACTACTGTTGATAAGGATTGACTCCCGATTTAATAGGGATGACATGCTGTATAATCTTGGTGTCATATGTTTTAAGCTCTTCATATGTCCAGGAAAATTCATCTTTGTACTGTTTGAACAAACTAATGAACTTATTTCTTTCACCCGAGGAACAACACTTTCCTAAATTTACATATTTGGGTTTAACTTTAGTTCCCAAATTTATCAGCTTGAATTGCAAAGATGAGCTATGAGTCTTGACATTTTCTGGTCTTCTGAATTTGTTGTCTAAATCAAACATCCGCTCTAAGGTCCTGACCCCTTTAGGAATGAAGTTATCAAATTTTAACTTAGCTTGGTGTTCTTCGTCATCGATAATTATCCCTTTGAAAGTTTCATCATTCATCAAACATTCCAAGATTTGTTGATCATCATCAAAATCTCATAGGTTAGTAATCATGTCTGGAACCGAAGGCCTGAAAAGTAATTCAATAGAACACTTGTTATTTGAAGGTACAAGCCTTGCAGCTGAGGTAGCTAACAAGTCAGCTGCTGCATTCTTAAGTCTAGGAATGGATACATTATTAAATGCAAAAAATTTGTCAGCAACTCCCACACTTCATTCTGATAAGCTTTTAAATGAGGTGAGATGCAACGTATCTATTTTTGAATTTGATTTACAATTATTTCAGAATCCCCATACACTTTCAGATTTTATACTTTTAATTCAATTGCTTTTCTTAGTCCCTGAACTAATGCTTCATATTCGGCTGTGTTATTGGTACATTCAAACTCTAATCTACATGACAGAAAATGTTTATTTTTCTTTGGATCAATCTGGACACAGCCAGCTCTTGATCCTTCCAAAGTTTTAGATCCATTAAAAAAAAGTGTCCAAAAACTATCTACTTCTATTGTACATGAATCAACAACTACATCTGAAACTAAGTCTACTATTTTACAGTCAAATTCATCAGCCCGTGAAAATCGAAGGAGATTGGGCTGTGTGTCTGGTGTACCACTGGATTCTTTTGCTTGGTAATTTCCCAGTTCAAGATCAATAAAGTAATTCCCCAACATAGAATTCACTGGTTCATTCTTACCCTCCAACTGAGTAACATTGTGCTTCATATGGGGATCTCTTAATACTTTTATTTGGTTAGGAATTCCCTTATAAGGCAACCACATATGTGACCGATCTGATGCAAGATATCCATTTAGCTTTGCTGACCAATATCGACTCAAAACAAGTCCATATGCCTTAGGTATGTCTGCTACTACAATATCGATGAACTGACATACCTTTTGATTTGAAGATAATCGAATCAGAACATCCTCCATTTCCCCAATTACCTTCACATTTGTTCTGTCTAACTGAATAACCTTCTAGGTAGATGGTTTAGGCTGTCCATTTATCTTTTTGTAGACTAAAAGTGGCATAACATTGACTGATGCCCCTGAGTCTACTAAACAGTTGTGCACGTTATGGTTGAAAATTTCAAAAGTTAATAGAAATGGTGGGGTTTTGTATTTAGGCTTACCTCCCACACTTGCTTCACCAATTTCTTCTTCTTTAGGTTGATTGTCAGTGGGAAGCTTTTCCTCATGTATTTCAAGTGCTTTTAACAATATTTCTTTCTGCTGAGGCACATTGCACATTTCGAACAACGAGATATTTTCCTTAGCCCTCTTAATATCTTCCACAATATCATACTCCATCTTATTTTCTTTGAGATTCTTTTTTACATCATCAGTCTTCTCCTTAATGGGCTCAGACATGCATGTTGATTTGCTTTGGATTTTGACTCGTAATGGTGAATTCAGGTATCTTATCAGCTGTGGTGCTCTTTTGAATTTTCTTTACATTCTTTTGAAGTCTCTTGATTTTCGGGAGTACTGATCTGTCCTCTTTTATCAAACCTTGACTTCTTGTTTTCACATTTGTTTATGATATCTCCTCCGGTTTCAGATAACCTTCTTCTTTTGTATCGAAAAGTGAGATACAGTCCCATAAAACCAAAGCATCATCCTCTTGTTTTTCTGTGGATTTATTTCCTTTTCCTCCTCCTCATTAGCTTCTGTTAGTTTAGAGTCCAATAGCTGATTCATTACTAATGTCATTGAATTGATCCATTGAGGGAATTTTTTTTTAGAATGAGGCTGCTGATGAAAGGTGTAAAAATTATCCATCCCTACCTCTGTTAAGTTCATTGATGCAGGATTGTGTGGAGGAGGTTTAGAATGATTGTTTTCTTCTCTCTTTTTATAGTAAGGCTTAAAAGCTTTATGGGCCTCCTTTTCTTTTTCTAGATCTATCACTCTGTTAGATAGTTTCTGCATCATTTTCAACATTCCTTCAAAGTCATGTGACTGCTCCTCCTTAGGATTAGTAAATAATAAGGCTTTCTTACCAAAAGTTTTTTCTCCCGACTGCTCAGGATAATCTTCTATGCTCTCTTTTTTAGCTTCTACTCTCTCGGCTTCTTCATAAGTTTCTGACAACGTAGGTTTGACTTGCATCTTGGAAAACATAGCCAAGTCAGGCCCTAAAGCTGAAATATAGTATTCGATCAGAACCTTATCATACGGTTTATCAGTTGCAGAGAAATTCTTAAGATAAGTAGCAAACCTTTGGGTGAAACTATGCACTTTTTCTTTTCTTTCTTTCTTTAAAGCACACAACCCTTTCATTAATGCTGCATGAGTTTTTTGGACTACATACTTACTTCTAAATATTCTTTCGAAAGTATCCCAGTCTGTGATTGAGTTTGCAGGCAGAGCAAAATACCATGAGGTTGCTGCTCCTTTCAGGGTATGTGGAAACAATCTGCAAACTACATATTCATGTTCTCCAGCCCTTAGTCCTTCTATATCCAAGTAAAATCTTTTCAAATGATCATCTACTAAATATTTTTCACTTGGGTCAAACTTGGGCAGCATTTTCTCAAAATCCTGAGGTAAGTCATGTAAAGGGGGTGCCAGGTTTAAAGGTGACCTATCCCTCCAAGCAAGTGGTGGATTCGGTCGGTTGGGTGGCTGATTTGCATTCACGTTTTCCATGAGTCTGGGTGGAGAATGAGGTGGTGAATGAACAGGTGAACGGTAAGGTGCATCTGGTCCCACTTGATTCAAAGGCTGAACAACTTCCTGCAAGGCTATTTCTACCAGTTCTTCAAAATCTCCAACCAACACCGCGTCTTCCAATATAGGACGGTCTTTCTTCTTATATTCTCTTCTGGGCAAGACAGGAATAATTGGTAATCCTCCAATATTCTTCACATATGCCCTAGTATGTCTTCTCATATCATTAACTACTTCGTTATCGATAGAATATAGATTCTCTTTACCTTTCTCTTCAGGAATTGGATTGGGAAACAAAATGATTTCAGAGCTATCGCCGGTGGAATAATCTCGAGAAAATAAGTTTCCTCAGCCAGCCATGCACTGGCTTCCCTCCTTCTAGCGCCAAAAACTATTGACGCCTAGAAAATCACAAGTAACAACAATTAGGGATTCTCCCCAGTAAACGTTCCCAACTAGCCCATTACTGTTTGGTATGGGGAATCTGTCCGGTTTACGGTCTGGCTACCGTAGGTCAAGTAACAAAAATAAAGGGTTTTACTAGTTATGGCCCGATCCACCGTGTATGTTTTTAGTTTCTGTATTTGAGTATGAGATGCAAGTGCCTATCTAAAAATGTAGATTGATAGAGAATACGAGGAGCGGTCACAATGTGATGCGTAGGTTCTTACCTCTCGTCTTAACTCTCTCGCATCTAAACTACACACAACAAGAAAAAACTAAAACTAACTATCTAACCTATCCCTAGGGAGCAAGATTATTATTCATCAATGAGTAATGTATTTTGTGCATGCATTAAGAAAAATAACAGATAGCTATTACTCCTTTCAAAACACATGAACATTTATAGATATATGAGCAACCAGATAGCTAATTGTTTATGAACAACATTCATTACTCATAGTGGAAATTTCATTGAATAAACTAGAGCGCATTCATAACAAGAACATAGGTTCAAAGAGTTAGAATGATCTCACAGTTAGTGGATAACAACTGAAAACGAAGTAGTTCACATTCAACAAATCCATTACACAACATTTGAAACCTTCCACAAATCTTTCTCCAACAGGAAACTTGTAATTTCTTTATGCAAATGGAAATAGTTCTTCTTACATTATACTCTCACAAATCTATCTAGGAAAAAAGTCCTTCTATCTAACTCTCCTATATTTATACTACAAGCAAAACTCTTGGGCTTCCCCTCGGTGACATTTGGGCTCCCCCCAACCGTTCAATCCCACAATTTTTTCTTTTGCGGGTGCTCATGATTTATACAATACGTTACATTTCCGATTAAGATTTTAAAAGTGCTTTTATGAAAAGGGACCAGCTTGGTAACTGACGAACTTTTCCAAGCCTAGGCCTCTGCTCTTATTGATTATGCTCAGTAATCCTTTGGTCCCTTACTAGGTCCTGTTGAGCTCAAACCCAACTTTCTTCTTCTTTTCTCTATTTCTACTTCTTCATTCTTCAACTGCTTCCTTCCTTGTTGCCTCCCTTCTACTTTGTATTTTAAACACATCTTACTCGCAGTAATCATCCTGTCATGAAGATAGTAGATTTTAGATCATTTAGGGTTTAATATAGCAATACGAACTGTACCAATACATGCATTCTGTGAAATGAACTCTAAACAATGTTAATGCATGAAAAGAAAACATGATAATGCAAATAAAATCCTGACAGCTGGGTCTGAAAATCCTCTAAACCCGCTGTCCGACTAAAATCACAACCATGATAGAATATACTCTTCATCTTATTCTAGGCCACCTCTGAGCTAATTCGAAACCTCCGAAGAAAGCATGAAGAATGAAAAAGTAACCGCCATCGAAAAATAGAGTAAAAGCACACGAGAGAAGTGGGAAAACCCTCACCGATGGGAAAAAAAACTAAGCATCGGGTGAAAACAAAATCTCATCGATGGGCGGAAACACTATAAGTTGGATGGTAAACTCACTAAGCCACTGCAATGGCGGAGACCATACAGCCTAAGGGTTCCACATCAAAATAAAATGTCGGCGAAAAAAACTCTAAAAAATGGCAGCATCAGACCTCAGAAACACTACAGTACCAGACGACTAGTTCAATGAAGAGCCATAACGACGAAAGTCATATGGAATAAGGGCTCCGTAGCAGTAGAAAACATCGGCAAAAAATTAGAACAAATCATCGGCGAATGGAAAAATCAGAGGACTGTGAATCAACAAAGCAAAGGGCTAGGCTTCCAATCAAATGTCAAACATAATCCCGGTAGCGAAAGAAAGCAAATCATTAAAAAAAAAAAAAACCCATGGAATCGGAAAATATATGGGCTTTCTTCGGGGTGCTTGGAATCTGCCATCCGAAATGATGGTAATGCACAGGACTAAAAAATAGAAAACGTCGATAGTCAAATTTTTTGAAAAAATAAACAAAGGAGACAAAAGCATCGGCGAAAAACATGACTGTCCATCGGGACTTTCATATTTTAGCTTCCGCAACGGTGGCTGCGTAGAGGACTATGGCCCCAATTCATTGTTCAATAAATTTTCGACAGTGAAAAGGAAATTATCTCCAAATCAAAGCTTCAAGTTCAAACCAAAAGCATCAGCAGACAAAAGATAGTCATTCAACTTTTGAAAATGCTAAACACTTAACCTCAATCCATCCTCAAAAGATCCAAACTTGTAGCAGAGGAACAACAAAGTTCAACAATCCCAAGCAAATCCAAGCAATATAAAATTCAAAGGAGGGTCCAAAATTTTAAAAAATTTGGGAAATTGTTGTAGTTGCAACAACTCAGTAGGTGCAAACACGAATTGTTTCCCTAGTGTAAATGGGTTAGATCTATAACAAAGCATAAACAATTATGAAATCCTTTCCCTAGACTTGGAAAGATTACTTGATCATAATGAAACCTTTACCTTACGTCTGAAGGTTGTCCTTGCTAGATGGAGGTCCTTAGCTCAGTTGATGTTTGAATAGCCTACACATATCAGATCCAACAAAGACATATGGAAACATACAAGATAATCGAGTTAATCTATATCAATGACCAAAGAGAAAGATAATAAACAATGGATCATAAACAACAAATTACACAAATTTTATGGAAAATGGAAAACACATTGTATTAATGAAATAGATGGAAAGATTACAACCAAGCTTCGATGCTGTGCTTCTCCCCAATTGCTTTTGATTCAAAAAATATACAAGCCGCTCACTTAAGATCCAATCTCTTTTCCCCTCATACCTAGAGTAATTCCAATAGCATAAAGGTACTCTTCTAGTCTTCCCCAATCCATGAGTGTGAGGTTCATTATATAAGCCAAAAGGAGATCAAATGAGTTGAGATTCTTTTGGAGGAAGGTCAGGGGTTCGAGTGCCACCTAATATCATCACTTGGGATAAGTCACCATTAGGACTTTCTTCTAGAAGGTTCTCTTTTTTTCCTTTTGTGAGCGTTGATGCTCTTTACATGCTAGAAACAAGTGTCAGGAATGGATGATGCTCTTTTCCCAAATGTTGGAGCAGTAATACATCCTTAGTATATAGTTTAGACCTTAGGCTTACTTCATTTTCCTTCATGTAATGATATCCTATGGTTTAGACTTAGGAGAGTTGATTATGCAATATATCTAGTTATTTTGGCCCGTTCACACCTACAACAACGCCCTAGTTTGGTCAACATAGTCCATTTACACCCTCATTAATACATTGGGGTGCTACCTCCTTGATTTGGGGGATCTAGGTTTGACTAAGTGCGCTAGCGGTGTATTTTTCCTAGTTTGGCTCTCCTAGGAGTATTTATTGCCACCTTGAGCCTCCCACTCACCTCTATCTTCTCACCCATGCTTTTCTATGACTCATTAATGACCCAACACACCTCACCAATGTTCATGCCTTGGTTCTTGTCTGTTTGCGCTGAGTTGGGGCTCCATTGGTCCACCTAGGGGGAATTGAGGTCAAATCTCACCATGACACATTTACAACTCCAATTGGATTCCATATCCTCTCGAATTTGTCCAATGTACTAAAAATATGTATCATACACATCTTCAAGATGTGCTGTAATATAATGGTTTGATATTAGCACCTTTCACATGTTCTATTCCAGTTACATCTGTCTCTTTGTTTTCTCTTGCATATTTTGTCAAACAATTTGATGGTGAAATTGTTCTAGCTCCTAGATCTAACTCGAGAAGAAATTCTCACATGGTATCAGAGCTAGTTGTAGCTACAACAAATATTGCGAGGTTGAGTTTCCTTTTAGAGCATATTTCCAGTTTATGTGAGTGCTTTTGATTGCAGGTTTTACAACAACTTCATGGATTCGAAAGATGTTCCTATCCTTTCCCCACTCAATTATTCTGAATGGAAGTTGAAGATGTGTGAATATCTCAAGAGGCAATGTCTTTATGATGTGTCCATTGGTGCTATGAGAGAGCCAAAGTCATTTCAAGAGAAGTATGACTGGCTTAATGAAAATCATAGAGCCTATGGAACTATGTGTCTAGCTATACCTCCTACAATGCGTTGCCTCCTTGATTTTGTTGATTACCCATTCAAGCTTGGGAGAAATATAGATGAAGCTCTTGGCATGTAGAAAGAATATGTGAGCTATATGGAGAGCAAGCAAATGGGAACCTCCTTATGTGTTCTTCCTCCTATGATCTCGGCCTCATGCATTTCTCAAGAAGTTATTCAAAATGAAGAAGAAGTAGCTAAAGATTCAACAAATGATCCAACTCAAGTTTCTTGCTCTGTGTCTTCCTCTCCTTTTCAAGAAACTATGTTTCATGAAGATAACATATGAGTTGCCGCCATCACTACTGCTGAAGATTTATCTATCCATTCTACACCCTTCTCCTCTATGTCTTGTGTTACGGATGGGGAAGATGTATTGCTAATTGATGTTCATAGCGAGCCTTCTCTAGAAGATGGGTCTTCTTCACATGAGAGTATTGGTTCTAAAGATGGAGAGGTTTAATTTTCAAGTGAAGATGTCTCATTGATTCACACTATTTTTCCCATGTATTCCTCCACCATCACCAATAGAGTTCCTTCAAGTTCATATGAAGATGGAGAAGCCCTTGTCCTCACAATGGCACACCTTCTTGGAGCTGATTACAAACTTCACTCAAATTTGATGCTTCAAGATCCTCATGACTTGCTTGGGATCACCTATTCTCAAGCACCTTCAGTCTCTTTCAGGAATGACATCTTGTTTGGTTCGAGGTTCAAGTCTGAAGAGCACCATTCGCTCTCCTATCAATGCATTTCAGTTATTCTATATGGTCTAAGGATTCATCATGCAACTATTCCTGAGTTGGTTGAGCACATTCCACTTCTTCCAAAGAAGAATATTCCTCCAGAAATTTTTATTTAGTTTGGAGTATATGCAGCCTTGTTTCTATGTCATAATCATTTTTTTGAGGTGAGGTTTTGTCTCATGAGGTTTTCCTCCTTACCTCTGTTACATGGATCAATAAAATTTGTAAAAGTTGACTTGTGCCTTTGTTGCCAAGGCCTCAATAAATAATGTGATGTATTAATTCTAGATTAATGGGGGGTGTTGGAGTAGTAATACATCCTTAGTACATAGTTTAGACCTTATACTAACTTCATTTGCCTTCATGCAATGATATCCTATGGTTTAGATTTAGGAGAGTTGATTCTGCAATATATCTAGTTATTTTGGCCTGGTCACACCTACACCAATGCCCTATTTTGGTCAACCTATCCCATGTGCACCCTCATTAATGCATTGGGGCCCTAACTCCTTGATTTGGGGGATCCATGTTTGACTAAGTGTGCTAGTGGTGTATTTGGACTATTTTGGCTCTCCTAGGAGCATTTATTGCCACCTTAAGCCTCCCACTCACCTCTATCTTCTCACCCACACTTTCCAAGGACTCATTAATGACCCACCACACCTCACCAATGTTCACATATTGGTTTTTGACTGTTTGAGCTGAGTTGGGGCTCCATTGGTCCACCTAGGGGGGGTTGAGGTCAAATCTCACCGTGACACATATACAACTCCAATTGGATTCCAGAGCCTCTTGAATTTGTCCAATGTACTAAAAATATGTATCATACACATATTCAATATGTGTTGTAATATAATGGTTTGATATTAGCACCTTTCACATGTTCTATTCCAGTTATTTCTGTCTCTTTGTTTTCTCTTGCATATTTTGTCAAACAATTTGATGGTGAAATTGTTCTAGCCCCTAGGTATAACTTGAGAAGCAATTCTCACACCAAAGGAAAAGATTTTCAATGATGCTTTATGTCAACTAGCAAGAGGCTTCAACCTTGGATGATTCTCTATGTCAAGAGACAAGGTGCGTTAGAGCTCCTAGGAATGGGATTCTAGCAAGGAAAAATTCCTCCAAAAGGTTTTTTGGCATAAAAATTTTAGGGATTTAGGCGAGGTGAAAATATTTAGGTGTAACTTAGTACCTTTGAGGTACATTAGAATAGGTGCTCTATTGTAATTGATACATGATATACCTATTGTGCTATCTAACTATTGTTTTAGCCTGAGATAAGTGATGTAAATTGTGGCTACTACTAAAAAATCTAAGTGTATTGTGGCTATTACTATAGAAGAAAGATGTATGTATGAGAGTAATACAAAAGAAAATGCATTTTGTAGATAGTACTACTAGTTGAGAAGCATAGTAGCTGAAAAAGTTACTTGTGATGGTTGGAGAGAGTGACCATAGTTGTGATGACTAGATAATGTGACCATGCTTTTCATGTGTATCCAGTCGAGTATACATATGCAATAAAGCTATGTATCTAGTTGGATATGTGTTATGATAAAACACATTGGGATGAAGTTTTACTTCATCGTAGACATGGTCATGTAAAGTGCAATTTCAGTGCATATCTATTGATGAGCATATTGCAAATATGTGGACAAGCTGCATGTAGTGACGAAGTTGAGATACTTTTGAGATAACCTTGGTATGGCAGAAAAATATTGGTAAAAGAGAGAATGTATCCCTCACCGAGAGGGAGTGTTTATTTGATAGCATCAAGAGTCATTCTCATAACTTTTGTAGTCCTATCTATATCCTCATGTGTTGAGGTGGGATGCTAGTACTCTATAGTTGTATTGTATCAAGTATGGAATTGTGTTGTATCAATTCAATGATTCTCATAGATGGTAGCCTATGAGATGGATCCCCTTAACTGAATATGGGATTGTGAGTTATATCAAGCAATGATCCTAATGAAGTCATCCACAAAATGGATAATCATTCAAGTGGACCTTTATGTGTTGAGGCAAGGAAAAATTTACTTGGTAAAGTGGAAATACTATGTGATGTATTACTAGTCATGGTCACAGAGTGTTATAAGTATTCTTTAGGGATTATCTACCCCTAGAGTGAATTACTTTAGAATATGACTATATGACCTAGGGTAATATATACGATTATAAGTATGTGTGACAATTATTTTGAGTATGATATGATAAGATGGATAAATAAATAATACACATGTTGACCATGCAATAAATGATTAATGACAATGAGATCAGCATAGTGAAAGAGAAAGGATTCAAATTACCCATGCATGCCTCCAGTGAACTCGAATTGTAAAGGCTTTAGTAAATCCTCAGTTGTAATAAAGCATGCATCAATTAACTAGAAATATCCATGCAAAAGTTCATAATAGAATATTACATTGATGGCACTAAAAGTGAAGCATTGATGACACTAAGAGTGAAGCACCATGACTCTAAGTCAATCTACTAAATTTGTGGTCATGCATTTAGTTGAATATAGAATTTAGTTCAAAGCGAGTTAGGATTCAATTAAATCTATTATTGGAAGGTATGTCCCATGTATGGCACATGTAATATGAATGGAGAATAATTTGAGGAAAATGACTTGGCACCAGTGCATGAATGGCACTAATATTTGCATGGAGAGAATCCCATGCACCAGTGTTAATGCTCCTCTAGTAAATTCAAATTCATAATGCATGGATGACTAATTCTCATGCATCCATTTGGTAGGGTTTTCTATTTCTCATGCATCCAATCGCTAGGGTTTGCATGACATGCTGACTTCAAATCATTATCTGGGAATTATACTTAGAAATTAGTTAGTACCTTGGGACCTACATAGCTCAATGGAAGGATTCCCCACTTTCAACAGTAGGATTACGTCATTGAAATTTAATCAAATGATTCTAAAAGTATTTGACTTCAAATCATATATTCACATTGACTAAAATGTACCAGGGTACTTTGGGAGTCATTGTCATTATTAGTGATTCCCCTCACAGTTTTTAATGGTTTACATTAATGACCAATAATCAAGTGGTTTCTACCATGTTCAACATTGGTACATCTATTTGCATGGTTAGAATCATACCATTACGATATTGTGACGAAGATGATGGGAACCTTTGTTATGTACTTAAACCAAGTTGCGATGGAGAATATCTGAGTATTTAGCATATTCTAGTATGGTCATCATGCTAGAAATCACACTAATGTATATACTATCACACATATCCATTTTATATTGTTTTGTGGCCGTGTCTTTATTATATCATACCTCCATTGTGTATTCTTTCATGGCTATGGTTTGGTCATGTCATGGAGGTATGAATCCACATTGTATTTTTTTTGGCCATATCCTTAGTTAGTGCTTTCATGGATCGGTAGTGTATTGGTCGACGACCATGCTTTGAGTCAATTTATTTCGAGCATGGTTATTCCTACCTTGAGGATGATACATCTATACTGTTTGAAGTTTTTCTTGCTTCTTTTGTCCAACTCTCCTCTTATAGAACTATTGTACACATGTTTTGGTAAAGTGTTTCGGCCATCAGTTTTCTTTTCACCTGTCCTGTCCCCAATTTTGGCCTATGAAAAAATGGCTAAAGTCACCTACCCAAAAATTCATAAAATCAATATAATGGCTAAAATAATTGAAAATTGCATAATCAAATTATCCTAAATCCCCTAAAATGATTATTAAAAGGATAATTAAGACAACAATAATTCCCAATTAGAATTATGGAGAAAAAATATTATTCTAGGAATTAACTCAAGAATATTTTCTCAAGACAAATTGTAATTATGAATTTAAGTGGGAAATTAATGATTGGATTGGGTCAAAGGAGCGCTCAAGGAGTAGATAAGGGTGTAGAAATAAGTTGAAAAATTTGTATGGGTTATAGTTGTTTAAGGAAGTTAGAGGGTGCCCCCATGAAGGTAGTGGAGCAATAGTTACCCAGTATATGGTTTTGATTGTTCCATGGTATTTTTCCATGGCAATGGCTAAAGGTTATTATGGAACATGGTTTTCACTGACCCATGGTATTGGAGATCTCTCAAGTATAAAAGGAGGAAAAGGCAAATGGGAAAGGTATGCATTTTGGATATTGTTTTTTTTATGGCAATCTTAGTGCTACCTATACTTGGGTGATGTTCCCCTTGTCAATAGTAGGGAGATGTGCCCCTATGTATCCCAATAACTATTTGGAGTATCTCTAGCTGGTGAACTTTGGAGAGGAACACTAAGTTCCTTTCACTTTTATTTAGTCAGCTTCTATGCATCAATGATCATTCCAATTGGAGGTTATGCCTTTGTGCATTCATACTTCTATTGTTCGGATAAAAAAGATCCTCATTGCTAAAATTCCACATTGCCCAGTCTTTTCTACAGGTTTGGTGGAGCTACATTCAACTATTTTAGGTCCATTATGTGGTTGGAGGTCATATCTTCTCTTATCTCATATATTCTATTCTTACTGCTCCAAAATTATTTGGCATATTTATACTACGATGTTTTCTTCTCTTATCACAACCATCATCATGTACATGGCCCAATTTGTCCCTAAGTAATAATAAGAATCTCTCTTTGTTACCATACTATCTCTCTCTTTTTCCTATGTTGTCTAATGTGCATATATTTTACATATCTATATAAATTGGCTTAATTGACTGACTGTTGCAATCCTAAGTGTCAAATTCTATTTACCAGCAATTATCTAACATAAAATCGGTCCCATACATGTCCACCCTTCCCTGTTTGGTCAAGGTCGTACACCATTTGGAAGAAATTGGAAAACCAATCTTCTATTAGTTCTACACTTTGTAGCCTTTACCCGAATTTACCCAAATCGATTCCTGAGCTTCCCTAAGTTTGTTAGTCGAACCCCATTGAACACCAAGAGTAGATAATTTTGCATATAATTAATAGGGAAGGTACCTTGCATCCATTGTTTTAGCCAATGGAGGATTCCTAGGTGTGATGTACTCTCAAATGTGCCAATGGTCAATGTGTTGGGAAAACTACCTCTTCCCCAATGGTATACATGAAGGAATGTTGAACCTTGCATCTCTGTACATTTATGTAGACCACCTACAACCATGCACTATATAAATTCTATCCTAACTTCAAGAAACCCTACTCCTCATTGCCATCTTTCTCACCCTTTCTCTTCAACTAGAGAAATTTGACTAACTTCCATTGCTTTGACCATATATTCCTCTTAGGAAATCCAATTCACATTGTATGAGTTTCTATAGAAACCCGAGACTCTTTAAAATACATCCCACGTGTTTTTTCATAGAATTGAACTTCCTAGATACCCCTTCCACCCATTTCAAAATATTTACCTTGTGTTGTTTCAAACTCCCAATTCCACTCCAAGTCCCTCCAAACCTCTCCCAAACCCCTCTAACTCTAAAATTTGTTTTTTGTAATATGAATACTCAGCAAAAACAAAGTTAGTTTGTAGGAGAAAGCATGAAGTTTTTTGTTAGAGACCCATGATGATATTCAGTGTGGATACATTTTCGAAGTAGGTATTAATGAGAATGATTGGGATGATTCACTTCATTCCAACTTTCTTGAAGACAAGCAATCTAGGAGGGGAGGATTGTTATATCCCCAATTTTGGCCTATGGAAAAATGGCTAAAGTCACCTAGGACAAAAATAGTAAAATCAATATAGTGGATAGAATAATTGAAAATTTCCTAAGTAAACTATCCTAAAGTCCAAAAATTGATTATATAAAAGGATAATTAAGCCACGAGTAATTCCCAATTTGAATTACAGAGAAAAAATATTATTCTAGGAATTAATTGGAGAATATTTTCCCAATTCAAATTGTAATTATTAATTTAAGTGGGAAATTAATGACTAATTGGGTCGAAGGAGCACTCAATGAGTGGATAAGGGTGGAATAATGATGGTAGAAATAAGTGGAAAAACTAGGTTAAATTGTTTAGAGTTGGTTAATGAAGTTAGAGGGTGCATTTATGAAAGTCAAAATGGTTAAAGGGAACCCCCTTGAAAATTTCATCATGTGTCTATGTGTCAACATATAAAAATGCCATCACTGGAGTCTTGGTCCAAAAAGATGATGCTCGTCAAGAGAATGTGATCTATTACGTAATTCAGAAGCTTTCTGGACCCCCTCTACGCTACTCACATAAAGAGAATACGACCCTTTTTGTTGTCTTTTCCACTCAGAAGCTACACCATTACATCCTATTGAGTCACACTTAAGTCATGGATGATTCCAACCCCATGAGGTATCTCTTGACCCATCGCCTTGTACAAGGTCTTGCTGCCAAGTGGATTGTCGTTCTCCAGGAGTACAATTTGGAATTTGTTGCCCCCAAGAGCACCAAAGCGCTGGCATTAGTTTCCTTAATGACATACCTCCCTTCGTCGTCTGCCGCTTCACCTATCACAATCAACCTTCCTGGTGAATTCCAATTTATCATTTCCACGGAAGACCCATGGTATGGGGACATTCTACTATATCTACACACTCAGAAATTTGGACCCATTTAATCCATGAATATCATCGGTGCATTTGAAACCAAGATGATTTCTATCTCCTCATTGGGGATGTCCTGTACCGTTGCAGCATCGATACCATCTTACGATGTTTCCTTACCCACGATGAGGCTAAAAAAGTACTGAATGACTGTCACAATGGAGCTTATGGTGGCCACCTCTCTGGTTTGGCCACTGCCTAGAATATCCTCCATGTCGGTTATGTCTGGCCCACCATATTTGTCGATTGCATCCATGTAGTAAAAATTTGCCGCAATTGCCAGCTTTTTGCCCCAAAAGGAAGGACACCTCCTGCGCCATTACATCCTGTAGTCACAATTTGTCCCTTCTGCAAATGGGATATTGACTTCATGACTTGTAATCCTACCTTGACTGACAGTCATAAGTACATCATTGTGGCCATTGATTATTTCACTAAATGGGATGAGGCCATGCCTACATTCAACTATAAGGCTAATACAACGTCACTATTCTTTTTCAACCATGTTATCACACGTTTCGGTGTCCCCCAATAGATAGTCTCATACCACGGTTCTCATTTTGAGGACATTTTTTGGATAGATATTTATGCCTTGTTTAATTTTGAACACCAGTACTCCTCCGCATACTACCCTCAAGGAAATGGCCAAGTTGAGGCTATCAACAAGATCCTCAAAACCATGCTCCATCGGATGGTGAAAAAACATAAATCCAACTGGCATCATTTGCTCTTCTCTTCCTTTTGGGCCTACCGGACATCAATGAAGACTGCCACTAGTTTTACCCCATTTCACTTAGTCTAGGGTGTAGATTCGATACTTCCCATTGAGTAACAGATTCCATCACTCTCCCTTGCCGTCGAGCTTCTCCCTGATACCTCACTATTAGAACAATGCCTAATTATGCCGGAATAGACCAATGAGGACCTTCGTGCTGCTCTCCAAATGATCGAAGAAACTAAGAATCGGTTCAAGTCCCATTTTGACTCCCACATCCACCCTCACACCTTTAAAAAAGGAGACCACATCCTCATGTACGACCAAGCCAATGATAAGTTAGGGAGGGGGAAGTTTGATTCCATGTGGTACAACCCATATGTCATTCATCGCTTTGTCGGCAAGGGGGCATATACCGTTGCAGACTCCGACGTCCACCTATTAAAGAATCTCCACAATGGGCTCTACCTCAAGAGGTTCTATGCTTGAATTCGTGTTGCTGGATGCACCAGATCGCATTTTGAGTCATCAAAATGGGAGCCCCCATAAAATTTTTGACTGATTTTCTAGCCATATCTTCCCAAATGGGGACTATAAAGATGTAAAAAATTTTGGTTTTGGACTTAATAAATTTTTTCAATGAACCTTGTATTTTTTGGATTTTTCTGGATTTTGGGACCATTTTTCATGTTTTTCAACTATTATCTAGAGCTTTTGATCCCCTCTTTCCGAATTCAGAATGCGGAAATCCCTTTTTTGGAGGTTTGTTGAAATTTGTTTCCTGATTCTCGATTTTCGATATTCGGATCTTGGAAATCCTATATTTTTCAATAAATAAAGTCTCTTTTCCAATTTTTTCTTTCCTATATCGGGTTGTGGAAGGTGGAAACTTTGCTTTTATTAAAAACTTTTGGTTTACTTTTGATTCCCGACTTCTGATGTTTGGATCATAGAAATTGACAACATCATTTTTTATATTTATGATTTTAATCTTTCCGAATTCTGCCTTTCTCCTTTCCGAGTTCGGAAGTAGAAGTCTCACATGCTTTTTGGTCGAATGTTCATCTTCCAATTTTCGATTCCCAATGTTCGAAATGCGGAAATAAAAAATCATGAAATCTGGGACCTTATCACTCTTGCATTCTATTTTGCTACCTCGATCCTAGCCATCCATGTATACTAGATCTATAGTCCAGTTTGTTTAGGCCGTTTGTTTTTGGGTTTTTAATCAGTTTGAAGTTACGATTATTTTCACCATTTTTCCTGTGCTTTTTCACTGCCCTGGAAGATTTAACTGCGGATTTTTCCTCGCTCCAGCTCATGGATTTACAGTTTTTGAGATTTTCATCAGTAAGTATATACCACTTGACTATTTTTTCTGTTGATTTGAACTTGTGTGATTTTTTAGACATGGTTTCCAAACTGCAATCAAAGACAGTCTCCACCACCTCAAGGAACACTAGGTGAAAACAACTCTTCAGGAGAAAAATAATAAAGGCCCCAATGTCGATGTGTTTACTGATACGAGTGGACCATTAGAGAGAATTTGAGGTAAAAAATGGGCCTCCTAAGAGATGTACTACAAAAATATAAGATATATTAAAATATTATGAGTTAGGGGTTTTATG
>LPNX010113067.1:905865-1007189 GCA_001517045.1 Pseudotsuga menziesii
GGTAATTGGTTGATTGTTATAGTACATTTGGGTCCTTTTGAGGCCCATTTTTGACCTCAAATTCTCTCTAATGATGTGTCTGATGCTTGACATCTGGACTGGTCCAGAATATACACCATTTTTGACAATGACGACTTTTCCTCTATCACCCATGATCAACCTGCTTATCAAAAAATTCAAAGTTCTCAGCTCCACTATGTCGCTGCCAGACCCCCTTTTATGCCTTATACAAATCCTGTCAAGTGGGAATTAGACCATGTGAGGCTTAAGGAACTCTATTTTGATTATATTTCTAATACCCATGTTGTGTCATTCCACCCTAATGTTTTTGCTAGGGCTTATGCGATTGGAACTCCCAAACAGCTTATAACATCAAAGTTTCTTGATGAATCCATCTCCTGGTTCAATTATGAAGAGGTGGTGAAATCTTGGATGGAGAATTCAACATTGTTTGCCCCTATTGCAACTAATGCCTACCCAATTTCCTGGTTTAGGGAACCTTTCTCGTTAATGGCAGCTATGTTTTGCCGCTTATATGGGTCACCAAGTTGTTCTATGTTCAAAGCTTAGTGGGTTCCTGTGGCACACCACATTTTTATTACAGGTGATTCTTTTAATTGGGAAAAGGTTTTGTCTACCAATTTGAGAGATGAAATTGAAAAATATCAGAACACCCTAGCCAACTGAAAGCCAACTTTCTACATGTCAGGGTTTGTGATGGATTCTTTCTGTGCAACTTCTCCTTTTCCTGCCTTAAAATAGATTTGGAACAATAAATCTCTGCCTGTACACATATATTTCTCTGATATGTTGGAGGACATCTTCGTGGACTGATTTTACGAGCTCTGCCACCTATTTCTCAGGTCGATGTATTTTAAAATATTCAAGGTCGACGCTCCAGTATTTTCCAAAGGATCCAGGGCACTAATTTTAGTACATGGCGACTGGTATGTAGGAGAATATTTATCCTATATGAGTATTTGGGGCTGTAATACGATACATATGCTACCTAGAATACTCCCTGATCATATGGTGCTACAGGAGTTCACCTTTCCGACTCTCATCGATGGGGTTTTTAACAAGTTGGCAAGGCATAAGAAAAAGGATTGGCCCACATTTCCTTTGTATCTAGACACTCTTGTATTACAAAATTCTACCCATGTAGCTATGCTGGGTAAAGAAATTTCTATCATGAACTTGGGAGAGGCACCCTAGATGATGCATGACCCAAAATATTATATGGCAAATGTCTTTACACATGAGCGTGCTAAGTATCAGTATTCTCATGAAGATGACCTTGATGATTCTATGTTTAGAGCAGCTGTGGATTTTCGAGAGGCAATGTATAAGATCATTGATCCAAATGTCAAGTCTCACCTGTATAAGTACCAAAAGGACATCAAGGTTAGGAATCTTCATTACAGGGAAACTAAATTGAAGATAGAGCAAGACCTTCAAAAGCAAACACAAAGAAGGAAGCAAAAGATCAAGCAACAAGCTCTGATGCTTCTCTTGCTTCTTAGTATAAGGACAAAGGTAAGGGTGTCCTTGAAGGTCCTTCCAGCCCTCTGCTTGCCTGAATGGAAGATACCCTACATAAAGGAGCCGAGTTTATGAAGAATCTTGAGAAAATCAGTTCTCAATTGCAAACACACATAGAGATGGCTAAATCACAACCTAAGAAAGAAAAGACTCAATTAAGTTCTGAGCAGGTACAGTCACAGGAGGTGCCCAGGGAAGGATAATTGGAACCCCTGCTGCAGATTGCTCAACAATAACAAGCACTTGTGGAAGTACCTCCTATACAACAAGTAAATCCTCCACCTCTAGCTGATATTGAAATTCATGATGTACACAGTGATTTGGAGGAAGAAGATGGTCCTTCTACTTTCCCAATTAATTTTTTGACCTCCCTGATATCGTCCATTCCCAATCTTCAAGAATTTGAGGCCATGTTAGACTCCTCATTTTCCCAGTAGTCTTTTTCTGAAATAAGTCTTTCACCAGTTGTGGAATCTTCCACTAGCACTCCTACAGTACTAGTTGAATCACCCATTCATACTTCTTCTCCTCCCCTTTCACCACCTCACCCTATATCAACATCTCCACTTTCTCAACCTCCTCAGATAGACATTCCTTCCATCTCTATAACTCTTCCTCTAAAGTCTATATGCCTACCCCTAATTATTCCTCATCCCTCAAATTTGCTTCTGTTTCTTCTCCTATGAACATCCCTCCTCTCAATATAGAGATCCTTGTTGCCTAGACACAAAATGATCCCCTGGATACCACCCAACAACAAACCATTTCACCCCCTAAAGGAATGGTAGATTTAAGAGAAGATGCTATGTGTATATGGGAAAATATTACTGGAGTAAGAAGGACAAAGTTGTGATCAAGAAGGGAACTAAGAGAGCAAGAGAAGGTTCAACTAAATAGATGCCTGCTGCCAATCAGGTTATTTGGAACTCAAACACCCCTGATATCAAGCAAGGGGCATTGGATACAACAACTGCTATGGGTTATTTTGGAGGTGCAAACTATGATTCGGTTTCCCAACTGAGTTTGGCCCTTTCTGATAAGGAACAAGAACTACAAAAGGATAAAATGGACTTAGTAGTGGTTGAGGCAAGACATGAACAAGAGGTTAAGAAACTGAAACAAGAGCATGAGAACAGAATCAAGCAATGGAAAAATAAGACTAAACATCTCCAACATTAGCTTGGGAATGCAGATGTTCTCAATCAGCAACAAGTAGAAAATATTGTCCTCTTTGAGCAACAACTAAAGGATGCTCATATAGCTTCAACAACCTCTTTCTTTTCAATTCTGACACCTGAAGAATTCAAGGAGGTACTCTGCAAGGTGCATCAGGAGTTCTACCAGGAAATGGTGGATCTATACACCTATTTGATTAGATACAAAGGTTATATGATTCGTTTAGGAAACATTATGAAACTTTGTAAACCCACCATTATCAGAGAAAAGCAACATCTACGACCTTCGACAAGTGCTAGGTTGGCAGAAGCATATCAAAGAAAGACCACAGGATCTTCCAATCTTAGAAAACTTCAGGCCAAAATGACTGAAGTCACACTTGAGACATCAGAAAGCATCTCTGACTTAGTGGAATCAATAATCAAGGAAGGATAGATGGCTTGCAAAAGTAGGTGGTCAACTGCTAAAGTTTTGCTGGACTACTTGGACTTTCCTACTTTAGATCCTATTGGTTAAGAACCTTCATGCAAGCTCTAGCTGGAAAAAGTTGAACAACATTTTGATGCGGTCAAGGAGCAGATCCAGTAGATAAATGATCTCATGATGCAGGAGATCGAGAGATGGATTAAGACCCCTCATGCTTCGATGGCTCAGATATAGGTGTACCTGAAAGAGTGGAAGAAAGTAAAAAAGAGGGATATTTCCTCCCAAATATATAAAACAAAAATACACTAGAGACATGCCCATTTTTAGGAGATCAACGAGCTCATAAACCTACATGCCAAGTGGCGTTCCTCCCTTGGCAAGCCTTAAAACTGTTTGATTTTGCAATCCCACATATTGGGGATTTCTTTTCTTGTAAAATTTGTAATATTATTTAAAGGAGGAATTTCCCAAGTAGAAGGGGGAGACTTTTAGAGACTAAGATTAAGAGCTACATAGGATAAAGGACTACCAAGAAACATAACAGGAAAGTTTGTGGTTTTATCACTTTGCATTTTTTTGCAGATTAATGAGATTACAGTCATTTCACATTATGTATTATGGTTATTCATTGAATGTTTTTAATAAATTGCAGTTCATCTTCTAATCTATTGGGCTTGCTTATTATTGGTCATCTTTTATAAATGTGCTGGAATTGTTAGTAGCATACTATATTAAGGGTTTTCCTACAACCATTTCTATGTGGGTCAAACGTGCTCATAAGAAAACTCTGCAACTTTCCTTTGCTGAGGCTTGTCTAGTAGAAAAGGACATGTATGGTCTCAAAGACAATCCAGACCAGGAACCATAATGACCTTTTACTTCTAGCAGAAGGCAAGAGCATGTTCCTAAACCCACAACTTTAGATAAAGAACCTTATGAAATGGATAACATGAAGAATTTGTTGCAAAGGATTTCCAATGATATGGTCGATCTCAAAATGGATAGTGGTGATAACCAGGGAAACAATAAAGGACAGGAAATTCCACCACCTAGGAGATATTACCAACCTCTTTTAAACCAACCACCCCCAAACCCTAGGGAAACACTCACTTTCGATGAGATTTATTCTATTTTTAAAGCCTTAACTTCTACCCCTCAAACTGTACAAAGTGATGTTAGACAGGAAGTTGCAGAAACTATGCCTCCCGCTGATGAACATGATCAATATGCCAATACTATTAATTGTTTTTCAGAATTGTCGAAGAAGAATAGGAGGAAGATAAAGAAGTTGTTTTTGATCTACAACATTCTTACAACATGAGGATAAAAAGGATTACCACCATAAGACACTCCACCAACATCATCCACTCAGACAACAGGTAAAACAGTCCTGATAAAAGAAAAGGTAATCCCCAAGGTTGAATACAATCTTATAGATGATCTAAAGAAGGATAAATCTAATATCTCTTTGTTTGAACTTCTCAAGATACCATATATTAGAGAAAATTTTTCTAAAAATATGGTATTGAATAGATCAAGAGAAGCTCAGAATCATAACTTAGAAATTTGCACAAAGACCGAGTCCCAAAAGTCTGTTGCTAAGAGAGTTCCACCCTTCTTGCTGAATTTTGAGATTTTCGATAGAAACGTCCATAATTGTATGACCAATTCAGGGGAATATTCGAATGTTATTCCTGTCTCTATGTGCAGGAAGTTAAATTCCATGTGGGAGTCTTGCCGTACACATATAGTGCAGTTGGATAGATCGAGAGTGAAAGTTTTAGGGGAGTTGAAAAATGTTCTTTTAACACTGTCTGTTGATCCCAGAATACACCAGACAGTAGAAATTGTTGTGGCTGATGTACCAGAAACATATGGGATGTGTTTAAGTAGAGGATGGTCTAAGAAATTGAAGGGATATTTCACTACAGACAGGTCCCACTTGTGGTTTCCATACAATGGGAGGGATAATTAAATTAAGATCAATAGGGAGCCTCTTATGAAATAGACAGTCACGGATCTCAATGATCCAACTGAACCAACCGTCATTGTAAATTTAGCAGTTGAACATTACACCTTGGATTTTTACTTTGGTGATATGCCTCCTGACACTTTTCTGAATCAGAACGTTGCCAAATTATCGAAAATCAGTAATTGTAAAGTTATTCCATTTGTTGGTGACATTGTACATAATGTATATCATGTTAATACTAATTTAGATTAGATTTATCATCAGGGACACTTTTTTTTATAGATCTAGGTCCAAAAATGGTGCCGGTGCAGGTTGTGTGCTTATCGACCCTAAATGTACCAAATGGATGATTGCATGTAGATTATAGTTTGAGTGCACCAATAACATTGCAGAATAGGAAGACTTGGTACAAGGGATGAAGAAAGCTATTGACTTGGGAGCAGACATCATTCAATGTTATGGAGCCTGAGAGATCATAGTTAAACATCTAAGAAATCATATCCATTGCTTAGCCCCTCATCTTTTGAACTATCAGAAATTAGTAAGGGATATGACTATCTCTTTTCAAGCTTTTAATATTAAGTTTGTCCCCAGATCACAAAATTTTGATGTAGACATTTTGGCCAATACCACATCCAGACTCATCCCACCTGAAGGCGTTGGTCCTGATACTTTTTCCATAGAACTTATGCATAGGCCTTCCATACCTGATAGCGTTACTAGTTGGAAGATATTTGATGATGATGTTCAAATTCTGGACTTCCTCACAACACACGATACTTTCAAATATTTTTCCATAGATGAAGTTGACCATGAAAAGTCCTTGTTGGATAATACTTTTCCCTCTAATTTAATTCCTAAGTCAGTCCTGAATCTAGAGATAATTTATGATTTGCAAGATAAATTTAAAGCCAACCCCAATTGCAAAACACAGAGTTCTACTCTAAATCATAAGATTGTTAATCTGGGCACTGAGCAGAATCCTCAGTTCGTCAATTTAGGCCTTAGTTGCACCCCTGAAGAGGAGAGGTCTTTAGTTAAGTTTTGTAGATAATACAAAGATGTTTTTGCATGGACCTATGATGACCTTAAGAATTTTGATTTGTCCATCATGCATCACAACATACCACTAAAGCCTGATATTAATCCTTATCAACAGAAATTGAGGAAAATGCATCCAAGTTTAGAACCATCCATAAATAAAGAACTTGAGAAGCTTCTGAGAGCCAGAATTGTTTTCCCTGTCAGACACACACAATGAATTTCTAATTTAGTTCCCGTTTGCAAGAAAATGGAGAAATAAGATTATGTGTGGATTTTAGGAATCTCAACAGGGCATCTGAAAAGGATACTTATATAGTTCCATCTATGGACCAAATATTACAAATAATATTGGGTGCAAATATGTTTTCTCTTCTTGATGGCTTTTCAGGGGACAACCAGGTTCTGGCGACAAACTCTGACCAATTTAAAACTTCGTTTAGAACACCCTGGGGCACTTTCGCCTACAGGAGGATGCCTTTTGGTATGATTAATGCTGGTGCCACTTTTCAAAGAGCTATGGATATAGCTTTACAAGTTTTGTTACAAAGCTATGTTGTCATTTATCTAGATGATATTACTATTTTTACAAAGAAATGATAGGATCATTTATTAGCCTTAAGGCAGGTTTTTGATAGATGCAGGTAATACGATATTTCCTTAAACCCAAAGAAATTGGTTTTTGCAGTACCTGAAGGTAAACTTCTGAGATTCATTGTTTCTAAATACAGAATAATAATTGATCCCGAAAGGGTGGAAGCAATTGAAAAAATCCGTTTCCTCAGTTCGAGGAAAGCTACACAGTCTTTCCTTGGAAAGATAATTTTTGTCAAAATATTTGTCCCTAACTTTGCAAAGATTGTCAAATCGCTTCAAGGCTTGGTGAAGAAATATGCTATATTCAAGTACTCTGATGTTCAGAAGGATGCCTTTAAGAGAATAAAAAAGGCCATAATGGAGGATCCTACATAATGTCGCCTGATTTTTTGAAATATTTTGTTTTGTACACTTTTGCTGCTGGCATGTCTTATGCTACTATGCTTACATATAGAAATGAAGAGGACACAAAAATCCTGGTGTCTTTTATGAGCTCTACATTTAAAGGAGCTGTTATCTCCAGAAATAAATTTATTTTGATAGTATGAAGAATTCGAGTCATGTCATGAAAGATTTAAAGACGGCTAACAAATTGAAAGTCTATGTTTGTGCTATGGTTGAGGAAATTGAAAGTTTTAGCTTTTGGTGGCTTAGGAAGGGTTCTTAATAGCTCATTAGCCACTGAAAGGCTTTGTTTCGACATCTAACAATTTAACGCGGGATAAAGGATAACCACCGAAAGCGGGCCCGATCAAGTCAATGGTAAAAACACTTTCGGTGGCTTAGGAGAGACTTCAAACGACTCATTAGCCACTGAAAAGTGTTGCTTTTGAAAGCTTAGTGAAAAGTCCAAGAATGGTGTTAACCCCTGAAAGTGGATGAAAAGTGACATTAGTAAAGGCAATTTCGGTGGCTTAGGCGAGAATTCAGACATCTCATTAGCCATCGAAAAGTGTTGTTTTCGGCAGCTTAGTTAACATTGCCAAAAGGGCATTAACTGCCGAAAGCAGTCAAAAAGGAGTTGGGGAAAAAGTTCTTTCAGTGGCTTAGGCAAAATCTCTGAAATTTCATTAGCCACTGAAAGGACGGGTTTTTGGTGGTTAAAATGGATTTTCGGGGATACCACTATCCGCCAAAAGCTGAGTTTCACCGCGGCATAGGGAAAATGGTTTCGGTGGCTTGGGAGAAAGGGATATCATTTCATTAGCCACCAAAAGCCATATTTTCGGTGGCTAACAGACAAATTCCTGAAGGTTGTTAACCACCAAAAAGGTAAAAAATGGAAACGATTAGAAATCGGTCAAATCAGACCCCATCAGCTAAGCAGCGATCATTAAAAGGCGTGATAAACCACCGAAAGGATAAGAGGCTGCATAAACTGCATGAGGGAATGAGTAAGGAGGTCGTTAGTGAAACTGATAAGGACTGATGTAAATTTTAATCCCTCCTTCTCCCTCCACCTATCCAAAGAGCTACAGAAAATCCCAATGAGTATCTAGGATGATTTTGACATCATTGCTAGGAAAGGGGTCTTGAAAAGATCAACTGAAGACATCACCCTTTGAACTTAGCCTCAATCATGAAGGATAAATCCCTCATAATTAGTGCCAAATCTTTAGTAGACCCCACCCTCAACTTTGGCATTTCTCTCCACCAGAAAGCCATCTCTAATAAGTAGCCTGCTAAAACACTATCATACATAACTTAAACTAATTTTTGCAGGTACCCAGGCGTGGTATTCAGCAAGATGAATAAGGGAGGACCTGGTCTCAGGCAGGGGTTGGGAGATATCAACTATTTGGAGGCACATCCAGAGGTCTGTAAATTTTTCCAGGATGCTGGTTGCTATAGGTTTTGTGAGAAGATACAAGGTTCACATCAGCAGGTGGCTGAGGCATTTTCTCTCTCATTTGATGGCTCCAAGGCAGTCATAGGCAAAGAGGTATTCCACATAGATGAAACCCTAATTACTGAAGTGACTGAACTCCCTAGCACAGGAGATAAGTGGTTTAAGACTACCATACCAAAATATGTGGAATTCATATCTTATCTAAATCCTGAACATAGAGGGGTTGTGTGGAAGAAGAGTGTACCATCCTCCTGGATAGAAGAGAGGTGGTAGAAACTTCTGAAGGCCATTGTGGTATACATAACATGTGAAGGGAGATACAACAGAGCCATGATCTACCATTTTAAATTGATGAACCACTTCACAGGTAAAATCCCACTAAATTTTCCCTTTTACTTACACAAGAGTTTGGAAAAAATGGCACACCAGGTGAAGGCTCAACCAACCAAGATTGCCGACAGACTCTCTCATCATGGCCTTATCCAACTTTTGATCCAAGAATTGCTAAAGAGGAGGAATATGGCATGGCATTATTTCTTGTTTTGGAATGGATTTGAAATAGGCCTTCAGCCAGAAGAAAAGGGGAAGTCTCCAGCTAAAAAGTCCAGCACACTAAGAAGTGGGAAAAGGAAGAGAAGGGATATATCCCCAGCAGTAGTAGAACAACCTCCTTCCTCTTCCAAAGCCAAGAAGGTCAAAATAAACTTGGATTTTAGTGAAAAGGGCCAGGAAGTTGCAACACACAGTGAGAATATTTTGAACCTGCCCTACTCATATTTAGAAGAGGAACAAGAGGAAGGTGCAGACCTAACTTTGTAGGTTGTAGAAGAGATTCAAGAACTACCATCACCTACATCAAAAGAGCAAGATGAACCAGCAGAGAAGGATTCCTCTAGCAAGCCCAAGACTCAAAGGATAAATCAGTTGCTGAGGAAAGTATATGAGATGGAAATTTTTGTTAGAGAGGTAAAGAGGAATAATGTTATATTGACCAGTAGGAACAAGCTACTACATAAATCTTACCTAGTGCAGAGAGAAAGGTATATTTTCATAAAGAGACTAAACTAGAGGAGTTTCCTGGAGTGATAACTGGAGCTGAACTAAATTATACACAGGTAGATAAACAAGCTTATATTTTTTACAAATTCGTGAAACATTTTAGGCCCTATCTATTAAAATCAAAGATGAAGGTGATAGTCCCATACACAGCTGTAAGAAACGTGTTAAGTTCAAAAAGATTTGGGAGAAAAAAAGAGCTCACTAGATGGATGCACTCCAAGAGTATGACTTGGAGATAAAACTTGCCAAAATGGTAAAAAAAAAGGGTTTATGTTTATTGGAAGCCCAATAAAATGTTCGAGGGAAGGAATGACAATGTATTCAAGAGGAAGATTGTCAGTCGACACTATTGATGTCATTACTGATCCGTCATCCGAATGGTATGATGATATTGGATTTTATCTCACTCATGGGTATTCCCCTCCAACCCTCGACTTCAAAAAGCATAGGAATTTGACACTTAAAGCAATGCCTTATCATTTTGTCGATATGTGTTGTTTCATAATAATTATGATGGTGTCTTTCTTAAGTTCCTTGAAAAACCAAAAGCTGACAAACTTTTGGTTGATATGCATGCAGGGCCTGCAGGTGGACATTACTCTAGAGAAACCACATTCCACAAGGTATTAAGAGAAGGTTATTATTGACCTACATTTTTAAAATATGCTTATAAACTTGTTAGGAAATGTGAGCCATGCAAAATATGTACCAACAAATTGAAGAATCTGACCTTTCCTCTCCAACCTGTCACTATCCAGTACCCATTTCAGCAGTGGGGACTAGATTTTGTTGGTCCTATTTCTCCTCCCTCTTCGTTGCAAAACAAGTATATTCTGATTGCAATAGATTATTTCATCTGTTGGGTAGAGGAAATCCCAGTACAGGTTGCTAACACCAAATCGATCACATATTTCTTGGAGTAACATCCTTATTAGGTTTGGAGTACCTGCTTCTTTGGTTTTCAACAATGCCTCTTATTTTAACTCATTTGATCTTACTCAATACACCCTTGAAAAGGGGATAAAAGTAAAATATTCTGCTAATTATTACCCACAGAGTAATGGCCTAGTAGAATCATCTAATAAGAACTTGATCAATATTCTTAAGAAGACTATGGCTGATAACCACAAGCATTGACATACTAAGCTCTTTAATGATTTATGGGAAGACATGATAACTCCTAAAGTTGCCACTGGAAATTCTCCCTACTATTTGGACTATAGAAAAGAAGTTGTCTTACCACCAAACCTTCTACTCCCATTATTATACATTGCTCAGTCTTGTTCACAAGACGCCGACTCCTACCCCCTGCAAGATAGAATCAATACCCTTCTCAAGTTAGAGGAGGAAAGGGAAAAGTCTAGGAACATGATGTATCATCATCAACCATTGATCAAAATATGGTTTGATGATAAGTCATCCACAAATTCTTAATTCGATATTGGGGATGTGGTACTTAAGCGGGACAATCCTCACAAGGAATGTTGGCCCGAGAGAGGGGCATAAGTAGTAACTTCGTGCGCGAATCCAAGGAAGATGCATGCATGCGTGAGGAAGGAAAAGGAAGAGTGCAAAGAGTGAAAAGGGATTGTGAAAGCAAAACAGAGGAGTGCACAACAAAGGAAAGGTAAGCGTGGGCGCGTGCAAGGAGGAAGCAGTTAGAAATCGACAGATACGGGATCCAGATCATGGCTGTATAAGATGGCGTAAGCCTACAGTTACACATGTACGAGAAGATATTTGTAAGTCAGGTGGATAGTGCCTCATGTTAAGTTATGATCACCACAGTTGTAACCAGAGGGGTGGATGATGGTGACATCCAATAGACTGCTGAGATGCAGTCGGCCCTGCGTGGCCATGTAAATTAGTATAAATAAGAAGGATGTGTTGATGTAATTGTAACTTTGGAATGTATTCATCCGTATATCTTATGTATTGTACCCCGATGTTTATTTTGGGATGTGTCTATAATGTAATTGAGTCATGTCATACCCTTATTTTTATTCTAGGAAGTTTCTATAATGTAAACAAGTCATGTCAAGTCATGGTGGGTAACCCTCCTGATTGTTAAGGGTTAAAGTCCCCACAGTTGTTGGGCCCTAGGGTTATTAGAATATCCTAGAGAATTTGACCCTAGGTGAGTCATTGTAAGTCGGGGCAATATTCCCCACCGTTTTGTTAAGGATAACCCTCCTTGTTGGTCGGAGGAGGTAAAGTCCCCAAAAGTTGTGGGGCACTAGGGTTATTAGACACTCCTAGAGATGTCAGCTCTAGTAAATAATTGTTAGTGAGGACGGCATGTTGGAGTGGGTTTCAAGTGAATGAAAGAATATAAATAGAGAGTGAGACTCTCTATTTATCACACACACACTCACTCATTTGGGTGCATGAGTGAGAGGAGAAGTTGCTGGGATCAGAGAGAGAGACTATTGCTGTCGGGAGATCATCTTTATGTTTTCAGGTTTTACTTTTGGTGCTGATTCGATCTCTGAGGAAGTTGCGGGGTTTTCTCCTTTATGGTTTCCTCGAGGAGAATTATTTGTGTCTCTTGTCTCTTTTGTTTTATTCCTGTGCATGTTATTCTCTTAGTTAAAGATCCTAAGATCATAATGCTAGCTTGAATGATAAAGATCTAACATGGTATCAGAGCTAACCTGAGAAGAAGACATTATGCAGCTGTAGAAGCTAGGGATTCTTAATTTTTGGGTCTCTCTCCACAATCCATCAAAAAAAGTATGCTAGGCTGACTCTCCATTGAAGGGCGCATCTTTCTGTCAAAGCAGAATTCGATTCCGAGCATTTTCAGGTTTGGTGCAAGAAATTAGGGCTTCTTGCAGAAGAGGAATTTTTGGGTGAGCCCAACATAGGATTTCTCTCCTCATCAAAATCAAAGTTTATATACCTGAGTCAATATTTTTGGTTGGGTAAAACTCTGGGAAAGTCAAACCCTAGTTTGACCCCGAGCTGGAAAAACCCTAAAATAATAAAACTGATAAGTTTTGGTACATTCGCTATATATACATATTTGTGAAGGCTCAAGAGATGAAATTTTAGAGGCCAAATATAAAATACGGATTTACATTGTTTCCAAAATTTAGCCTCAGATTCGCTATAATCTGGGAGATATGATCCCTCTAAGTTAGGGTTCCAGCCTCTTCCAAAATTCATCCCTAAACAGGACACCTGGGGAGAATTGCTATTTCTTAAGCTAAAAAGTGCTAAATGAAATTTTTGAAGATGTTGTAGAAAGGGTAGATAATTTAATTTATGTGTTCTGAGTTTCAGACCCAAAAGATGAAATCGTGACACGTGTCATTTCATACAACTTCGCTGTTCTGAATGGTCCTGTAACAGGTCACCTTGGGAAAATGATCATAAGTCCCAATTGGCGAAACCAATTCTGATGAAACCTATGGTGTTGGAATTGGGACATGCAAGTCTACCATAGTACAAAGTTTAAAACATAGAGGAATAGTAATTTCAGAGACAACACAGAAATAGTATCAGGCATTTCTGTAGAAGAAATTGGTAAACTAGGGCTTCCTATTCCGGGAGCTTCCCTCCACTGTTTTCAGAAAATGAATACATTGGATAGATCAACTTGAAGAGATATATCTTTCTATCCAATCAGATCTAAAATATTCCAAGTTTTGAAAATTAGGGTTTTTTTTTCTTCTTCTGACAAGCCCTAGATTAGCCAGGTCCGGAACTAGGACGGACACCTCAAATCGGTAAGATCTAATCTTTTGCTATTTACATTTGAGGTTCTCATTTAAAAGTGATCTATCACATCATCTTGATGACAAGATTGGTGAATTTGACAACTTCCAAGGATGGAAGTATATGATCTCTCTGAAGAAAATGAATTGGACACCTACACAAGTAGAGAGGTTCCAGTTCCAGAGGGAGATGAGGCTAAAATCCTTACACCAGAAGAACTTGGTCAAGGACAAGAAGATCATTGTTGATTTAGTCATGGATCAACTTGTACCACAAGTGTCTTCCCTAAAGACACTGAAAGAGATGTTTAATTCCTTGACCAAGCTATTTGAAGGGAAGAACATAAATCAGAATATGACCCTAAGAAACCAGTTGAAGAATGTGAAGATCCAGAATGCAGAGACCATACATTCATACTTTACGAGGGTCTCTCAAATCAAAGAACAACTTGTAGTAGTAGAAGAAGAAGTGGAGAATGCAGAAGTGGTGATAGCCACCTTGAATGGTCTCCTAGGATCATGGGATTCATTCATGCGAGGAATGTGTGCCAGAAGGAAGTGATTACTTTTAGCAGACTCTGGGAAGAAGATGAAGTTCGACTCATAATAAGAGAAGAGAAGATCAGAGCAACTGATGATCAAGCTCTCACCATCCAAAGCAGATCCCTTAACCAATGAGGAATATGAAGATCTCAAATCTTGAAGAACCTCTTATCCACCTTAGCTTTTGGATAAGAAACGATGCTATCATGAATGAAGAAGATGATGAAGCTGAAGGCTCAAGAAGGAGTCTACCCATGAAACAAATAAAGATAAGTATTCAATTGTCATTTCATGATATTGTTTTGATTATGTAGTTGTTTATATTCAGTTGATGCATTATTCATGATAGAATGTTTACATTAATAACAGTATACTACTAATATGCATGTGATGGGAAGTGTTGATGTATTTGTAACTTCGGAATGTATTCATCTATGTATCTTATGTATTGTAACCCAATGTTTATTCTGAGATGTATCTATAATGTAATTGAGTCATATTGTCATGCCCTGATGTTTCGATTGGGAGGATCAATAATGTAAACAATTCATGTCAAGTCATAGTGGGTAACCCTCTGATTGTCTAAGGGTTAAAGTCCCCGCAGTTCCAGGGCACTAGGGTTATTAGACTCTCCTAGTAGAGGTCGGCCCTGGTAGGGTTTTATTCATGTCAAGATTAGTATAAATAGAGAACTGGAGTCTCTATTTATCACACAACTCATCCACACTCAAGTGTAGTGCATAGTTGAGGAAGGAGAAGACACTGGGGATAGACAAGAAGAAGATTACTGCTGTAGGGAGATCACTTACTATTTTGGGGCTTTTACTGTTTTGGTACTGATTCTATCTTTGAGGAATTTGTGGGGTTTTCTTCTTTATGGTTTCCCAGAGGAAAAACACTGTGTTAATTTTCTCTTGTGTTTAATTGCTGTACTTGTTATTCTCTCAGTTAAAGATCCTAATAATGTTAGCTTAATGTTGAAAAACTAACATGGTATCAGAGCTAACCTAAGAAGAAGAAACTGTGTAGCTGTGGGAACTAGGGGTTCCTAGTTTGTGGATCTTCCTCCATAGATTTTCAGCAAAAGTAAGGTGGAATAACTCTCCTCCTTAGGGCACATCTTTCTGTCGAAGCATAATCTAATTCTGAGGTTTTTCAGTTTTGGACCTGTTATTGCTGCCGAAAATTAGGGATTTTCATAGAAGAGGAATTTTTCAGTGATCCTAGGCCTGGATTGATCTCCTCCCCAAAATCGAAGTTAGGGACAAATTTCAAAGCATTTGGTTGGACAGATTTCCAGAAAAGCAAAACCCTAATTTTCTCATGAACCAGCTCTGCAGGAGTTCAACTCAAGTTTCAGATTCGACATCTTGACCTGGTAAGATCTAATATATTTTGTATTTCCATTTGAGATTATCAGTTTAAGATGTCTCACCATACCAAGCTTGATGAAAATCTTGAGGGAGCTGACAACTTCCGAGCCTGGAGGTATAGGATCTCCCTGGTCTTGGAAGAGAATGAATTAGATTCGTACATCCATGAGGAGGTTCCAGTTCCAGAGGGAGATGAGGAAAATGCCTTACATAAGAAGAAGATGGTTATGGAAAAGAGGATCATTGCCGATTCTATCAAGAATCACCTTATCCCACAGGTGTCCTCTCTCAAGACACCTAAAGCTATGTTTGATGCCCTAACCAAGTTGTTTGAAGGGAATAACATAAACTGGAAGATGACTCTGAGGAATCAACTGAAGAATGTGAAGATTCAGAATGCAAAGACTATCTAGTCCTACTTCACAAGGGTTTCTCAGATCAAGGAACAATTAGAAGTTGTATATGAAGAAGTGGAGAATGCAAAGATTGTAATGACAACACTGAATGGACTTCCTAGGTCATGGGATTCTTTCATCCAAGGAATCTGTGCAAGAAAGAAGTTAGTCAAGTTTAGCAGACTATGGGAATAATGCTCTTAGGAAGAAGCTCAGATAGCAGCCTGAGAAGAGAATATGGGAAGTGAAGATCAAGCACTCACAGTTCACTCCAAGAAGGGAAGAAGAAATCCTCATTACTCCAAAGGTAAGAACTCTTATTCTAAGGATCACAATAGAAATGACCTATCTAGATTAAGATGTTATACATGTGATGAAAAATGACACTTTGCAAAAGACTATCCTAAGAACAAGGTCCACTCTCATAAGAAGAAGGGGAACAAAAGAAGACATCATGCTCATGCTACAGAGGATGATGAACCATCCAAGAAGAGATCCATATATGAAAGTGATGATTCTTCAAGCGAGGATGAATATGTCTTGATTTCCACTCTCACAGGTAACATTACTCATGGTAGTGATGATTAGCTTATAGATAGTGGGGCTTCCAAACATATGATTGGATTCAAGGAATCTTTTGTAAGACTATCAGAACATGAATCACCTCGCAAGGTGAAGCTAGGAGATGACTACCAATATCCAATAAAAGGTAGTGGGGAATATTCATATAAACTAGACTCTGGTAAGTCTCTAACAATGAAAGAAGTATTGTTTGTGCTAGGACTCAAGAAGAACCTTCTCTCTATATCAGCATTGAATGCAAAAGGAATGAGGGTTGCATTCATAGATGGTCAAGTCATTATGTGGCCTAGAGGAAAGACTATCGATGATGCGATAGTGATTGGAGAATAAGAAGGAGGATTGTACAAATTGAAGGGCCATCCAGAACAAGAATTGGTCCATGACACAGTAGAGCCAAATGAAATTTGGCATAGAAGGCTTGCACATGTGCATTACAGAGCACTACCTATTGGAAGCAAAGCTGTTGAAGGTCTTCTATAAATCCAAGCAAAACATGACAGGGTTTGCAAAGTATGTGCGAAGGGAAAGAACACAAAGAAGACATTTCCAAGTAGCGAAAGAAAAGCAAAAGGAATCTTGGAAATCATCCACTCCGATGTATGCGATCCTATGTCATCAAGCTCACTAAGTGGGTATGCATATTATGTTTCTTTTATTGATGATTTTTCTAGGAAGACATGGGTTTACTTCATGAAGAACAAAGATGAAGTATTCAGAAAATTCAAGGAATTCAAAGCCTTGATCGAGAACCATACTGAAAAGAAGATCAAGACCTTTCGATCAGACAATGGCGGAGAATTCACTTCAAATGAATTCAAGAGGCTATCCAAAGACTCAGGGATTAAGAGGGAGTTGTCTATCCACTCCTTATAATCCACAACAGAATGGGGTTGCAGAAAGGAATAATAGAACTATCATAGAAGCTACAAGAGCAATGCTTCATGATCAAGATATTCCTATGCATATTTGGGCTGAAGCTACCATAACAACAGTGTATGTACAGAACCGTTTTCCACATAGAGTACTCGAGGAGAAGAATCCTGAAGAAGTATTCTCCAGCAAGAAACCAGAAGTCATCCATCTTAGAATATTCGGTTGTCCTGTGTACATACACATCCCAAAGGAGAAAAGGACAAAATTGGATCCTTCAGGAAAGAAGGGTATATTCGTGGGATACTCTGAAAGCTAGAAGGCTTACATAATCTATTTCCCAGGATACAAGAAGATTGGCATCAACATGGATGTGACATTTGATGAAGACATAGCTTACAACAAATCCAGAAAGATGCCTGCTAAAGAACTTGAAGATGCAGAAGCACCCAGAATCCATGATACAACGATGAACGAAGAAGGTCAAGAAGAAGATCAAGAATTTGAAGAACCAAAAAGACCTGTAGATCCACCTCTGGAGAAGAATCCTCATAAGAGGAAACCTGCTTGGGTACAAGAACTTATCCAAGGTGTGAAAAGATATGGGGCTCCAAAAGAGAATCACAAAGAAAGAAAGAGGACCAGATCCTGCTCCGGGTATGTAGCTTTACTATGTGATTTCATTGATAAAGAACCTTCCAGTTATGAAGAAGCGATAGAAAAAAAAGAATGGAAGGATGCTAGGATCAAAGAATATCAATTGATCATGAAGAATTATGTGTGGGATGTTGTCCCAAGACTAGAAGGGAAGTCAGTTGTAACTTCCAAATGGATCTATAAGATCAATCATGCTGCAAATGGTAGCATTGAAAAGTATAAGGCAAGATTTGTGGCTTGGGGTTTCTCTCAGAAAGAAGGAATAGACTATGAAGAAACATTTGCACCTGTAGCTAGATACACTTCCATCAGATCAGTACTTGCTTTGGCTACAGTGTTGAAATGGAAGATACAGTAGATGGATGTCAAGACTGCCTTCTTAAATGGTGTAGTAGAAGAGGAAGTGTATGTAGAACAACCACTCGGTTTTGAGACACATGACAGATAGTCTCATGTATGTAGATTGAAGAAAGTCCTGTACGGTTTAAAATAGGCACCCAGGACCTGGTACGACAGAATTGACAGCTTTCTATCTAGTTTGGGCTTTACCAAGAGTAAAGCAGATTCCAACCTTTACTACAAGGTTGAAGATGGAAACCCAACGATGCTTCTACAATATGTAGATGATATATTTGTAATAGGTATGGATGGGTTGATTGTTGACATGAAGAGAAAGCTTGCTGCTGAGTTTGAGATGAAGGAATTGGGTATGATGCATTACTTTCTAGGTATGGAGGTGTGGTAGAGTACAAATGGAATCTTCCTTGGATAAGGGAAGTATGCAGTAGAGATCCTGAAGAGGTTTGGGATTTTGGACTGTAAGGCTATGGCCACACCTATGGCATCAAACCTGAAGCTATTGAGTGATGCTTCATCAGAGTCAGTTGATGCTACGATGTATCATCAGATGATTGGGTCATTGATGTACCTGACGAACATGAGACCAAAAATTTGCTTTGCTGTGAACACCTTAAGCAAGTTCTTGACAGATCTAAGAAATGTTCACTTGGTTGCTGCAAAGCATATTCTGAGGTACCTAAAGGGTATAGTTGATTATGGGCTAAAGTATGATGTGAATCAAAAGATTAACCTGGAGGGTTTTGTTGATTTAGATTGGGCAGGAAGTGCCATTGATAGGAAGAGTACTTTAGGATGTTGCTTCAGTATAGGATCAGGTGTGATCTCTTGGTTTAGCAGGAAGCAATCCTGTGTGGCACTGAGTACAGCTGAAGCAGAGTATGTCGTAGCTTGTTCAACTAGTTGTGAGGCAGTATGGCTGTGGAAGATACTATATGATTTATTTGATTTCCAGTTGGATGCTACTTGTATACATTGTGACAACCAGAGTTGTGTGAAGTTGTCAGAGAATCCGGTGTTCCATGCAAGTCGAAGCATATCGAGATCAAGTATCACTATATTAGGGATATGGTACAGAAGGGAGCATTGAAGCTCCAGTATGTTGCAACGGAGGAACAAATAGCTGATGTATTGACGAAGCCATTGGTTAGAGTGAAGTTCGAGTACTTCAGGGAGAATCTTGGTGTTCTCCAGATCGAGGTTTTCTCCAAGGGAAAGTGATGAGTCCCATAGCCATTCTGACATGGTGAGAGGATTGGTTCCTTCCATGGTCATATGTAAGGGCTGAGCCATTCTGTCATGGTGAGAGGATTGGTTCCTTCCATGACAGATATGAGTGCTAAGATCCATAGCCATTCTGATGAGCAGGTCAGATGTAAGGGCTGAGCCATTTTGTCATGGTTAGAGGATTTGTTCCTTCCATGTCAGATGTGAGTGCTAAGCCATTATGATATGACTATAGGATTGGTTCCTACATGACCATATATAAGGGCTATTTCCATTCTTGGAATGGAGATTCCTGGTGAGGTACCAGGAAAACTCAGTTTAGGACGGAGGGCTATTCTGATATGACCATGAGATGTTCTCTCACATGATTAGATATGAGTGCATGGCCATTCTGATGTGATAGAGGGATGTGTTCCCACTTGATCATATGTAAGGGTTGAGCCATTCTGTCATGGCTAACGGATTAGGTTCCTCCCATATAATATATGAGTGCTGGCCATTCTAACTTGTTGTCAGATATAAGAGCTACCACCATTCTTTGAATGGAGCTACCTGGTGAGGTACCATGAATCCTCAGTCTAGGAATGAGAGCCATTCTGATGTGACTGAGGGATGTGTTCCCACATGATCAGATGTAAGTGCAGTGGCCTTTCCACAGATGATAGTAGTTTGGGTTCCCATCATGCTGGTGGTTGTAAGTGCTGAGCCTTTTCACAGATGATAGTGGTTTGAGTTCCTATCATGTTGGTGATTATAAGTGCTATGCCTTTTCACAGATGGTAGTAGTTTGAGTTCCTACCATGCTGGTGATTGTAAGTGCTGTGCATTTCCATAGATGGTAGTAGTTTGAGTTCCTACCATGTTGGTGGATGTGAGTGATGTGCCTTTCCATAGCTGATAGTAGTTTGGGTTCCTATCATGATGGTGGTTGTAAGTGCTGAGCCATTTCACATATGATAGTAGTTTGAGTTCCTATCATGTCGGTGAATGTGAGTGCTGGGCCTTTCTGATATGATTATAGGATTGGTTCCTACATGATCAGATGTGAGTACTGGGAGTGCCTTTCTGACAAGTAGGTTAGATGTAAGTGCTAGGTGGGCCATTCTAACTTAGTGTCAGATATAAGAGCTGAATAAGACCTACATGGAGGCTAGGCCTACAACCAGCATGAAAAAAGGTTGGCTTTGTAGAACTTCCTGTGATGAGAAGAATCATGAGATAACACCCGTGATGATGATTGCAAGTGATGATCTAGATTGAGTGATGATCGAGATCCAGTGATGATCCAGATCCAGTGATGATCCAGATCGAGTGATGATCCAGATCTAGTGTTGATGACCAGTGATGATCCAGATTGAGTGATGATCCAGATTCGAAGAATGAAGATGACTTGAAGATGAAGATGACTTGAAGACGAAGATGACTTGAAGACTCAGAAGAATTGAGATGCAAATGACGAGATGATCCAGTTGATACAGAGAAGAAGACCAGTGTTGAAAATTGTGTCGAAAGAATACCTTCCTAGTTAAGAGGGAGTGTTGATGTATTTGTAACTTCAGAATGTATTCATCTATGTATCTTATGTATTGTAACCCGATGTTTATTCTGGGATGTATCTATAATGTAATTGAGTCATATTGTCATGCCCCGATGTTCCAATCGAGAGGATCAATAATGTAAACAAGTCATGTCAAGTCATAGTGGGTAACCCTCCGATTGTCTAAGGGTTAAAGTCCCCCCAGTTTCGGGGCACTAGGGTTATTAGAATCTCCTAGTAGAGGTCGGCCCTAGTAGGGTTTTAGTCATGTCAGGATTAGTATAAATAGAGAACCAGAGTCTCTATTTATCACAAAAATCATCCACACTCAAGTGTAGCTCATAGTTGAGGGAGGAGAAGACATTGGGGCTAGACAAGAAGAAGATTACTACCACCGGGAGATCAATTAATGTTTTGGGGATTTTACTATTTTGGTGCTGATTCTATCTGCGAGGAAGTTGCAGGGTTTTCTCCTTTATGGTTTCCCCGAGGAAAAACACTATGTTCATTGTCTCTTGTGTTTGATTGCTGTACTTGTTATTCTCTCAGTTAAAGATCCTAATAATGCTAGCTTAATGTTGAAAACTAAGAGTAAGTAGCTCATGGTGCTATACAACTCTCCATTGCTGCTTATCTAGAATGAAACCTCTTTGCTGACATATTGGATTAGTGCACAATCTCAATGTTGTCCTGGTAGAGATGGAAGGCATCTAGAAAGTTTCCGTGAGATATGGATGAATGTTGTATTGGATAAAGTAGTAGCATGATAATATATATTTATGCATAAGAATTTTCCAGTATGAATATTCCTTATGAAATGTTTCTAACCATACAAATGCATTTGACTTGTAGGAAAGATCGCATACATAATCACCTACAAGAAAAGAAGAATGAGACTTGTTTCGAAGAACACGTAACGACAATTCAAGATAAAAAAAATAATATGATGAATGCAGCAACATCATTGATGTAGAACCTTCCAAGAAGAAAGGGAAGACCAGTTCAAGAAGAATGCTGTCTAGAATGCAGTATCGATACATGAAGGAAAGTTCATAGTTCCATCATGTAGTAGATAAAAACATCGTGGGATACAAGGCAAGATTCGTAGCACGAGGCTTCTCACGAAAAGAAGCCATAGAATACGAAGAGACATTTGCAGCCAGTGGGAGTTGAGACACATGACAGGCATAATCATGTGTGCAAATGAAAGAAGGCCTTGTATGAGTTCATAAGACACCCATGGGATAACACATACATGATGAGCTTGATGAATATCTGAACCTATTCTACAAGGCTTATAGAGGATGACAAGCTCACAGATGGGTGTGAGAAGAACTTTTGAAAAAGTTCAAGATAGAGGATCTTGGTATCTAGTGATCCTAGATGGATACATAGAATATTAGTAGTAGAGGAAGCTACTTGTCACTCCAGTACAGAATGTTTCAGTGCATAGAGTACGGAAGACAGAGGGAGTATGATGCTTCACAGGGAGTGACTGCAGAAGATCCTAAGGTTCAACATGGTACGACAGATGGATAGATTACTGATGAATCTAGGATTTACTGAGAGTAAAGTGGATTCCAACCTTTACTTCAAGGTTGAAGGTGGAAGACCAGTGATGCTCCTGTTATGTGTGGATGCACTATTTTCTAGGCATGCAGGTGTGGACAAGGGAAGTATGCATTAGAGATCCTGAAGAGGTTCAGGATGATGGAATGCAAGTCTATGACCACACCTATGGCATCAAACATGAAGCTATTGAGTGATGCTTCATCAGAAGCAGTTGATGCTATGATGTATCGTCAGATCATTGGGTCCTTAATGTACCTGACGAAAATGAGACTAGACATTTGCTTTGCTGTGAACACCTTGAGCTAGTTCTTGACAGATTCGAGACATGTTCACTTGATTGCTGCAAAGCATATTCTGAGGTACCTGAGGGGTACAATTGATTATGGGCTCAAGTATGAGGTGAATCAGAAAATTAACCTAGAGGGTTATGTTGATTTAGATTAGGTAGGCAGTGCCATCGATAGGAAGAACAATTCAGAGTGTTGCTTTAGTATGGGATCAGGTGTGATCTCTTGGTTTAGCGGGAAGCAATCCTGTGTGGCACTGAGTATAGTTGAAGCAGAGTATGTAGCAACTTGTTCAGCTAGTTGTGAGGCAGTATGGCCGAGGAAGCTACTGTATGATTTATTTGATCTCTAGTTGGATGCTTTTTGTATACATTGTGACAACTAGAGTTGTGTGAAGTTGTCGGAGAACTCGATGTTCCATGACAAGTCGAAGCATATCGAGATCAAGTATCACTATATCAAGGATATGGTGCAGAGGGGAGCATTGAAGCTCCTGTATGTTGCGATGGATGAAAAAATAGCTGATGTGTTGACGAAACCATTAGCCAAAGTGAAGTTTGAGTACTTCAGGGAGAAGCTTGGTGTTCTCCAGATCGAGGTTCCCTCCAAGGGGAAATTATGAGACCTAGAGCCATTATGACATGGTGAGAGGATTGGTTCCTTCCATGGTCAGATGTAAGGGCTGAGCCATTCTGTCATGGTGACAGGATTGGTTCCTTCCATGTCAAATGTGAGTGCTGAGCCATTCTGATGTGACTGTAGGATTGGTTCCTACATGATCAGAAGTAAGCACTGAATGCCATTCTTGGAATGGAGGTTGCTGGTTAGTTACCAGGTAGCTTAGTCTAGGGCTGGGGGCCATTTTGATATGACTATAGGATTGGTTCCTACAAGATCAGATGTGAGTGCATTCCCTTCTGACATTGGTTGTCAGATGTAAGTGCATAACCCTTTCTGAATGAAGGATTAGTTCCTTGCATGGTCGAATATAAGTGCTGAGCCCTTCTGACATTGGTTGTAAGATGTAAGTGCAGAGCCTTTCGACATGGAGGATTGGTTCCTCACATGGACGAGTGTAAGTGCTGAGCCTTTATGACATTGGTTGACGGATGTGAGTGCTGGGCCTTTCTGACAGGGTTGTGGGAGGTGTTCCCACTTGGTCAGATGTGAGTGCTGGGCATGCCTTTCTGATATGATTATAGGATTGGTTCCTACATATCAGATATAAGTGTTGGGTGGGCCATTCTGACTTAGGGTCAGATATAAGTGCTAGAAGAAGACCTTCATGGAGGCTAGGCCTACAACCAGCATGAAAAAGGGCTGGCTCTGTAGAACTTCCTGTGATGAGAAGAATCAAGAGATAGCACCCGTGATGATGATCCAGCAGAGATGTTCCAGACCAGAGATGATCCAGATCGAGTGATGATCCAGATCCAGTGATGATGATCCAGATCGAGTGATGATCTAGATCTAGTGATGATGATCTAGATCCAATGATGATCTAGATCCAGTGATGATGATCCAGATCTAGTGATGATCTAGATTCAGTGATGATGATCCAGATCGAGTGATGATCTAGATCCAGATGAAGATGAATTGAATATGAAGATGAATTGAATATGAAGATGACAAGAACTCAATGATGATCTAGATGATACAGAGAAGAAGACTTGTGCTGATAAATTGTGTCGAGAGAATACCTTCCTAGTTAAGAGGGAGTGTTGATGTAATTGTAACTTCGAAATGTATTCATCCATATATCTTATGTATTGTACCCCGATGTTTATTCAGGGATGTGTCTGTAATGTAATTGAGTAATGTCATACCCCGATGTTTATTCTAGGAAGTTTCTATACTGTAAACAAGTCATGTCAAGTCGTTGTGGGAAACCCTCCTATTTGTCAAAGGTTAAATTCCCCACAGTTGTGGGGACCTAGGGTTATTAGAATATCCTAGAGAATTCGACCCTATGTGAGCCATTATAAGTCAGGGAAATAGTCCCCACCATTGTGTTAAGGATAACCCTCCTTGTTGGTCGAAGGAGGCAAAGTCCCCACAAGTTGTGGGGCACTAGGGTTACTTGACACTCCTAGAGATGTCGGCTCTAGTAAGTAATTGTTAAGTGAGGCCGACATGTTGGAGTGGGTTTCAAGTGAATGAAATAATATAAATAGAGAGTGAGCCTCTCTATTTATCACACACACACTCACTCATTGGGGCGCATGAGTGAGAGGAGAAGTTGCTGGGATCAGAGAGAGAGACTACTGCTGTTGGGAGATCATCTTTATGTTTTCAAGTTTTACTTTTGGTGATGATTCAATATTTGAGGAATTTGTGGGGTTTTATCCTTTGGTTTCCCTGAGGAAAATTATTTGTGTCTCTTGTCTATTGTGTTTTATTGCTGTGCATGTTATTCTCTCAGTTATAGATCCTAAGATCATAATGCTAGCTTGAATGATAAAAATCTAATAGGATGCAATAGTTAGAGGGTTATATTTTTGTTAGTTGTAAGTACATAATGAGTTAATAGATGAGATCTATATACAATTGTAGAGAGAAGGTCTCATAGAGGGTAATTAGAATAATGAAAGGAGACAATCTCTGCTAGAGTGGTGCAGACGCGAGGTGAGTCGATCCAGGCTAAGTGTGGATTTGTAGGTAGTAGCAGTAGAATAGGAGGAATAAGACAGAGAGCATGGGAACTATGAGTTTGAACTTAAATACATATCTCAAGATCAGTCTGCATCTCATAGATTGCAAGGTGCTATATCCTTTCTCATTCCAGATGAAGAGCACCTTGGTGGTTTTTCCCAGATGGGTTTCTACGTTATTTCGTGTGTCCAAATGAATGACTGATGTGGTGAATGGTTATATGATTGATTCATAGTTGCTTTCTATATAATGTTGACGTATTCCAGTCCTAAATAATTCCCACCATAGGTAAATGAATGAATAGAATGCATTGTAGATTGAACCAACACATGTATATTTCAGTGTGATTCCTGTTATGCATTTTGAATTAGGTCGTAGAGTTAGTTGAAGTAAATGCAGCTGCGCCAACTGTGAGGAAGAGCAAAAGACCAAGTCATGTGCGATGACATACTATTGTGCTCTTTTGCGTAGGACTGACTCCGCTGTCCAGTCACCCTGCTACCTTTGTTGAGCCCTTGGTTGAGAACCAAGGGACTATACTTCCCCGACAATCGCAGAAACTTGGTTCCAGTGGTTACCCATCTATGAGATATCTCAAGTGAGATTGCGCTTGCTTTGCAGGTGTTTCCAATGGGGCTTGCTCTATCAGGCCGGTATCTTAGGTAGTTATTGGATCGGTGGGCTGCGCAAGACCTGGTTCATATGTGCAAGGGAACACATCCAACAAATGGTTCCTTTTCCAGGACCCTTGTGATTAAATTAGGGAGATGGTGTGGCAAACAATGAAGGAGGAGATAGAAGATTGGCTGGAGGCTAAAACACTGGCGTTTGTGTAAGAAGAAAGTGCAGGGACACGATTTAACGTAGAAAGATGGTTGGATGATTATATATACTTTGATATTCACGAGATATTCTTTGCTGAATTCCTTGTTCTACTACATGAATGGTTGGTAGGATTGACATCTAGGCAGACCAACTACCAGACAAGGGATATTACTGAGTGGAGCGACCAATTGGTTCAAGAGGTAACCAGTGTAAGTAACGCTTTGTCAATAGCTATTGATTTTTGGGTTGATAGTATATTGTAAGGGTATATTACTGAATTTGCAATATATACCATAACTTCATATAGTGAAGCTGAACGAGATTTCTTCCAAGGACCGCGAAGGAGATACTTGTTGAGTATAAGTACTTGGATAAAACTACTTGCTTATGAGAAAGGTATTTTGTACCTAGATAGTTGAGACGTGTGCTTGGGAAGGGGCTATGCCACTAATAAGCAGGTAAGAACATGGGGAAGATGCGTGGAGATGTTCCCCAAAAGAATAGAACCTGAACTTGGGGATGGAGTTCTAAGAAGTGGGAGAAGATTTCGATTAGGAAAGAGAAGGAAAACCGAAAGGGGCCAATGGAACCCTAGTTTGTTCGAAGGAAGGAAACACGAACTTCGGTCATGTGAAGACGAAAGGTATTGCAACGAAGAAGAGGAATATATCCCAATCTCGAAAGGACCTGAGGATCCAGATAGCTCTGATGAGACCTTAGGGTCAGAGCACAATTATATAACACCAGCTGTATCACCTGAGAGGAGATCTAGATTCTCATCCCCTGTAAGAACCTCTAACTCGGACAACACTAGTCCTGAAACTAGTGCACCCGAAGGCACACCTCAATTGAACCCTACCCTAGAGAACCTAAATGCCAACATCATGGCTATGACAAATGTCTGGTTACCTACATTTAATGGGAATGGAACAGAGGACCTAGAATAACATTGGTTTCTTTGTGAAGCTATCTGGATGGTACGCTTAGTATATAATACCGATATATAGAAGGGATAAATGATTACGACCTTAAGGGGTCACTCCCTAGATTGGTTCATGAAGTTTTGTACCATCCCAACCAGAACACCATAGAATACCCTCGAGGAAATCCAATTTGCAATGATCTTAGAGTTCAGAAAACCCAAATCGGAGTCCCAATGTATTACTGAGATTAAGGATATTAAACAAGTTTTGGCAGAATCTGTATGGGATTTTGACCAAAAATTCAAGACATTGATGGATAAAGTAAGCTTCCAAATGTCTAATGTACAACATAAGGAATGGTTTATTGCTGCTCTACTACTGCACATCTGAGGGCCGCTGATGCAGCAGAAGATTGAGTCGCTGAAAGAAGCATTGGAGCTGGCGATGAAGCTAGAGGCTTTGCCTATTGCTGACGGTGCTTCCAGAATGGTCTAGGTTCAGTCGCAGCTAGCCGACTTCATAGTACAACTTCAGGATATTGTTACGTAGAGAAATTCCTATGGCTTGGGGTACCACAACAGATAGCTAGACTCCAGAAATCAATCTTTCCCAATATGCAATAGAAATAAAAACATCTAACACTAAAGGATCGAACCTCGTACCTTATTTCGGACGGTTGAAGTAGATCCCCGTTGAGCTTTCCAATCTTCAACTTGAATTGTTATAGCACGTCCTCAACAACAAGTAAACAATACAAGCATACTATGTTTCATGGTGTTAGATCTATTCTAGCATACATAATCAATAATGTAACAGCATTTGACATATTCCAATGGATACAATATTCATTCAAATACACATTACTGGACAGGAAAATATATTTCTATTAATATGAATCATATATTACAAGTGACAACCTCTGATGGCACGTCTGCGAACTGGAGAAACTGAATCCCCCACTTGGGCCTCCACCACTTCAATCCTCCATCACTTCGATAGCAAGCTTACTAGCAAAAGGCAAGCTTGGGAAGAACACAACAGTGCTCCAAGGGACAAAGGGATGCAGACTCAAGCATAAGTTCTGGCAACAATGGACTATAGTTTCGTTACTCTCAATTCTCTCTTATGCTTTCAATGTCTCAATGGGTTCCTTATATAGCTTTTCAAAGGGATACTAAAAGGTCGAATCCGTGCGATCTCAAGGCATATGGAAGGCCAGGATTCATATGAGTCGGATCCAAGTCAAGGAACGCTCCAAAAGGATTTGGATTATGTACACATCCCGATGTACGCGATTATAGAGGGAATATCCGCGTATGTACGCAGTTATCGGGGAAAAAGCCGCGTATATCACTTTTATTATGTTTTTTAGGGATGATCAAGGACACATCAAAAGACAAAAGGTGGTCCATAGGGGCTAATGAGTCTGCAGCGGGACAGGGGAAGGCCATACAATGTGTGATTCACCTAGTGTGGTGAAATCCGCTATAACAGATATCAAAAAGGGGAAAGAAGGACAAGAAGACTTATGGTGCACAAAATGTAGAACGGACAAACACGCCAAGGATAACTGTTCGACCTTCATGAATTATGTCGCATCTGGTGCACCTAACCCATTAGATGGGAAAGGGTTACCCTGGTGTCATATATGCCAGTTAAGAGGTGATGAAGAATGTGTGTATTTGCAAAAGGTTGTAAGTACCCCTGCAAACTTATTCTGTAAATTTTGTAGATCGGTAGGACATGATGAAAAATATTGTGGAGCATACCAGCTATTGAAAGAGAAAATAATTGATACATACTTAATGAAAAATGAGGGGTTCCCCCAGGTTGAACATGCACAAACCTCATACCAACCTACACAGTTCCCAGCTAATCAGTACCCACAGCCGTATGCGCTTCAATAGCCATACGCGCAACCAAATCCATATTAGCAGAACCAGTACCCGCAACAACAATTACACCCTCAGGGAAGGGGTGGTGGAAACTTTAGAGGAAGAGGTGGTGGAGGAGGATTTGGTAGGGGGAGAGGTCCAGTTACATGCTATAACTATGGACAAGTAGGTCACTTTTCCAGAGACTGTTTGGAGCCTGCCATGACATGCTCATATTGTAAGGGTCAAGACCATAATGTTGAACAATGTCCTCAGCTGATCGCAAAGTGGCAAGCAAGAACTGTTGCCGCACCCAACCCCCCACCAAAACCGAACCCGAATGCAAATGAGAATGTTCAGATGATCGTGGATGAATCATGAGACTTGAACATTGCAGCCGTAACAAGAGAAGATATGATGGCTGGAGGAAAGAAAGAGAACTCCCAAGAGAAAAAGCAGCCGTAAGTGAGACCAACGGTGCAACAAAAAGAATCACCAACTGACCCAAAGCAGAAATAAGTATTTTGGGATGTGCAATCAAAATTCATAAGCCCTGATGTACCATCAAGTTCAACAGAAGTCAAGGACATGCCATAACGATTCCAACACCTATTTCAAAAGAAAGCTTCAATTGAGGTTAGTAAGCTAATACCTTTTCTATCAAGTTGGTTGATGCTAATTCAAGATAAAGATGCTATTGCAGAGCTATAAGCAATAATAGACAAGATCCCTGTAGTACCACCTATTGATAAGAAGGTTAATCAAATACAACGGAAATGTAAGACTGGCCACAAAATGAGAATGAATGCGTAGATAGGTGACTATGAAATGGACTATATTATCTTAGATCTGGGGTCAGATGTCAATATCTTGACCCTCTAGATGTGGGAAAGCATGGGTAAGCCGCACTTGGACTGGTCTCCTGTCCAACCGCGTCTTGCCAATTAGACGAAGGTACTACCCATTGGACGATTGAGTAATGTCATCGTCGATGTTGAATGATTACGCACATATGCAGACTTTGAGGTCATCAACATTGTGGATGATACAAATCCTTACCCTGCACTACTAGGGATAGATTGGGCTATAAAAAATCAGACAATTATCAATTTCAAGAAAAGGATCATTGCATTTGAAGATGAGGAGATGAGGGTGGTATCACCCATTGATCCATTCTAGGGGAAAAGATATGTTGAACCTATTTATAATGAGGTGCAGGTCGACTATCTCGATCAAATATACACTATTACAACCCTGCACGAAGATCATATTAGTTCGACGGTAGATGGGAATCTAAGATGGAAGTGTACAAGTTCCTGTACATCTGATTCAGGAGAGGCTTTAGAGAATTGGAAAAATAGGTTACATGAAGTCTCTAGGAGAAGGTGTGCAAGAGTGACAAGGTCTGTGCGACGGGTGGAGACTAAGTCAAGGGAATTTCCCATCTATGAGAGCTTCATATATACTTTGGATATGGCACCTAAGACCTGTGATAACTCTGAGCAGCTATGACAAGGAACCCAACAGGTCATGCATACAGCTCTAAAAATTAACAAACACCCTATAATTCATAACACAATCCAGGAAGACAAGCGGGGTATAGTTGAGAATATCAACGACGCTAATGCTCACCTACATAGCGCAGCTACTCAGCAAGATAAACTACCCAGGGATGCAGAAGATATCCCCACTAAATCCAGCGGGCCAAAAACAATGGAACTAAGTAAAGATCGTAGAGTAATACAAAAGCAACCGCAGGGTGAAACAACTGTACAGATCACCGATATCCTAAAAGAATACCAGACTCTATTCCGTATAAACAACACAGAAAGAAAGGAAAGGGTATAAGACTTCGATATGATGAAGATACCTTTGTGATTGCAGACTAAACCAACTCAACAACAGCTATCGCCAGGGCATTGTCAATATATCAGGGTGAATCCATGCACATAAGGACAACTTATTCTACAATATGATAGTAGAGGTGTTACACACCCTCACAAAATGAAGGCAACTTGGCTATGGAAGTATACCATCGTACCAAAGATGGGTAGGGAAAAAGCACAATTTCAGAAAAGTTGATGGCACCCACATCGTGATTTTGGTAGACAGCAGTTGCCTGAAACCTTACTCCGCCACGTGTAAAAAAAAAAATGGACAAAAATGACGTAAACTATTTTGTTGTAGGATTGCGACAGAGCCAACAGAAAGCATGAGCACTAAACCACCCAGCGGTCACATCATCACATATACCCAAGTGGGTAACCTAAAGTGTGCAAGCGGTAAGACAACTAGGCACCAAAGAAGGAAAAAAGCAAGAATGAAAAACTGGCTAGCATTAACCATCGGATCCATATGAAAGATCTATACAGTTGGGTCACTTCGGTGGCATTAAATCAACCCAGTGCAAGGAGCAACGTGGCATACTGTTAGCTCTCGACAACCATTGTAGCACTAATTGCCATTACTGGTCTGACAGGTACAACCCGAAAGGTTAGCTATAGAAATTAATGGAGAAAGCATTGGAAAAGGCAACCTACAAGTGTGACTAGACCTTAATCTATTTCCAAATAAATGATTGAACGACATTGTCCGCTATTTAAATATTTGGTTCTCCGTCAGGACAGTTTTTCTGTTATGCACTAAGAGCACCAGAGCCGAGCTATTGCAGACCTACATCCTGGCACCTGTTTTCCATCCTGTTCAAACCCATGGTAATTAAAATCCCCACCGAAAGTGAGGCTTCAGATGCCATTATCATCTCTGGCTACCTGATTGAGGAGGAAGTAGAAATACAGTCAACTACAAGCCCACAGTTGTAGCCATCCCTGAATACTGATGCAATGCCAAGAACTAAGAGGCCACAGACAATTTCTACCCCTGGTTCGCATCCTATGCCAAACCCAGTCTAGGAAATACTAGTTATTCCAGGTGAGTCATTTGCATGACCGTAACCAAGGCAAAAGAAACGTAAAGTTCCAGATACCTCAGACAATCAGGGAAAGATGCCTGCTGCTACCCAGGGAATTGATGATGCAGATAAAGAACTATCACCACATGCGGATCCACAGAGAGAACAGACCGACCTAAAGTTTCCATCTTACATTAGACCAAGAAGACTTGGTGCGGTATATGCAAATCTCCCAGTGAAACCAGTGACCACTTTGATCACACCAAGGATCCCTGTCGGCATACTTTGTTAAAGGACATCCTCCCAACATTAGCTGTGTTAAAAATCCAGGGCTACGACACTTGACAATAGGAGGGATTATAGATAACAGATTGCATGGATATAATACACATTGCTGACCCTGCTGTTAAGGTAATCAAAGCGCAAAAGTGGGCCGAGGGACTAGCCACTTCCATTCTCCTCAACATGTTGTTTATGCCTGATTTTGGCCATAGTGCACATGCCAGTATGTATGTAAAGTAGTTTATAGTTTGCGTTCATCGAGGATACTTATGGCTAGACCGACCATACCTAATTACTGTTGAACTAATAGCAAGAATTATAGGGCTCCTAAGCGAAGTAAAAGACCCTCTGCCTTACCTTGCTAAGCGTAAAAATCAGGATATTCAGCAGAAGCACAACCTTCAGCGCGTAGGATGGGGATACGCAATTAGACCCATCCAGGATAAAAGTGTCTGGGTCGCTCCAAAAATACTATCCTGTATAATATTTCATAAAGTGGTATTGACACAATGTTTTGCACTAATTAGAAATTACAGATTTATGTGCACAGGGACAAAAATTTAACTGGTCATGGTACTTGCTCACCACCCTGTCCCAAGATGTGATGATGGCGCAAAAAAAGGAAGGCTATAAATTATACTATTCATGGATGTTAATTTTGATCTCCTTCACTGTCTGGGTTGATCCCCCGGACTATGTACATATGAATGTTCTGTTATCCTGTTTGGGGGAAAAATATCATAATCTATTGGAAGACAAGGCCGACACCAAGCATTAGGAGGATAACAACGTGGCATTCTTCTTGCACGCAGAGGTACTGCGCTAACTTTCCTGGAAAACCCATAGGATCCACATCGCCACTGTGTAAAGGTATGCTTATTTTGTCAAATTTGAAGTTGATATCCATCAGATAAATCTGTTGCCTCTCAAAGGTCCACCGCGGCATATACATCAAGCCGGATTCATAGTAACCGGCGATGATGTGGATGCAATTGTCAAGCTCTGGCTGAAAGAATGGCGTGGCTCACTTACAGAACCACTTCCTGAAGAACAAAATGCCGAAGAACCACCAATTCAGCAAGTTCATGGTGAAGAGAAAGAAGGTGATGATACCTAGGGGGATCCATCACAAGAAAACATGGATGATGATGATGATACATAGGAATTAGAGCACCATCCTTCCAGGTAGCCTCATGCTGAAGAATACACACAGACCCGAGTGCCTCCTGAGGAAGCTCAATCATCACGGAAGAAGTAGAAAGCAGCCAAGACAACAAACACTAACACATTCACGGAGGCTGAGTTGCAGGGACTTGCCAACACCATGGCAAAAGTCACCCAAGATAACCTAGGTATCATAAGGACCCAGCAAGAGAACATCACTGCATAATTCCAGACTCACCTCAACCAGTTAACAACAACTATCAATGAGGTTAAGTACACGGTGGACACCAAGACATATCATATTGATCCTAGCATACCACTGCTCACACCACCGTGGGAACCACCAATCAAGATACTCATTCAGACGCAAGCACTTGAAGTGAAAGAAGAGACAACTGCATATACTGATAATAGCTCTGCCAAGATAGACTTCTCCAAGTTTCTCTTGGACGAGCTCCATATCATCTAGCAAGCATCCGCAGCTGAACTTCGACTAAGGAAAAATGCTGTTGTGCATTAGGAAAAAAAATAGAAAAATAAGGCCAAAATGTGCAAGGCCCTCTTGCAAGGAAAGGAGCAGGAACTGCAAGATCGCACCAGCTATTTGGTCGAGAAAGAGCAAGAAATCTTATCCCACGAGCAAAGCTGGACTATGTTGGCAGATTCCATCAAGAATTCTATCACGCCATTCCCACCGGAGGTTGGGAAGGCTGATGAATACTCTGTGGCTAAAGTAGCTCAACTTTCCAAAATCACGCAAGATCTTTAGTGCCAAGTAGAAGATCTTCAAGAACGACAGATACCAAGCACACCCCCAGAGGTGCTGGCAAAACGAAAAGTAGCAGTATCTGAAACTGCTACCAAGATTAAACACAAAGAATTAATTTGTGCAAAGGCCATATACAATGTTGCGACCATTTGGGAAACATTGCTTGAAGATGGCGCAACTGAGAAAATAAGGCAGCGCATTCACGAGGCAGACGAGCGCATCACTACCGCGAAGGTGGAAATGCGGAAACTGCCACTCCAACAAAAGGTCCTTAAGCATGCAGAGATCAAAAGTCTCCAACATGAAGTCTAGACCCTTCATGAGCAGGAGAAGGCTAGGGAAGCCAAGGTTGAGGAATTCCAAACATAGGTAGAAAATCTCATAGACCATATTCAACCCATGTAGCACAAGCTTCAAGGCATATTGCAGTTAATAAAGAAATACTCGTTGGAGCATGTACAGTCCGACCAGGTGGAGCAACTGGTTGTGTAAGCAGAGGAAGCTATGGTGGAAATTGCAAATATAGAGGCCCTTATACAAACATTCCAAGGCAAGGTCTGTGCTGTTGAGAAAGCAGACCCAGAACCAACAAGTTCACAATAATGTACAGAAATGTGACAAAAAAAATTTGAATTTTGAAGGCAACCATAAACACCATGCGTGTGTATTAGGTCGGTAGAACTTATTCCAAAAGTATTATAGATATGACGAGACACATTACAACCGTCACCAAACCCAGTTCTGAAGTAAGTGATGACAAGTTCGAGACAGCTGACACGTGCTGATAGACTGTTAAATGCATCAAGAATATGCGGAGATTTGGCGCTTGACTTAGGACAGCACTGCAACAGGATCAGGTATGGAGAACTCAGTCACCATGACCGTCTAGCTCATCCACACATGTGCATGACTAGAATTACCAAAAAATGGCCACGTCAGTAATGATAGCATATCCATGTAGGAAATATGGTACACAGGGTGAAGGTCTTGTCTTCATAATATTGATGAATAAGCCTACGCGAGACCTGCCCTGATATCCTCATATAAGAATGGGGGTTCACTGTCCACAAGCATCCATTAATAAGTTTGGTTACTCTAGTACCAGATGTGGTTACAAATGAGTTGGGGCATGTCCTTCCGAGCATCCTTAAGGGAAAAATATATTGCTACAACTTTCAGTCTCTCGGGTGTATCCAGAAACATCAAGAAAAAGGATGGCGATAGTAACTCGGTAACTTCAACTCATTGACAAGCCTTCAGTGAATTCATCCTTGGATATTAGTAGACTAGTTGAATAGGGTTCCTACCGGCGGTACCAGAGCGGACTCCAATAGGGACCAGAGACCCGACCCATTTTGACCAACTTTGCTGGGTCCAATCCACAGTCTCTGCAGTCTTTCACAAAGTCTGTAGGCTTGGGAGGTGTTCACGTCCTCCAACCCTCTAAGAAAACTGTTTGGCTCTTCGTGGGATATGGAGAGACCAGAGATCAAAGGCTGACTTGTGCTCTCTACTGCTGCGGTGATATGTGTCATAATGGGTCAAGTCACTCACTTCCACCACTCAGGATAGAAAGACTTGTCTGGTTTTCAATATGGACAAGTCTTCAAAGTTCATACCTATGGAAAATAGAGTGGTGAAGAGTAGGCAACAGAACAGAGGAACTCAAGGAAGAACAACAAGAGAGTAAGCTGCGGAAGCCTGCAGCAACCACACCCAGAGCCCCAGGAGCATGAAAATGGCGGGAGAGCTAGAGATGCTTGTATTTCTATGTCGGAATGGGACACTAATCATCATCCCTGGAATATGAGTAGGACTATGATAAGATGATGAGAGAGTCCCAGAGCAAAGACAACATTCCTGGGCACGTGGCTCTTGATCTCTGCAGCAAGGGAATTGGCTTACATTGCTAGCTCAAGCGAACTCTGCAATTGAATCCTCCTCTCCCCTTCCTCTCAAAAGGTGCTACAAACCAGCCATGTTGGTGCCCTTCTCTCCGCTGTAGTAAAGATAGAGATTTACAATCAGACTCATAGAGTTTGGATGGAAATGCTGGGGTCGCGCTGATAAGGACGATGCCATGATTGAAGATAAAGGTAAAAGGTCCCGCAGTTCAGTGAAACGCAAGGGCCTTAGCATAAGCTCTAGTAGTATTAAACCTTCTGTGATCCATTTTGCGGATATACTTCAAATGATTCCACATGTGAAGAGGGGCCAGATTCCAGATAGTAGGAGGCGAGAAACATAAGAACCTATCACAAAGTTGGCTAAAAAAAAAAACACTATCTCTATTTTGTCCCTCAAGGTACCGCGCAAAATGAGCTGCTTACATGTCCCTTTCTTAGTGGCTCGGGATGAGCCATAGGTGAGTGTTGGGGGCCTGTTGGCCCGGGAAAGGGGCATAAGAAGTAACTTTGCATGCACATCCAAGGAGGATGCGTGTGCATGGGAGGGAGGCAAAGGAAGAGCACAAAGGGTGAAAAAGGACCACAAAGGCAGAACAGAGGAGTGCGCGGAAAAGGAAAGGCAAGCGCGGATGCGCGCAAGGAGGAAACAACCTGAAAGCGACAAATATGGGATCCAGATCATGGCTATATAAGACAGCGTAAGCCTGCATCTACGCACGTACGAGAAGATATTTGTAAGTCAAGCCAATAGTGCCTCATGTCAAGTCATGACCACCACAACTGTAACCAGAGGCGTGGCTGATGGTGATGGCTAACAAACTGTTGAGATGCAGTTGACCCTGTGTGGCTATGTAAATTAGTATAAATAGGAAGGATGCAATAGTTAGAGGGTTAGATTTTTTTTAGTTGTAAGTACAGAATGAGTTAATAGACGAGAGCTGTATATAGTTGTAGAGAGCAGGTCTCAGAGAGGGTAATTAGAATAATGAAAGGAGAAAAGATCTGCTAGAGTGGTGCAGAGGCGAGGTGAGTCGATCCAGGCTATGTACGTGTATGTAGGTAGTAGCAATAGAATAGAAGTAATAAGACAGAGAGAATGAGAACTATGAGTCTGAACTTAAAGACATATCTCAAGATCATTCTACATCTCGCAGACTGCAAGGTGCTATATCCTTTCTCATGCTAGATGAAGAGCACCTTGGTGGTTTTTCCCATATGTTTTTCCATGTTAATTCGTGTGTCCAAATGAATGACTGGTGTGGTGAATGGTTATATGATTGATTCGTAGTTGCTTTCTATATAATGTTGATGTATTCCAGTCCTGAATAATACCCACCGTAGGTAAATGAATGAATAGAATGCATTGTAGATTGAACCACCACATGTATATTTCGGTGCAATTCTTGTTATGCATTTCAACTTAGGTTGTAGATTCAATTGAAGTAAATGCAGCTGCGCCACACCAGTTGCGCCAGCTATGAGGAAGAGCAGAAAACCAAGTCATGCGTGATGACATACTATTGTGCTCATTCGTGTAGGACCGACTCTGCTGTCTAGTCACCCTGCTTCCTTCGTTGAGCCCTTGGTTGCAAACCAAGGGACTCTAATTCCCCGACAATAATGGAAACTTGGTTATGGTGCTTACCCATCTATGAGATATCTCGGGTGAGACTATGCCTGCTTCGCAGGTGTTGCCGATGTGGCTTGCTCTATTGGGACGGTATCTCGTGTAGTTGTTGGATCAGTGGGCTACGCAAGACCTGGGTCGCACGCGCAAGGGAACATGACCAACAGGGAAAGACAAGAATACACAAAGGTTCAGCACCTGTAGTTAGGACCATTCATTATTACAGAAAATCTCAAACCTGGTACCATTTACTTGCAAACGTTGGAAGGCCTCACTGAGACCTTTCCAACAAATGTCCAGCTCTTTAAGAAATATTTTTCTTGAGGTAAGTTTTACTTACCTGTACATAATGTGTGGTTTTGATTGGTTTGTTTAGTTTTCATTGGTTTGATTTGCTTTTTGATTGCTTTGATTGTTTTATTTTCTTTGCTTTGCAAAACTTGGTTTACTTACAAAATCTAGTGCCTGTTGGTAAAGTTGTTTATCCCTAGAATATTTTACTAAGAATTTTGATTGGGATATGTCAGAAACTCTTATTTGGATTTTGCTTAGATCAGTATCCTTATGAGAAATCAACTCAAGATCTATTGTTGGCCTTTGTCTGCGTTGAATCCTCATTTCTAATGATCATTATATTCATTGTCCTCATAATGATGAGTGAGTTGCTAATATTACTTTGGTATTCCCGCTTGATGTTCTGGTGATTATGGTAGTACATCTATAATAGTTTCTATAACCTTCAGGTCTCTTCTGATATCACTCCAGTCACCTTGGACTAAAATAAACAAATACCTCAATAGGTGTAAGCTGCAAGATAGGGGGTCTTATCACAAGCCAACATGTCATGTTCATATTGTGAATGACGTTACCATCAGTTGGTTCCTAAGCCAAGGTAATGGCTTGTAGTTTGCATCCTAAAGTTATTTTTCTTATCATTGAATATTCACCTCTTTGTGCTCAAGGAAAGGAGGTCTTATCACAAGCTAAACTGACCATGTTCATGGATCTTTCTTGACCTGAAATTACTAATAGGTGGTTACCAGGACATGGTAATTCCTTTTGGTGTAAAAACCAAAAGACAAGGAGTCTCTTGACAGAGCTAGCTTGTTCAGTTTCTAGGTAATACTTGTGTGTGGCATTGTTCCCTAACAAGGAGGTATTCTTGATACAATTGAGTTGGTATCATTTCACATATAAAAGAAAGGAAGAAGAAGAAGAAGAAAATCCATTGTAGATATCCATAATAAAACCTATAATCAAGGTGACTGATGGTTTGAAGATCATGACATAGACCCCCTGGGTTTCTATAGAATATTATCTATAACTGTCCATAACTAGCATTTGTTTGCAAGAGTATTTCGACACTTTTGTGGCTTTTTCATTTGTTGAGTGTTACTATCAATGATTATGGATTTGTAAGATATCAATTTTGTATTTTGCTCTACTAGATCTGGTTATTTCTCATTTAAGTTTAATGTTTGAATTAGAATTAGACATCTTTATACTGGCATATATTATTTTAAATTTCATGTAGAAGTATTAAGAGATAACTGCTTCTCCCTAGCAAGTTGTCATTTGTTGCTGGTTGCAACGGATCCCATTTTGAGTCATTAAAATGGGAGCCCCCATTATGATTTTTACCGGTTTTCTAGCCATATCTTTCGAAATGGGGACTATCAAGCTGTAAGTATTTTTGGTTTTGTACTTCATAGATTTTTTCAATGAACCTTGTTTTTTTTGGATTTTTCTGGCTTTTGGGACCATTTTTCATGTTTTTCAACTATTATCTAGTGTTTCCGATCCCCGCTTTCCAAATTGAGAATGCAGAAATCCTTTTTTTGGAGGTTTGCTGAACTTTGTTTCCTAATTCCTGATTTTCGATTTTCGATCTTCAGATCCCAAAAATCCTATCTTTTTCAATAACGAAAGTCCCTTTTACGATTTTCGCTTTCCTATATCCAGGTTGCGGAAGGCGGAAACTTTTCTTTTATTTAAAACTTTTCAATTACTCCCGATTCCCAACTTTCAATGTTTGGATCACAGAAATCAACAACATCATTTTTTATATTTAGGATCTTAATCTTTCTGAGTTCTACCTTTCTCCTTTCCGAGTTCGGAAAGTGGAAGTCTCACATGCTTTCTGGTCGAATGTTCATCTTTCGATTTCCGATTCCCGATGTTAGGAATGCGGAAATTGGAAATCATGAAATCTAGGACCTTATCAGTTCCGCATTCTATTTTTCCTCCTTGATTTTAGTCGTGCATGTATACTAGATCTACGGTCCATATTTTTTTGGCCATTTGTTTTTGGGTTTTTAATCAGTTCAAAGTTATGATTATTTTTCACCATTTTGTTCGTACTTTTTCGCTGCCCTCAAAGATTTTTCTGCGGATTTTTCCTCACTCCAACTCACAAATTTACAATTTTTCAGCTTTTCACCAGACCACTTGAACATTTTTTCTGTTGATTTGAACTCGTGTCATTGTTTAGACATGGTTGCTAAACTGCAATAAGAGATGGTTTCCACTGCCTCAAGGAACACCAGGCCGAAAACAACTCTTCAGGAGAAAAAGAATAAAGACCCCAACAACAATGTGTTTACTGATACCAATGGACCTGTGTGTGATACTCGACATATGGACTAGTCCAGAATATACACCATTTTTGACAATGATGACTTTTCCTCTATCACCCATGATCAGCCTGCTTATAAGAAAATTTGAAGTTCTCAGCTCCACTACATCGCTTCTAGACCCCCTTTTATGCCTTATACAGATCCCGTCAAGTGGGCATTAGACCATGTGTGCCTTAAGGAACACTATTTTGATGATATTGCTAATACCCATGTTGTATCATTCCACCCTGATGTTTTTGCTAAGGCTTATGTGCTTAGACCTCCCAAACAAATTTTAACATCAAAATTTCTCGATGAAGCAATCTCCTGGTTCAATTATGAAGAGGTGGTCAAATATTGGACGGAGAATTCAGCATTGTTTGTCCTTGATACAACTAATGCCTACCCAATTTCCTATTTTAGGGAATCTTTCTCATTAATGGCAACTATGTTTTGCCGCTTATATGGGTCACCGAGTTGTTCTATGCTCAAAGCTTAGTGGGTTCCTGTGGCACACTACATTTTTATTACATGTGATTCTTTCAATTGGGCACATGTTTTGTCTACCAATTTAAGAGATGAAATTGAAAAATATCAAAATACCCTAGCTAACCGAAAGCCGACTTTCTACATGTCAAGGTTTGTGATGGATGCTTTCTGTGCAACTTCTCCTTTCCCTGCCTTAAAATGGAATTGGAACGAGAATTCTTCACATGTACACATATATTTCTATCATATGTGGGAGGAAAACTCCGTGCCTTGAGTTTACAAGATCTACGACCTATTTCTCGGGTCGATGTATTATAAAATATTTAAGGCCGACGCTCCGACATTTTCTGAAAGAGCCAGGACACTAATTTTAGTACATGGTGACTAGTATGTAGGAGAATATTTCTCCTATATGAGGATTTGGGGCAGTAATATGGTATAGTCCATGATCATATGGTGCTATAGGAGTTCGCCTTTCATACTATCATTGATGGGTTTTTTCCTAAGTTGGCAAGGCATAAGAAAAAGGCTTGGCCCACATTTCCTTTGTATCTGGACACTCTTGTATTATAGAATTCTACCCATGCATCTATGCTAGGTAAATAAATTTCTATCATGAACTTAGTAGAGGCACCCAAGACAATGCATGACCAAAAATATTATCTGGAAAACCTCTTTGCACATGAGCGTGCTAAGTCTCAGTATGCTCATGAAAACGACCTTGATGATTCTATGTTTAGAGAGGATGTGGATTTTTGAGAGGCAATGGAGAAGATCATTGATCCAAATGTCAAGTCTCATCTCTACAAGTACTAGAAGGACATCAAGGTTAGGACTCTTCATTATAGGGAAGCTAAACTGAAGATAGAGCAAGACCTTCAGAAGCAAAACACAGAGAAGGAAGCAAACGAGCAAGCAACAAGCTCTGTTGCAGCTCTTGCTTCTCAGTCTAAGGACAAAGGTAAGGGTTTATTTGAAGGTCATTCCATCCCTCATATTGCCTCAATGGAAGATACCCTGCATAAAGGAGCATAGTTTATGAACAATATTGAGAAAATCAGTTCTCAATTGCAAACACACATAGATATGGCTAAATCACAGCCTAAGAAACAAAAGAATCTATTGAGTTCTAAGCAGGTCCAATCACAGGAGGTGCCCAGGGAAGGAAAACTGGTACCCCTGCTATAGATTTCTCAACAAGAACAATCACTTGTGAAAGTCCCTTCTATACAAAAGGTAAATCCTCCACCTCTAGCTGATATTGAAATTCATGATGTACACAATGATCTGGAGGAAGAAGATGGTTGCTACTTTCCATTTAATGTTTTGACCTTCCTGATATCATCCATTCTCGATCTTCAGGAATTTGAGACCATGTTAGACTCATCATTTTTCGAACAGTATTTTTTTGAAATAAATATTTCACCAGTTGTGGAAGCTACCACTAGCACTCTCGTAGTACTAGTTGAATCACCCATTCATACTTCTTCTCCTCCCCTTTCACCACCTCACCCTATCTAAACATATCCACTTTATCAACCTCCTCAGATAGACATTCCTTCCATCTCTATAACTCTTTCCTCTAAAGTCGATATGCCTACCCCTAATTCTTCCTCATCCCTTACATTTGCTTATGTTTCTTCTCCTATGAACATCCCTCCTCTCAATATAGAGATCCCTGTTTCCCAGAAACAAACTGATCCCCTGATTACCACCCAACAAAAAACCATTTCACCCCTGAAGGAATGGTATCTTTTAGAGTAGATGTTGTGGTGTCTATGGGAAAATACTAGAGAAAGAAGGACAAAGTTGTCATCAAGAAGGGAACTAATAAAGCAAGAGAAGGTTCAACTAAACATATGCTGTCCTCAATCAGGTTATTTGGAAGCCATATACCCTTGATATCAAGCAAGGGGCATTGGATACATCAGTTGCTATGGGATATTTTGTAGGTGAAAACTACGATTTAGTTTCCCAACTGGCCCTTTTTGATAAGGAATAAGAATTGAAAAAGGATAAACTGGACTTAGCAGTAGTTGAGGAAAGACATGAACAAGAGGTTAAGCAATTGAAATAAGAGCATGAGAACAGAATCAAGAATGGAAAAAGAATACTGAACATCTCAAACATAATCTTGGGAATTCATATGTTCTTAATCAGTAGCAAGCAGAAATGATTATCCTCTTTGAGAAACAACTAAAGGATGCTCATCTAGCTTCAACAACCTTTTTCTTTTCAAGTTTGACACCCGAAGAATTCAAGCAGGTACTCTGCAAGGTGCATCAGTAATTCCACTAGGAAATGGTGGATATATACACCTATTTTGATGAGATGCAAAGGTTATATGATTAATTTAGGAAACATTATGAAACTTTTGAAACCAACCATGATCAGAGAAGAGCAGATTCTATGGCCTTCGAACAGGTGTTAGGTTGGCATAAGCATATCAAAGAAAGACCACAGGATCTGTCGATCTTAGACAAACTTCAGGCCAAAATGACTGAAGTCACACTTGAGACATGCGAAAGCATCTGTGACTCAGTGGAGGCCATAATCAAGGTAGGACAGATGGCTTGCAAATGCAGGTGCTCAGCTGCTAAAGTTTTGCTGGACTACTTGGACTTGCCTGGTTTATATCCTATTGGTTAAGCAGCTTCATCGAAGCTCTAGTTGGAACAGGTTGAACAACATTTTGATGCAGCCAAGGAGTAGATCTAGCAGATAAATCAACTCACCATGCAGGATATTGAGAGATGGATCGAGATCCCTCATGCTTCGATGGCTCAGATACAAGTGTACCTGAAAGAGTGGAAGAAAGTAAAAAAGAGGGATATTTTCTCCAAATCTGTAAAAGAAAAATCCACTTGATACATTCCCATTTTCAAGAGATCGACAAGCTTATGAACCTACATGCCAAGTGGTGTTTCGCCCTCGGGAAGTCTTAAAACTGTTTGATTTTGCAATCCCACGTCTTGGGAATTTTATTTTCTTGTAAAATTTGTAATATTATTTAAGGGAGGAATATACCAAGTAGAAGGGGGAGAATTTTAGAGACTAAGCTTAAGATATACACAGGAGAAAATACTACCAAGAAACATAACAAGAAAGTTTGTGGCTTTATCACTTTGTAATTTTTTGCAGATTAATGAAATTACAGTCATTTTGCATTATGTTTTATGGTTATTCATTGAATACCATTTTAATGAATTGTAGTTCATCTTCTAATCTATTGGGCTTGATGATTATTGGTCGTATTTTACAAATGGGTTGGTTCATGTATTGATGTTTCTTTACTGAACTAACATGTGGAATGTGTATCAAGTCAATGTCTTTATTTGGTGTACATCATATTTCATACTGTTGATAATTGGTCATTGATCTCTAATATTGATTTGTTAAATAATATTGTCTCTTGGACTGGTTGCATATCTCTAACACTTTGAACAAATATCTTGGCAATTTTATTTGTTGAGTTAGTTTAAATTTAGTTGAAAGAAGAGATATTGATTTGCATGTTTGCATATTAATGGTTTTTATCTTTTAGTTATATCCTGCAATAGTCTTATCTCGAAATCATTACCCATCCTGTTTAAGTGTCCTTAAAAAGTTAGTTAGGAACCATTTATTTTCAATCTTTTCCCACTTATCCTCACAACAGATCTTCTAGATATGGAAAACTTTGTGCCAGTGGAGGCCTCGTATCCATATGATCTAGCCATTCCAAACAAATCAAGGATAGAGGCTTCTCTACGTGGGAACATTTAGAATCCTTCTGTTGGGATATTTCCTTCTGTTGACTGCCTTGTATATTTTTCTAGCAACCTGCATACCGATCTCATCAACAAGTCACCGACCATAAGTACACTTGTGTCATAGTTTTTCTTTTTGTTTTACACCGTTCTTGTCACGAGTCTTACAGTTTGTTTCCTTGGTTTCTCCAGATGGATCCTACCTCGCATCACTACGTTGGGTTTGCTGATGGAGCAATTATATGGTCTCCTAATCTCACCTCGGATGCATGGGTCATTTATTCCCCATCACATGAGTTGATCCATATCGACGGAATGTGTGTTGGTATTGCTACTAATAACTAGGCTGAGTACAACGGTGTCATTGGTCTCCTGACTGCTGCCCTCCACTTGGGTATTCATCACCTTAATATCTTCCTAGACTTCTAGCTGCTTATCTCCCAGTTGAATAACTACTATCAGGTACATGATCCTTTCCTCTTTACAAAGTTCCTGCGCACTAGACATTTGGTTAGACATTTTGAATCCATTACATTCATGCATGTTCCCATAAGTATTAATAATGTAGCAGACCAAATGGCTAATGATGTTCTAGAGTGGCACATCAATCATCGCATATAGGAAATAAATCTACATCATGCACCATCATATAGTCATGCATACATATGTTTAGTACAAAATGAGCAGCTCCACAAGCTTTCTTGGTTGATCATACATATAGTACAAAGATCCCTGTGCCACAATGCATCAGGGGGTAGCATCACTAGCTGCTATTCATATTCATATTTGTCCTCCTCTTACTCTGGGCCTGTGTCCTCCTCATAGGAGTCCTCCTCCTGCTCCATAGGAACATCACCCTGTGCCGCTTCTATGACATACTTAGGAGCGACTGCGATCCTCCTCATAAGGGGGATCCACTCTGGAGGAGATCTGTAACATGTGGCGAGCAAATAGTCATCGAGGTACTACCACCCATCATCGGTGACCCCATCCAGTAAGAACTCAACATCAATATGAAGTGAGTCCAGTGTACTTCGGCGCCTCCTATGCCTATGAGCAGGTAAATCTAAACCCTCCACTCCTCCCCTCCGCCTCTGATACCCTGCTGGATGGCATGGCCCAATGCCTACACATGCACATAGTATGTCATCAGTATCCATCACACAAATAAAATGGCTACCACTAAGCTAGTAAAATATATATGAATGCAACCACATAAAGCATCATGTATACGTACCATAAGGTCCCCATGCCTATCCTAGAGGTCGAGGCATGTCAGGATCCCCCTGGTAATCCATACCAGCATATGGATAGTCCTCTATCAGGACTGGTAGCTTCTACCACTGTGCAAAGAGCTCTCGGGTGAAGAATCAACCCACTAAGATGCCTCCCTCCCTAATAATCATCTCAGTACACCTCCTCATGCAATGCTTGTGAGGTCCTCCGTCACACACCGCTAGATGAGGTCGTAGAGTAGGATTTCACTCAAAAAATAATGAGGAAAAGAATGAGGGGAAATAGAAATCCCTTCCCACTGAACTAGCATGGTTCAACACATGCTGAACCTGAGTCAGGTACATTTGGGCCCACCTAAAGTAGGCGTCCCTCATAACACGCTCTGCCATCTGGAGCTGACCGCTTGAGATTTTATGCAGTCTAGATGATCCCAGTCTCCACAACACCATCACTGCCACAACCCAAATATTAAGGCTCTCAATGTCGCACACCAGTATGTACAACAAGTGCACTGATGCAGAGGCATAACAATGCCTCTCGTAGAGGTCATCCAATGACACCCCATGTGAGAGATTTAGCGTAGTGTCACCCATCACACCCAACATAGGGATCTCAATCAAAAAATAGATATCAAGGAGCATGATCTCAATACTCTCCTCCTGGATGATAAAACACTCTGCATCATAGTCCCAGAATCTCACCAGCTTGTCCAACAATAGATTTTATGAACACATGAGTGGGATCTAGAAGAACTTCCATAAACCACAACGAGCAAGCATATCATGCAATGCTAGATCATCATGCACCTCCCCTCATAGGTTTCCAATATATCGCTCTCTCCATGCCACCCGCGACATTCTGCACATACACACAGTCCTTGTCAGGTCTAGTCATACAAAAAAAACTCATCCTCGGTTGAGTTGCTCTTGTTCGGCCTTTTTGTGCGACCTAAGTCACTCAAAAACCTTGAACATGAGCGATTGGGTCACTTCTATCTGCTGAATAGGTGCGACATGGGTCATGCCTATCTCCTCAACAAGTGCGATTGGGTCGCGCCTATTAGCCTGATATGAGCGACCTGGGTTGCTCCTTTTCTTCGAAAATTGCAACCCGACCCTGAGAACCCTCTGAGCTCAGCACATGCCATGTGATGAGTAATGAGAAAAAGTAAACCAGTAAAAAAGATGGGTTCAATGAGAGCTCTTACCTGTAATTCATAGATCAGAAAACCACTAGTCCAGTCGAAAGAAATCAACAGTTGAGTTCTAGGGTCCTCCACTCCAACTCAACACTAACCAAGGAAAATGACACATATCATGTGGCCCCCCCTATTTATAGGACTCCATTTGGTCTAGTTTTTCTTCCTTACACCACAGAGTCATCCAAAGTCTGTTTGAGATGCCGTTCACACCATCGGGTTTGGTTTTCTGCCCTCTGTCTTTTGATGACACCCTTGTCTCATGCTCTCACTCTAATTTTGTGGGCCATTCCTCGAAAGTCACCTTGCATGCCATCACATGAATCTCCCATTGTATGTATTGGCATGTTCATGAGCCATCTACTCCATCCTATTGACACAAAAATAGTCGATAGGGGTCCACTCTCTATAGACACCCAAACCACCACGATCTCCTTGTGTAACACCTCGGTTTTGACCCCGTTTGTATTAAAAATGTATATGATGAATATATTGTATTTAATCGTGGTGTGGAGCTAAAGGAAAAATCCCCACCATCGATTTAGCATTTTATGTTTTGGCGATTAAAACAATGCCGATGGTATTTCATGCTAGCCATGCACATTATAATTTTGGACATCATGTAAATATGCAATTTAATTAAATACCCACAACCAACTATGTCAATGCAACATTAAAAGAGACGGGGGCATGATTTCCTAAGGATAAGGGGGGGAAATATTCAAACCTTTGGGGCCAATGGGGAAAATCCAAATGTCAATGAAAGAACCCATCAAGCTATTAACCACCTTTCTTGTCTTATTCAACCAATCATTTAATTCTGCCAGAATTTGGTTGAGTTAGTTATTGCATGAGTATGGGCAAGGTATGGGAGTCAAAAATTAGAATTTGGGGAAGCACCCATTTTTGGGAAAACGTTTTTTGACTTATGGGGCAAGTCATTGCCCAAAAATGCCTCCCATTCCCTCATGCATTCACGTCCACTCTTCTTCTCACATTTTTGGAGCTCCTGGCATTCTGCATTCATGTTTTTTTGTAGCATTATTCATTTTTCCCATGGCTGGGAAGTGTTTTTGTTAATGTTAAGTGGCTGGGATCACTCATGGGCATTTTTGTGTTGTTTCCACATCTCCACGGTTGGGGAATTTCATGTTTTCAGTGTTACACAATCAATGGGGGACAAATCCATGAATTTAGGGACTAAGGGAGCCGTTTTTATCCCATGTGAAGCTATAGAATGATTCTGGAAATCGAATTTCTATCAAGGTGATGTTTTACCCATTTTCCATTTACGTTTTTGGTCGAAGAACATTTTTCCTCAAACCCAGGTCATGCATTTGCTGTGTGTGCACCCTTGGTTTTGGTCTGAACCAGTTTGGAGTGGAATTGGGGAAGAATTAGCTTGATTAAACGAGTGGGGAAAGGAACCTAACAGACAGATCAAGAGGAGTTGGATTTTCTTCTTTGCACACCTTGGATAACACTGGAATGGAAGGCATAGACTGAGGGACAGTGTAGCAGAGAAGGGGATTATAGCAAATAAGGGGATGCTTCCTTGTGTTGGGTGTGCAGGTGTTGGGAAATCCAAGCTAGATCTTGTGTAAGTGTCCATAGATATGTGGTTGATCTCCCTAGCTTAGCAATTCAACCATTCCACCTCCTTGGATGAATTTTTATAGATCCTTGGCTATGTGTGATTCTGCTAGTGTTCCCTTATTCCTTGTGGGAATCATGCCCAGCTCAGGTGTGGCAGTGTTGCTGAGAGATTGATGAGCACACTGGCCTATGGTTGGGTGGAATGTTTGACGTAGCTGGTTACGAGACAAGCTTCTTTCAAGATAAGTATTCTTGTTTATTTTATCTCTGCAACTGCATACATGTTTATGAATTAATATGAACATGTTAAATGCTTGAATGGAATTTATTTTTCTTCCGCTGTATGATAATAATTTAGGCATCTATGTATGTTTTTATTTCAATTTTCATTTTATCTTACGTTCATGGGGATTAAATTTCCAGGATTAGATGGCACTATGGTCGCGTTATCCCTCTGGTGGATGGGAGGGGATGTGACACCCTAAGCACTGGCCTGGACAGGTTTTACCCTGTCTGGCAACACCTACAGAGAAGATGAAGTCTCACTTGATATGTTTGAGGGAGAGATGACGAAACCAAGTTTCCACAGTATAAAGGAGGACCATGTGTCTCTTTATTAACTTAGCGCAACATTTACTCCACATGTCTAACCATTCTACTTATGCATTAATAAAAATATATCATCATTCAACAGATCTCATTATCATACTGGAATCACAGCAAACCCATTGATGCACAAACATATCTAACAATATAACATCATTTAAAGCATAAAAGCATCGCATCATTCAAAGATCCACATCGTAGATACACATTGCATTCATATTCATATTGTAGAAAATACGAAAACATGAAAATAGGAAAATAAATAATGATTATGCTCAACTTTCGTCATGTCATATTAGTCTTCACAACAAAATACAGAGTGTCCAAAATATCTCTTCAGTTTCCTACATAGCTCAAAACAAAGCTCACTAGTGCTCGCAAAAATCCAACCAAAGCCTTGCTCAACTCTACATCTACTTGCAATTCTACATCTACTTATAGGGTTGTGCCTTTACATCAATGGTCCACTCAACCAACTTCCTAACCACTTCTTAACATAACCTACAAAATAATGACCACTATCCACAAATTGTGGCCCAAAACTACAAAATATGACCAAAAAATACATAAAATATTATAATTCTAACTTGCCACCCGTTTTCCACCTTGCATGACATATTTTACCTTGCACAAAATATGCAATGCTACGCAGTTATATTACCCCAAAAGCATCTTCCAACAGCCCCCCAACACAATCTTGTGGCTCGCCCTTGAGCCATGTCAGCTGGACATGGTGTATTCACTGATCTTCTGCTTGAAATCATCATATTGCAAAGTGATCTCCTTGACCTACTATTGACCTTCCAAGAAATCTCCTGGCTTCATGTCAAATAATGTGGTAGTTGACACTCAACCATATTATAAGTAGCCTCCTTTTTTCCTTCCTAAACTGCCTACAACACATAAACTACTTTAATAGAAAGCTGCGCTCTGATATCTTGGAACTCATCCAACTGTGTGTTGCACCTCTGTTGATGCTCCCTGGCCTTTACAACGGGATGTTGCAAATCCTTTAGCTCCATAGACTTGGTGATTTGAAAAACCAGTGGAAACACTCTCAATGAAGTCTTCAATGTTTCCAGCTTCCCTTTTTCTTCCTACAACTGCGTGTTCAGTTCCACCAATTTCTCATCTTGGACTATGCTGCCCCAAAATTGCATAGTCGCCTTAGTTACCTTCTTTGCTTCTTGGTCCATTTACTCGAGGTGTGTCACCAAATACTCCATGGTGCTTTTCCTTATTGCTACTTGTTCAGGTGGTGTGTTTGGATGGACTAGTGCTTGCAAGTCCGCATTGTCACTCTGCAACTACTGACCAAGCCTTGCTACTTTCTCCATCACATCCAGTTCCGCTGTGCTCTCATATACATGCTGACCGGCAATAGAAATTGCCTCTTCCAACCGCACTTTGTTGTCTAGAGATTCTCTTTGTCGACCAACAATTGATATTGATGCTTCTTCAACTCTTTGATCACCTTGGCATTCTCCGCGATTATGCACTCTTGTTCCTTCTTTAATTCTTTAACCTCTTTCCATGCTTCTGCCTCTTTCTCCTATGATCACAATAACTGACCGCTGATACTTTGTTCTTTGTCTACCAAATCCTCATTAGAGAACCTTTGCATATGCACCAAAATATGTGTGGATAATGCATTGATGTCTATGGAAAAATCTTGTAACTACTGGAGGGAGGCATTGAGATCCTCATTATTGGTCTCAATCGCATGCGACGGAATTGTCACATTCTGAATCCGTGTCCCAGTGCTGATTGAGCCAAGGTCCTGCACAATTGCTACCTGCGGTGCCTTCTTTAATACTACATCAAATAATGAGTCAAGTTAAGTCTTTACCTTTCTAAAGAATTATTTTGCTTGTTTCTTCATCTCTTCATATTTCACATCCGTTGCAGTTGTAATTTCCTGAATTAGTCGGTTCAACTGCGCCTCCATCCCTGGGGCTGTCCTACTTGTAGCACCCTGCTCCTATTGCTTCTTCTTCCTAGATTCTTCAAATGCTCGTTCTGCTTCCAAGTTAGTGGGTGTCCACGATGACCCTTCATCTAAATCATGGTGACTCTACTGGTTAGGATCAGGTACCTGATCAACTAGTGCATCTGCTAGTGGAGCTGTCGACACTTCTTCTAGGTTGGCCGAAACTCTCCATGCTGCGGGCCAATCATCGACAAGTGTCACCATTTCTGCATTGGACAACTTGTAAGGTTTCATCAACCATTGCTTGTCTGGGTCACGCTGCACCTGCACATGAATGGCATTCAAGCCAATCGCAGACCGAGAAACCCATTGGAACTTCATCACAAACTCCTCAGATAGTCACAGAAATTTCACAGTTGCCACCTGCAGCACTTCCCAATAGATTCAAAACTGAACTGCGCATTCCTTAAGTACGTCAACTTCCTTCACCCACTAGACGTTTTGGTAGCATGCACCCTTGCAGATCTATACTGCATGAACCTCCATTCTTTGGTAATCGTCAGGATCCATCCAAGCCATGAGTGCAATTAAGATCAATAACCAACTATATGCGAACACTCGTTGTCCCACCTGAACTGCCATTGCATCTTCGCCAACTAGTTCATTAAAAATAATGAACAATTCATTTGTACTCCTTGCACACACTGTTCTGTGCATGTAATCACTCCTGAAGTGCACTGATTAGGTTTATTCCTCCTCACTGTCTTACTGGCCAAAATTTGTGCGCTAAGATGGACAACCGGATCATTGATGCTGTCGATGCGGTACGCCTGTCCGTCCCACTGCAGCTGTACCAACCGGTCAAATTGTTGTCCCACTATCGTTGTGTTGATGCGGTACCTCGAGCTTTACCAACCACACCAATCATTCCTCTAATGCTGCTTCATCATCCATTCTTGTCGCTTGCTCTATGCACAAACTTGGAACAATGTACTCCATAGGCATGATTGCCTCTTGCCCATACACCAAATTGAACAGTATTTGTCCTGTCAATCTTTTGTAAGTGGTGCAATATGCCCAAAATACTGCTGGAATATTCAAATCCCAGTTATCACAGTTTGAATTACATACCTTTGTAAGAGCATGCTCCAACACCTTGTTGAATGCCTCCACTGTCCCATTTCCTTATGGATGATACAATGTACTCTTATGTTGTATATGAAGCTTCTTTGTCAATGTGCTGACTGTGTGATTGATGAAGTGACTCCCTTCATCACTCATCAATATCCTTGGGCATCCAAACTAAGTCATGATGTTATCAAATAGTAACCTCACTGATGTCGCAGTGGTGCAATCCACAATAGGTGTGACCTCCGCCCATCTTGTCAAATAGTCTTTTGATGTAATTATGTACCGCACACCTGTTCTCTTTATAGGTGTGTTGATTGGTCCCATAAATTCCAGAACCCATTTATCAAATGGTTGCAATGTCACCTGAGGTACCATCGGCATCTCATCCCTCCTTAACAGTTTTACCATTCTTTGAAAGACATCGTAACTCCGCACATAATCTACCGCATCATTATGAAGAGTGGGCCACCAAAGCTCTGCGTTGAGCACCTTCCTGGAAGTAGCGCGACATCCATAGTTTCCACCGGAAACTCCTGCATGTGCCTCTAATAATATCTTCCCTTGTTCATGTGGTCGGACACATCACCGTAAGATCTCATATGGTCCTAGTTTATAGAGCTGTCCAGCGATCAGTTAGAAATCCGCAGCCTTAACAACCAACTGCTTCTTCTTACTTGTACTAAGCTCTTATGGTGTTGTTACCATCACCAAAAAATGAATGATTTGTTCATAGTAGTCATCAACCATGTTGACTCTGAATAGTTGCGCATTAGGAACCTCGTATTCAATATTTGTTGGTTCTTCACCCGTCTCAATTCGAGATAATTAATGATATGGGCTAGCATTCAAGTGAACCGGCTTCATAATTATCTCAAAATAAAACTCCTGAAAGAAAATTATCCAGTGACATATCTTCCCACCCAACATAGGATTATTGACCATGTATTTCAAAGTAGAATGGTCCATGAACATCTTGAAGTGACCCCCAATAGGTGTTAGCACCTGGTAAGCACCAGTGCTAAATTTTGAGAATATTTTGTAGATATGTTAGCATCATTCTAGGCTATGTAGCTGATAGGAGAGTAGGCCAAATGAAGGAAGGGATAAGGTCCAAAAATTCCTTATCATAGGACCTTGAAGGTTGGACATAAGGCACTACTGGTTATGTGATGAAGAAAATAAACGACGTGGATGCATAGAAGAAGAAGATCGATGACGGAGGAGGTTTTCACCAGGGAAGAGATGCACGGTTTGTAAAGCTATGGAGGATCCCAAAATTCATTATATCCTCCTGATTTCAATGGCTGAGATATATAGATGTTTAAGATCTATGGTGAGAGCAGATTTCGCGATGGAAAAGTGCTCGAGAGTTAAAATATATTAGAGCTATGAAATGGCATAGGACTCGCAAAGTTCAATAGCCACGATCTTTAGGGGGTATGATCATCGACTAAAGTGGTTTCTCATTAATAAAGTGCATGTGGTTTAGAAAAAGGGAGGTGGTGCGAAATCTTGTGGGCCATACATTTTTGAACGATGAAGATCAGGGCACTGGTTGGATCTATGGTGCTGGGTGATTTCGCATTAGAAATATGCACGAAGGTTAATGAGGAAAAGGATTGCGAAATATCATAAGGGCCGCATCATGGGATGGTCAAGATATCCTGTAGTAGATGTCTACAGATGCAGATCGTTTCACGTAATCGATTGTGTGAGGAGGAAAATGATCAATGCAGGTGCGAAGTGAAGTTTGGGCATGGATAAAATTCAATGATGCAGATTGTGTCTGGAGGAATAAAATCATTAGAGAGGTTTTGGAACGTCACTATCAAAGAAAGTGAGCCTGCATCCTAGACGCTGCATTGCCATTTTTGATCTAGCGTTTCTGTTACATCATGTTGCTTGTTTTAGGACTAAATCGTGGTGAATCTTCCACCTTAGGAAGTTTGTTAGGATTTGTAATGATGATTTGGGATTGATACCTCCATTTTGTAACTGAATTCATATATGTTTCGAGGTTGGTCTTGGGATCCCATAGTAATATAAATATATCCTCAATTAATGAGGAAAGGGTTGGAAATTTCATTAAAAAAGAATTATGCTCTTGGTTTTTGCATCTCTGTAAACTCTCTTGAAGTGTTAATGAGAAACATTCTTCTACGTTTTTGAGATTCATCACGGTGTTCTACATTCAGTCAGTTTTCCTGTTACATCGTGTTCTTTTTTGTGATTTTCTGCTAATTCCCTCTAGTTGCATATGATGAATTCGTTTCATTAAGCGTTCCTTGTATCAGACACTGCATTTGTTATGTGTTTATGATGGCTGTTATAGAATTTACTCTCTATTAAGTGCTCTATATCATTTATTAGCCTTTACTATTGTTGGAGCTAAAGGTGGCGCAAGAGAGTCACCCACAGATAGGTTCCTCTTGCTTCATTGGGCTTCTTCCTCTTTCTCCTATCACCCTTTCAATATATTTTACTGTTTGTGACGCTTAATTTTCCTCAGAATACAAAGGAAATTCCCCTCTGATTTTCACTGTAACACCCTTGATTGATTCATGATTTGACTCCATTGCCTAATGACTCTTCCTATCTGTTTGTTTTACCATATTTAAATCTACCAACACCTTGTTCTTATCAGAAATCTAGCCTTCTGCATACTTTTTTAAAGCCATATGTGTATGTGAAAGACCTTGTGACAAGAGAGATCCCTCTCTGACTGTATTGGCTAGAATACAGTCTAAATATTGGTTTGAAATGATTACCCCTATGACTTCCTATGACAACCATAGGAAAATTACAGGGTGCTAACATCTCGACGTCGTTGCTGAGGAAGTAATTCTCCTTGGGAAACAACATTGTTTAGCTCTGCGACCTGGTTGAGAAACCGATCATAGACACAAGGTGGTTGTACATGCTTTGGCAACTCCACACAAATTTTGAAGGTGACTCCACTGGGAAATAAAGGAAACTAGAAGAACTAATATGAGGAGCAACCTTGCTTTCGAGTCGTTTCAAAAAGTCTTTGATACAGAGAGCCTGATTCAAAGGGAAAAAAGGCTATAGAGGTTAGTCAAAAATAATTCCTTCCCTACTGAAGGTGCTATTTCTGTTGGTGATATATCTGAACATTGTAATGTGGAGTTTGGATTGACCTTCTCTAGAACTAAATCTGATTCTAGTATCTCTAACTTGGTTTATGATACCTCTACATTTGATTTCCCCTGCATTTCCTGGTCGCCCCATACCTCTGAATCTCTAGGAAAGGATTTCCAACACCTACCTGACCAAGAGTTACCTACTCTCACTACTGATTTGACTGAGTTGAATTCCACTATCATAAGGCCATCTTCTTCCAGATTTTCATCTCCCACTTCTTCCAAGCCTAATCAACATCCATCTTCCAGTTTCAAAACTCCCCACATTCCCTTAGTTCCTCACAACTTACCAAGTTTTGTTCCACCAGTATTAATCCCTCCTGTAAACCCTGTTATACCTCCAAGGATGGCAAATAGATTTGCTGCTCTTCGTCTTATTGTTGCTCTTCATGACCTCCCTCTAGGATATTCCCATAGGCTCAAGCAATTCAATGGGGAAAGGGGCTATTCAGCTGAAGAAAACCTAGGGTGGTTTTAGATTGGATAGACCTGGAAGAGGTGGACCATGATGATTTCAAGGTCATATTATTTTCCCAAAAATCCTGGAAAGAGAAGTAAGAAAATGGTACAAAAACCTCACAAATGACTCTATCCTGAGCTATCAAGCCTTTGAAGATGCTTTCAAGGACAAGTGGGTAGACCAAAAGAACCCTAAACTATTAATTTTTCACAGTGGTCTAGGAGCTAAAGACACGGTCTCACAAAGAATATAGACAAATATGCATAAAATTGGCAAAATGGTGCTGTAATGGAACTAGCAGCTCTGTATAATCAAATGAAATAATGATGATACAATACAATGATCATTCCAGATGCATGAATTCCAAGACAATTCGAATTCCCAAGGAGGTCATTCGAATTGAATGAGTGAGTCTAGCTTAACTGAATGTAAGCCACAGTGAACACTCAAGTTAACCACTGATCAAAACCCTAATTGACTCAACTGATTCCTAACTGAAGTCAGAGTGCAATAATTGAATGAGTCTAACTGAAAGTAGCTCAGACACATGTCACTTCAAGCTAACCAACAAGTGGTAGCGCATCAATGACTCCAATGAACCCTGATGAGGTTAACTAAAGTCTAACTGACCATCAGAAGTGGTTGGAGGTGCCCCTGTTGACTCCATCTCATTAGATATTAATTAAATAATCAATTTAATGAAAGGAGGCACATTCACTGCTTTGTTTAACTAATTGTAACCATCATTTATCAATTAAGTTCATTTATGACACTCAGATCACCCCCGAAGTGCTCCAGTTAGCTTCCCTGGATGAAGGAGAAGGCTTAGTTTGCCTCCTTGACTAAAGGTAGGTGTGGGTGTGCTCATTTTGATGTCATACAGTGCTCCTATGATGTCAATTAAGTCAATAAAACTTAGGATAGTGGTTTAACTAGGACAAATTGACCAAAATGAGTGTGTATGGCGGTAAATGTCTCCAACACCCCCCCTTAAGCTATACTCAGGAGAAGTAGAAAACATAAAGTGCATAAGAATTTTAGGGCTGTGGAAACAAATGCCATAGGTCACCCTATACAATAATAAAACTCAAACAATGCGAAAAAAAACTAAGTGAGCAAAAAGGGGAAAAACCCCCTCAAGCTGAACACTGAAAGTAGCTGGATCACTATGATTAACTCACCCCCAACATTGAACAAATGTAAGTGAAATTATTTTCTAAAAATCTCTTGGTGAAGATGTCTGCAATCTGCTCATCAGTCGGGCAATATTGCAGAATGATGTCCCTATCATGCACTAGCTCCCTGATATAGTGCATGTGTATCTCTACATGCTTGGTCCTCTGCCTGGTAACTGGATCTGTGGATATCTTAATAGCACTTTGATTGTCACAAAATATTATAGTGGACAAAGTACTACAAAGATCAAACTCTGAAAGAATGCCTTGTAAGCAAACATCTTGGATGCAAGCATTCACTGCTCCTCGGTACTAGGCCTCTGATGAAGACAATGCTATGGCAGCCTGCTTTTTTCTAGAACAGAAAATGGGGTCACCACCAAACATGAAGACATATCTGGAGGTAGAATTCCAATCAATAGAATCACCCTCCCAATCAAAATCTGTGTATCCAACCAGCTCTAGCTCGTAGTCTGCAGCATAGTGAATGTCGTAGGTCTTGGTTCCCTGAATGTACTGGAGGATTCTCTTGGCTTCCTTCCAATGAAGATCATGGGGCTACTGCATGTATGTTGATACAACATTGATAGCATCACAAATATCAGGCTGAGAATGAGTCAAGTACAACAAGCTACCAATCAGTTGTCGATAAATAGTGCAATCCATGGGAGGTGTGCTTTTTCTTTCTTCAAGGATGATCCCTGAAAGGAAAGGGAATAGAGAAGCTCTACATTAGCCATGTTAAAATTTACTAACAGGTATGATATGTTTTTGGACTTAGTGACCATTATACCATCATAATTTTGCTCAATTCGAGCCCCAAAAATTGTTTTAAGAGCCCCACATCGCTCATTTCAAATGCATTGTGGAGAGCAGTTTTGATGACTGAAATAGAAGCAAATGTGCTACCTGTGATCAGTAAGTCATCAACATATAAAACAATTATAATAAAATGACCATCATAATTCTTTATATACACATTTGGATCTGATTTACACCTTTGTAAGTTTTGCGAGAGAAGGAAGGCATCCATCTTGGAATACCACTCTCTTGGGGCCTGTTTTAACCCGTATAGTGACTTCTTTAGATTGCAAACCAAAGATGGATAAGAAATGTATATCTCAGGCTGCTTCATGTATATCTCCTCATGAATATATCCATGTATAAAGGCTTAATTAACATCCATATGATGCACTTCCCAATGCTTAGATGCTGAAATTGCCAAAACTAGGCGGATGGAGTCCATTTTTGCAACCGGTGCAAAAGTCTCATGGTAGTCCACACCTTGGACCTGGGAGAAAACTTTTTCCACCAGCCTTGCCTTATATTTTCAGTTTCTTCTATCTGCAGCAACCTTATTCTGAAACACCCACTTGCATTGAACCAATTTCCTTCCCAGAGGAAGAGAAACTAGCTCCCAAGTAGTGGCTTTTTGAAGAGAATTCATCTCTTCATCCATGGAAACTTGCCATCTCGGATCCTTCCGAGCATGGTAGTAAGACTTAGGGTCTAAAACTATCATAAAATAAAAATACTCAGATAATAAATAATAATGACAAGAGAGTGCAATACTTGCTCTTTGTTAATCAGACTAGGTTCTCCTTGGATCATCCAGATTTCCAATGTTATCTCCTACGGAGGAGAGTGTTTGTTAGGCCCAAGTTGGGAGATGATTTTGTACTTAAGGTTATGATTCAGCATCTGATGTTTTCTGTACACTGATATCAGAAATTATAGAATCCAAATCAGGGTCATCACCCCCAATTTCATCATCCAAATATTCAGTAGAATAGGAAGGAAATTCAGCAGTTTTCTCCTTCACTAGTTCCACCTCCTGAAGAGGCTCATTGAACTTGACACTCCTTTCGATGATGATATATTTTGTTTTTATATCTAGTAGCTTGAAACCTTTTTATTCATTAGTATACCCAATAAACAGACATTCTATTCTTTGCGGTTTCAAAGCCCTCCTTTTATCAAGTGGAATTCGGGCCCATGCAGTGGAACCAAACACCCGCAGATTCGACACATCCATCTTGTGTCTGAACTATGCTTCAAAAGGGGTCTTCCCTTTCACGGATGAGTGTGGCACTCTATTCTGAATATATGCTGCAGCATGCATGGCTTCAGCCCACAAATTTGCAGCCAACTTCTTTGATTCCAACATACAGGTGGTCATCTCCTTGAGAGACCGATTCTTCCTCTCCGCTACACCGTTCTGCTAAGGAGTGTAGGGAACTGAATACTGGACCTGAATACCACATTGGGAACATATGTGCAGCAAATCATTACTGAAATACTCCCTGCCATTATCAAATATCAAGATCTTGATCTTTTGGCTAGATGCATTGTCAATCAAGGCCTTCAAATCAGTGAATTTTTCACAGACTTCAGACTTCTTTTTGATAAAGAAGACCCATGTGTACCTGGAAAAATCATCAATGAAAGTAAGAACATACCTTGATCCATTCATGGATGTGATAGGCATGGGACCGCTGAGATCAGAATGTATCAGTCCCAGGATGCATGATGCTCAGCTTGCCTTCCCCTGATCGAACTTATGCTCAGGGTGCTTTCCAACAACACAACCCTTGCAAATTCTAGTGGTAGCTTTGATGACCGGGAGGCTTTCAACCATAGAATTTTTCTGTAATTGCTGCAAGTATTTGAAGTTTCGATGGCCGAACCTCTCATGCCACATTCTACTAACTTCATTTACATGAGTTAGCAATGTAGTGGGCTTTGCATCTGCCACAAAATGGGAGAACTCATAGGCTTTTGCATGAAGGTTTGCAAGGAATTTTGCAACAAGTTTCCCGGATGCAAGTTCTGTGATCTCTACATCATCTGGGATGAAGGAGACTCTCTTGGGCACTCCTGTATGTGTCATTTGATAAACACTAAGGAGGTTTGATTCCAGAGATGGTACGTATAGAACATTTGAAAAATAGCCATGCTCAAGATCAATAGTACCTTGTCCTTCGGATATGATGGTGGAGTCATATCCCATGTGGATGGGAATGGATTTTCCGGTCTCCAAAGATGAGAAGGAGTCTCTTTCAACCATCATGTTTTTTGAAGCTCCAGAATCTATCAAGAGTGCTTTGGACTTTGAAGTGATTGCCATGAGGGTATGACCTCTTTCTTGCTGTGGTTCTCGATCTTGCTGACCTCTTCTTGAAAATATTTCCGGAATATTGATGTGATTTCTCTCAAGGAGAGAGGTAGCTTTATCAAGTTTCTTTTTCATGTAGGCATGTTATGAGTGGAAGCCCTTCCCGTAGTATGAACACTTGACTTTTTCCTTTCCATGATGCCCTTTTCCTTTGTTCTTCTTTGAGCTGGAAGACTCTTCGTGCTGCTGGTTTTCAACTTTAGGCTTAGGAGCTTCGAATTTGGTTTTTGGGTTCTTCTGCTTCTTTCCTTTACCCTTCCGATATTTGGGCCCTGAGACATGGAGGGATTTATCACGAGAGGATCTGATGATACCCATCTAGACAATATTATCATGTTCACTTGTTAGGTACTCAATGAAGGTATTGAGTGAAGGCATCTTCCATCTAGGGGTTGTGAGATTCCACACACAGAATGTAGAGACAAAAACCAAATAATAAGCTCCAAGTTTGGAGAGTATGGTGAGGATGAGCTAATCATCCTCTTTCTCCACCTTACATTGCTTCAACAGTAATACAATGTGCTTAAACTTTATGAAAAAATCATTTAAGGTATCGAAATTGGAAGGCCGGAGATACATCAACTCATTTTCAAGCTGGTATACTCTCAAATCATCCTGCTTTCCATACATGGTTTCCAATTTGTCGTAGATTTCCTTTGGAGTCTTCAATCCTGAGAGATGGAAAAGAAGATCCCAGGAAACAAAGAGGCACAAGAATCCAAACACTTCATCTTTTTTGTTCAAGAATCTAGCTTTGTCTGTCACAAAAGCAGGCTCTTATTCAGTGTCCATAGTGACTCTATAGAGTCCTCTGGCATGTAGATGGATCTCCATGTCTCCTTTCCATGAGTGGAAATTGAATGGAGTCAAGATTTCTACGGAAGAAGCCATATTAAACTACTGGAGCGAATGCTTTCACCTGTTAAAAACCTGCAAATCACAACAAAAGGGGCACCATAAGGTCAAACAACCTGCACATTTTAGGATTTCATCACACCTAGCATAGTTGATCAAGCAAGCTTGACCAACAATTTCCTTACTTGGGGTATTAAGTGGTAAGCCTTGGCTTCTGGTGCAGTGCTATAATTTTTGAGCTTTGCTCAATTTTTCATGCAAGATCTGTCAAAAACCTTGTTTTTGAGAGATCTGACCTTCATCCCGCCATGAGCTCTGATACCATGTTAATTTTTCAAAGTGGTCTAGGAACTGAAAACATAGTCTCACAAAGAATATAGACAAATGTGCATAAAATTGGAAAAATGGTGCTGCAATAGAAGTAGCAGATCTGTATAATCAAATGAAAGAATGATGATACAATACAATGATCATGCCAGATGCATGAATGCCAAGACAATTCAAATTCCCAAGGAGGTCATTCGAATTGAATGAGTGAGTCTAGCTTAACTGAATGTAAGCCACAATGAACACTCAAGTTAACAACTGATCAAAACCCTAATTAACTCAACGGAGTCCTAATTGAAGTTGTAGTGCAATAAATGACTGAGTCTAATTGAAAGTGGCTCAGACACATGTCACTCCAAGCCAACCAACAAGTGGTAGCACATCAATGACTGCAATGAACCCCGATGAGGTTAACTGAAGTCTAACTGACCATAATAAGTGGTTGGAGGCACACCTGTTGACTCCAGTTCATTAAATATTAATTAAATAATCAATTTAATGAAAGGAGGCACCTTCACTGCTCTATTTAACTGATTGTAACCATTAGTTATCAATTAAGTGCATTTACGATACTCAGATCACCCCCGGAGTGCTCTAGTTAACCTCCTTGAATGAAGGAGAGGGCTTAGTCGGCCTCCTTGACTAAAGGCAGGTGTGGGTGTTCTCATGCTAATGTCATACAGTGCTCCTTTGATGTCAATAAAGTCAATAAAACTTAGGATAGTGGTTTAACTAGGCCAAATTGACCAAAATGAGTGTGTATGGTGGTAAATGTCTCCAACACCCCCCCTTAAGCTATACTCAGGAGAAGTAGAAAACATAAAGTGAATAAGAATGCTAGGGCCCCATAAACAAAGGCCCTATGTCACTCTATACAATACTAAAACTCAAACAATGCTCAAAACAAACTAAGTGAGGAAAAGAGGGAAAACCCAGTGGGAAACCCCCCCCCTCAAGCTGAACACAGAAAGTAGTTGGATCAACTTGATGAACTCACTCCCAACAATGAACAGAGGTAAGTGAACTTATTTTTTGAAAAGCTCTTGGTGAAGATGTCTGCAATCTGCTCATCAGTCGGGCAGTATTGCAGAATGATGGTCCTATCATGCACTAGCTCCCTCATATAGTGCATGTGTATCTCTACATGCTTGGTCCTCTGCCTAGTAACTGGATGTGTGGATATATTAATAGCACTTTGATTGTCACAAAATAGGACAGTGGACAAATTACTACCAACATCAAACTATGAAAGAATGCCTTGTAACCAAACAACTTGGATGCAAGCATTCACCGCTCCTCGGTACTCGGCCTCTACTGAAGACAATGCTATGGTGGCCTGCTTTTTGCTAGACCAGCAAATGGGTCCACCACCAAACATGAAAACATATCTAGAAGTAGACTTCCAATCAATAGAAGCACCCTCCCAATCAGAATTTGTGTATCCAACCAGCTCTAGCTCGGAGTCTGCAGCATAGTGAATGCCATAGGTCTTGGTTCCCTGAATGTATTGGAGGATTCTCTTGGCTGCCTTCCAATGAATATCATGGGGCTACTACATGTATCTTGATACAACATTCATGGCATAAAAAATATCAGGGCGAGAATGAGTCAAGTACAACAAGCTACCAATCAGCTGTCGATAAATAGTGCAATCCATGGGAGGTGTGCTTTTTCCTTCTTCAAGGCTGATCCCTGAAAGGAAAGGGAATTGAGAAGCTCTACATTCAGCCATGTTAAAATTGATTAATAGGTATGATATTTATTTGGACTGAGTGACCATCATCCCATCATAATTTTGCTCAATTTCGAGCCCCAAAAATTGTTTTAAGAGCCCCATATCGCTCATTTCAAATGCATTATGGAGAGCATTTTTGATGACTGGAATAGAAGCAACTATGCTACCTGTGATTAGTAATTCATCAACATATAAAACAATAATAATAAAATGACCATCAAAATACTGTATATACACATTTGGATCTGATTTACACCTTTGGAAGTTTTGCGAGATAAGGAAGGCATCCATCTTGGAATACCACTCTCTTGGGGCCTGTTTTAACCCGTATGGTGACTTCTTTAGCTTGAAAATCAAAGATGGATCAGAAATGTAGCCCTCAAGCTGATTTATGTATCTCCTCATGAAGAAATCCATGTTGAAAGGCTAACTCAACATCCATATGATGCACTTCCCAGTGCTTAGATGCTGAAATTGCCAAAACTAGGCGGATGTAGTCCATTTTTGCAACTGGTGCAAAAGTCTCATGGTAGTCCACACCTTGGACCTGGGAGAAATATTTTGCCACCAGCCTTGCCTTATATTTGCAGGTGCTTCCATCTGCAACAAACTTAGTCTGAAGCACTTGTTACCACCTAAGTTGTACTTAGTGGTTTTTTATCAAGTGAGCCTGGTGAACTGGACAAAGATTATTTGTTCGGACTTCAGAAGACCTTCGGAAGTACTTATGGGAAGTGCTTGTTATACTATATCACATGTTCATACCCCATGGGGGAATTGTAATAAATGTTCTAGCATGATTGTGTCTATTAAAGACTCGGTCTCTTAGACTTTATTTGTTAATCCAATCAGCCCAGGGTGTTTTTTCCCTTGGTTATTATTGGTTGTTGAATAAACGACTGATAATTTCTGAGTTTTTCACTCCATACCTCCAAAGTTGGGGTGGACGGCTTGGAATTTAGGGCTATTGAGGTTATTAGAGTCTATGTGTCAATGTATAAACATGCTAGGCATCATGTTTGAGTCATATGAACATGTCTAAGTCCCCCTAGGTTTTTTCAATTTTTTAATTTTTTCAGTGTTTTTTATTAAAATTTAATTTTTCCAAAACTTAGGCTATTTTTTAATAGTTTAATTGGAAAAATTGGTTTTGTAATAAAAGTGGGCCAAATAATCAGTTTCAGTCATGTAGGTGCTCATTTCCAAGCTAAGAGCACCATGTAAACCCATGGAGCCACTTTTTTCATGTTTTGAGTGATTTTCCATCACTCAGGTCAGAAAACCCCAAAAAATCAATTATTGATTATTTTAATTAATAAATTGATGAATAATGGAGCAAATCCAAAATCCTAGATTAGTGGATTCTCATCCAATTTGATTGAAATCAGCCAGATCTGAACCAGATTGACTGGATCTGACAAATCCTTGACTGAAGGAGGTGATCTGGACATATCCAGAGTTGAACATCAGGATCCTTTATGGGGAATTGTGCCCTCTCTCTCTCCTCCACACATGTGGGTTCTCTTGGAAACTCTGTGGATTGATGTGTCAGTCTATGGGTTGATGTGTCAGCTCAATCAGCCCCTCGATTGACAAGTAGGCTCAGTGGAAAATCAGTTCAGCTTTAGATAGGCATTAATGGACTCTCCTTCAGTTGCACTGGTCTGTTTCCTTGGGATTTGCACCCCCCTGGGCTGGATCTCCTATTTTTTGTATAAATAAAGCTCAGGTTGCCTCTTCCAAGATAGTTAGAGTTGGACTGAGGAGATATTTCTATTGTAATATTGTGTAATATATTTTTCTATTGGAATAAAGTGAATATTTGGAGGCCAAATCTCTGTAATGGTTTTATATGTGTGAATTTAACATTGCCTTGCAGCTTTTTACCGTTGGATTTCTCTCAATTTCTGCATCTGAATCCTATCTGGATTAATGATTCAGGAGAATCAATAGGAGTATAGCTGGGAAAAAAAATATTAATTTCTTTTCAATATCTCATAGTATATATGCTTAAAGATTCAGATCATACATGTTTAAATAAGTTTATTTGCATGTAATTCCTCTCTTTCTTCATATATTTCTATCCAGATCTCATAAGGTTTTGTGCAAGATTGTTTGTTAGTTTTCAGGTAATAGGGGTTGGATGAACTATGGATCTAGATTGAATCCACTGGGCATCCGACTGTTTTGTGAAGGCATTGTCCCTCAGCATTCCACTAACTAGTCTTCTTTGCAGATCCATTCCCCGACAACAAGCGCTCTTCCTTTCCTCTTCCTCCTTCAAATTTCTTCAAAATCAGTCCGGTTACTTGTTTTGCAGCTTTAAATTTGTTAGATATATCAATTCATATTTAATATTACATAGATATTGCTTCCTTAAATCTCATAAAACTAGATCTCATTCCTAAAGAAATGTTTACAAGCATTCTAAATTTAGTTTTAGGGAAAATTATCATTTTTCAAGGCTGTGAAAGTAGATCTAAATCTTGTTGAATGCATGGTTGTTTCCTTAGAATCTAAAAATTTATATTCATAAATTTAAGTGCTTCATATTGGCTGCCCCAAAAGCAGGACAAGATCCCAAGGAAAGCTTGCTTTCCTTGGTTCTTTTTCCGCTTCTTTAAAAACTAGTTTTAACTTAGAATTTTTGGGTAAAAAGTTTGTTCATCCAAAGTAAAGTACTTTTGGGAATATTTAACTGTGATAAGATTGCTATTTTTTAGCAAGTGTAACATAAAAGAGGAGGAGGTGCTGTCTGGAAAGCATTTTTGGACCATTCGAAACCCCCCAAGGGGTCTCCGTCTTCCAAAATTTTCAAAATTTCGCAATTTGTAAACCTTGGGTCTCATTTTATATAAGGACCAAGTAGATAATTTTCAGTTTTCTGATATTTTAATTGCTGTTAATAAAATAAGAACCTCTTAGAATAGGCTCTTTCGGGCCTATTCACCATCCCCCTTGGGGCGATTTGCGTCTGTGTCATTTTTTACTTTTTGTTCATATTTTTTCAATCTAGTGTAGTTCTAATCTATAGGGTAGTATAATTTGAATTATAAACATTTCCATTTTCCATATCTGGTGGTTTCAAAGTAATTTTAATACTTACCCCACGAGCCTCCTTTTGAGCCGAAAGGTGAAGAAAGGGTCGTGGTAGTCTAATTAGAAAATTGTGGTTTGCTTATCTGTTTATGCTTCATCTACTATCATCATTTGTTTTAGTAATCATAATAAAATCAACCCCTTCTTGATTCCCTGATTGAGGTCCAATTGGACCGGAAGAGGTTCCTGGAGGGTTTTCTTTTTAACAAGAACACCTCTTTTAAAATTTACTAAAAATAACAAAGACTTCAGTGTGTATGCTCTGCACTTGGCTGTAGTTTGTCCAATCAATCAAGCTACATCAAAAGCACTTGAGTGACTAGAATAATTAGGATTCACTCTCCCCAAATTGACAAACCATCAGGCGAAAATCCAACGCCTCGATCAAACCATTACAGTGGCAAACTACCCAAAGGAAGCGGGAAATCCTGAAAAGTGACCTTGGGGCACTGATCTCTGTTACAACTTCGGGTGCATTATGAACAACAGCCTTAGAGACTCCATTCAGCCCACATATTCCTTGCGGGTAGCCGTGACGGTTTAGTTTTGGACATACTTCAAGTACCCCCTGGGTATATCTGGAGTCCCCTCAATTTAATTACTCATCTTCTTACATTAATTTAAAATTAACCAAGATACAATTGCAAAACATTCATTCCAGCACTTGCAAGCACTCTTAATTATTTTTCGACTCCATTTTCAAGGCACTGGTCAACTGTTTATTTCTTTCAATCTATATGTGATTGGGTGTCATTTTTGTGCTTACTTGTGATTATCTCATCATGTTATTTGTTGTTTACAATTGTTAAATCAAAACTCCTAAAATACTTACTCTTTTATACCATCATCATACTAAATAATTTTTCCTTAGTAACTTAATAGGGTCTACCCCCCTTGGCTTCATTAGGAGTTGAGCCTAAACAGAGGAGTCAAGAACAAGGTGACAGCCTTGACTCGAGACTTGCCCCAAGGACACACCGAGTGGCTTGAATATTTCTACCATGTAAACTAGGTGTGTGAAAGGAGACAACAATACCCACTAGCATTGAACCAATTTCCTTCTCGGAGGAAGAGAAACTAGCTCCCAAGTAGTGTTTTTCTGAAGATAATTCATCTCTCCATCCATGGAAACTTTCCATCTCAGATCCTTCCAAGCATGGTAGTAAGACTTAGGGTCTAAACCTACCATCAAATAAAAATATTGATACAACAAGTAATCAGGACAAGAGAGCATAATACCTGCTCTTTGGAAATGAGACCGGGTTCTCCTTGTATCATCCGGATTTCCAATGTTATCTCCTGCGGAGGAGAGTGTCCGTCGGGCCCAAGTTGGGAGATGATTTTGCAGTTCAGGTTCTAATTCAGAATATAATGTTTGCAGTACACTGATATCAGAAATCAGAGGATCCAAATCAGGGTCATCACCCCCAATTTCATCATCCAAATATTCAGTAGAATAGGAAGGAAATTTAGTAGTTTTCTCCTTCACTAGTTCCACCTCCTGAAGAGGCTCATCGAACTTGACAATCCTTTCGATGATGATATATTTTGTTTTGATATCCAATAGCTTGAAATTTTTTGATTCATTAGTATACCCAATAAACAAACATTCTATGCTTTGCGGTTGCAAAGCCCTCCTTTTATTAAGTGGAATTCGGGCCCATGCAGTGGACCCAAACACCCGCAGATTCGACACATCCGGCTTGTGTCCGAAGTATGCTTCGAAATAGGTATTTCCTTTCATGGATGAGTGTGGAACTCTTTTAGGAATATATTCTACAGCATGCATGGATTTATCCCACAAATTTTCATCCAAATTCTTTGATTCCAACATACAGGTGGTCATCTCCTTGAGAGACCGATTCTTCCTCTCCGCTACACCGTTCTGCTGGGGAGTGTAGGGAACTGAATGCTGGCCCTGAATACTAATTTGGGAACATATGTGTAGAAAATAATTACTGACATAATACCCACCATTATCAAATCTCAATATCTCGATATTTTGGCTAGATGCATTCTCAATTAAGGCCTTCAAATCAGTGAATTTTTCACAGACTTCAGACTTCTTTTTGATAAAGAAGACCCATGTGTACCTAGAAAAATCATCAATGAAAGTCAGGACATACCTTGATCCATTCATGTATGTGATAGGCATGGGACCATTGATATCAGAATGTATCAGTCCCAAGATGCATGATGCTCGACTTTCCTTCCGCCGATCGAACTTATGCTCAGGGTGCTTTCCAACAACACAACCCTTGCAAATTCTAGTGGTAGCTTTGATGACTGGGAGGCCTTCAACCACATAATTTTTCTGTAATTGCTACAAGTATTTGTAGTTTACATGTCTGAACCTCTCATTCCACATTCTACTAACTTCATTTCCATGATTCAACAATGAGGTGGGTTTTGCATCCGCCACAAAATGGGAGAACTCATAGGATTTTGCATGATGGTTTGCAAGGCCTTTTCCAACAAGTTTCCCGGATGCAAGTTCTGTGATCTCTACATCATCTGGGATGAAGGAGACTCTCTTGAGAACTCCTGTATGTGTCATTTGATAAACACTAAGGAGGTTTGATGCCAGAGATGGTACGTACAAAACATTTGAAAAATAGCCATGCTCAAGATCAACAATACCTTGTCCTTCGTATATGATTGTGGAGTCATCTCCCATGTGGATGGGAATGGATTTTCCAGTCTCCAAAGATGAGAAGGAGTCTCTTTCAGCCATCATGTGGTTCAAATCCCTAGAATCTATCAAGAGTGCTTTGGACTTCGAAGTGCTTGCCATGAGGGCATGACCTCTTTCATGCCGTGGTTCCCGATTTTGCTGATCTCTCCTCTGAAAGATTTTCAGAAGATTGATGTGATTTCTCTCAAGGAGAGAGGTAGATTCATCAAGTTTATTTTTCATGTAGGCATGTTCAGGGTGGAAGCCCTTCCCATAGTATGAACACTTGAATTTTTCCTTTCCATGATGCCCTTTTCCTTTGTTCTTCTTTGAGCCGGAAGATTCTTCATGCTGTTGGTTTTCAACTTTAGGCTTAGGAGCTTTGAATTTGGTTTTTGGGTTCTTTTGCTGCATTCCTTTACCCTTTAGATATTTGGTCCCCAAGACATGGATGGCTTGATCATGGGAGGATCTGATGATCCCCATCTGGACAATCTTATCATGTTCACTTGTTAGGGACTCAATGAAGGCATTGAGTGAAGGCATATTCCATCGAGGGGTTGTGAGCTTCCACACATAGAATTAAAGACAAAAACCAAATAATCAGCTCCAATTTTGAAGAGTATCACGAGGATGAGCTGATCATCCTCCTTCTCCACCTTATATTGCTTCAACAGTAAGACAATTTGCTTGAACTTTGTGAAAATATCATTTAAGGTATCGAAATTGGAAGGCTAGAGATACATCGACTCATTTTCAAGCTGGTATACTCTCAAATAATCTTTCTTTCCATACAGGGTTTCCAATTTGTCCCATATTTCCTTTGGAGTATTCAATCTCGAGAGATGGAAAAGAAGATCCTAGGAAATAGGGAGGCACAAGAATCCGAATGCTTCATCTTTTTTGTTCAAGAATCTAGCTTTGTTTGTCATAGAAGTAGGCTCTTCTTCAGTGTCCATAGTGACCCTATAGATTCCTCTAGCACGTAGCTAGATCTCCATGTCTCCTTTCCATGAGTGTAAATTGAATGGGGTCAAGAGTTCTATGCAAGAATCCATCTGAAACTGCTGGAGCGAATGCTTCCATGTCTTAAAAACCTGCAAATCACAACAAAAGGGGCACCGTAAGGTCGAATAGCCTGCACATTTTAGGTTTTCATAATACCCAACATAGTTGATCAAGAAAGCTTGACCAACAATTTCCTTACTTGGGGTATTAAGTGGTAATCCTTGGCTTCTGGTGCAGTGCTAGAATTTTTGAGCTTTGCTCAATTTTTCATGCAAGATTTTTCAAAAACCTTGTTTTTGAGAGATCTGAGCTTCATCCCGCCATGAGATCTGATACCATATTAATTTTTCATAGTGGTCTAGGAACTGAAAACATAGTCTCACAAAGAATATAGACAAATATGAGTAAAATTGGCAAAATGATGTAATGGAAGTAGAAGATCTGCATAATCAAATGAAATAATGATGATACAAAACAATGATCATGCTAGATGCATGAATTCCAAGACAATTTGAATTCCCAAGGAGTTCATTCGAATTGAATGAGTGAGTCTAGCTTAACTGAATGTAAGCCACAATGAACACTTAAGTTAACCACTGATCAAAACCCTAATTGACTCAACTGAGTCCTAACAGAAGTCGGAGTGCAATAAATGATTGAGTCTAACTGAAAGTAGCTCAGATACATGTCACTGCAAGCCAACCAATAAGTGGTAGTGCATCAATGACTCAAATGAACCCCGATGAGGTTAACTGAAGTCTAACTGACCATCAGAAGTGGTTGGAGGCGCCCTTGTTGACTCCAGTTCATTAAATATTAATTAAATAATCAATTTAATGAAAGGAGGCACATTCACTGCTTTGTTTAATTGATTGTAACCATGAGTTATCAATTAAGTGCATTTATGACACTTAGATCACCCCTAGAGTGCTCTAGTTAGCCTCCCCGAATGAAGGAGAAGGCTTAGTTGGCCTCCTTGACTGAAGGTAGGTGTGGCTGTGCTCATGCTGATGTCATATAGTGCTTTCCTGATGTCAATTAAGTCAATAAAACTTAGGATAGTGGTTTAACTAGGCCAAATTGACCAAAATGAGCGTGTATGGTGGTTAATGTCTCCAACACCCCCCCTTAAGCTACACTTAGGAGAAGTAGAAAACATAAAGTGCATAAGAATGCTAGGGACCCAACAACAAAGGGCATAGGTCACCCTGTACAATACTGAAACTCAAACAATTCTCAAAACAAACTAAGTGAGGAAAAGAGGGAAAACCTAGTGGGAAACCCCCCCCCCCGTCAAGATGAACACCGAAAGTAGTTGGATCACCCTGATGAACTCACCCCCAATAGTGAACAGAGATAAATGAAATTATTTTCTAAAAATATCTTGGTGAAGATGTCTGTAATATGCTCATCAGTCGGGAAGTATTGCAGAATGATGGTCCTATCATTCACTAGCTCCTTCATATAGTGCATGTGTATCTCTACATGCTTGGTCCTTTGATTGGTAACTGGATCTGTGTATATCTTAATAGAACTTTGACTGTCACAAAATAGGACAGTGGACAAATTAATACCAAGATCAAACTCTGAAAGAATGCCTTGTAACCAAATTGCTTGGATGCAAGCATTCATCGCTCCTTGGTACTCGGCCTCTGCTGAAGACAATGCTATGGCGGCCTGATTTTTGCTAGACCAGAAAATGGGGCCACCACCAAAAATTAAGACATATCCAGAAGTAGACTTCCAATCAATAGAATCACCCTCCCAATCAGAATCTGTGTATCCAACCAGCTCTAGCTCGATTCTGCAGCATAGTGAATGCAGTAGGCCCTAGTTCACTGAATGTACTAGAGGATCCTCTTGGATGCATTCCAATGAAGATCATGGGGCTACTACATGTATCTTGATATAGCATTCATGGCATAACATATATCAAGTGGAGAATGAGTCAAGTACAACAAGCTACCAATCAGCTGTCGATAAATAGTGCAATCCATGGGAGGTGTGCTTTTTCCTTCTTCAAGGCTGATCCTTGAAAGGAAAGGGAATCGAGTAGCTCTACATTTAGAAATGTTAAAATTGACTAATAGGTATGATATGTATTTGGAATGAGTGACCATTATCCCATATGCAAACTCATAATATCCATACCTTGCTTCGAGGGCTGTCTTATGAACATTTTCATTCGTGATCCTTACCTGCTGGCCGCCAGACCTTAAGTCATTTATGGAAAATACTTTTTCTCTTCTTATTCGTTCCAAGGGGTTAGCACTTCTAGGCAATTGATACTTGTTCTTCATAGTGAATTTGTTCAGCTGTTTATAACCAATACACAACCAGAGTGTATCATCTTTCTTCTTCACAACCAAGGATGGTATTTTCCAAGAAAAAACACTCGATCTGAGGTACTTCTTTTCCTACAAATATTGTATCTACATTTTTATCTTCAACATTTCTGGTATAATCATCCCATAAGGTGTCTGGGATACTGGTTATGTTCCCAGCATAAGTTCAAGGGTAAAATTAGTGTCACTCTTCACTGGAATTTCATCAGGAAGAACATTCCCGACTTCCTGTAACATATGAAACCCCTCCAATCTAGGAGTACCATTCTCTGCTATCTCCAAAACATGAGTTTCATACCCTTTGCAACCTTTCCCATAGAACTTCTTCAGCTGCATTGTTGAAGACTTCCTTCTAGAGGTCACTTTTGGAAATCCTTTCACAACCCTTAGGTTTCCTTTGTCATCCAAGCACTCAAAAGTATTTTTGTAACAATCAAGATTTTCTCTATGTGTTTCCAACCAATCCATTCCAATGAGGACATCATATGATCCAAGTGGAAAAACATTCATATCTGCCCAGGTGACTAACCCATCCATGACAAATGAACATCTAATTAATACCTTACTAACCTTCTTCTTGATTCCAGTGGCTAGTTGGACTAACCATGATATTCTGTGCTTTGAATTCTTTAAAGAGCACATCTCAACAAATCCAGGGGTAATATAGCTGTGAGTTTATCTAGGGTCAATCAAAATAGAAATAGTCTATTCAATGCTCTCACCCTTAACTTCCACCATAGTTGAGTTATGACCTTCCTGGTGGTCTTCTAATATTGCACAAATTTTAGGAATGATTCTTGTTTCTTGACCCATGGTTTCAACTTCTTGGGTGCTAGGAACTTGGCCCTCATTCCTATTTGCAAGGGGGAAATTCCTGTGCAGATGGAATCCTCCACCTCCCCAGCATTTGAGTGGTTCCTTTAGCTTTTCCTTCATTATTATAGCCAGTTCAATCACATATTGTGATGGCTACCTTCACTGCTTCAGGAGGTTAGAAGGTTTAAAATATTTCTTGCTTGGTTTAATCTTTTCATTCTTCTTGTGGGAATTTTTCCTACTCCCTTCTTCCTGTGTTAACTGATGCCCAGAGTTTATTTTCCTTTGGATATCTGCCACATTCTACAACATGGCTGTAATCAACTGGTTTTGTTCTACCATATCTTTGACCAACCTTTTATTTTATTCCTTGAAATCCTATAACTCTGTCCTCAAGATTCTTATGGTAACTACAACATCTGGGAAACTCTCTTGTTCCCCCTTCCCAACAGTATCAGCTTCATGACGTTGGGTATTATAAGATGCAATTACATACCTTTCTTCATGTGGACAAATATGATGCAAATGGGGTCCTCCACATCTCCAGAATTTGAGTGACATTCTGCCCTCTTGTAGATCCCTTGTATTTTTCCCCATAGCGTCTTTTCCGTGCTCACAGGGATCATGCGCGTTATTCATGCTGTTACTTTTCTGGTCATTGATCTTCTTTGAACTCCCTGGGTCGGACCAAGATCAATTCTTCAATCTATGTTGTGGTTCCACAAAATGTGTTAACAACATTGTTTGTTAGTCAATCTCAAAAATTTAAATAATTACTTCCTAGTTTCTTCTTGTAGTCAAGAATGGTAAATGGGTCTTTCGTTGTGTTGGCTAAGTTCAGCTATTTTTCTAGTTAGAACTCTTCTTGCTGTAGTTATTTTCTGCAATATCGACTGTCTTGCCTCTTTCACTGCTCTCCATGGCACATTGAGGCCCAAAATTGTGACCTGAGCTCTCATACCACTTTGTCATGTCCCCTCCCGCCTTGGAGGAGGAAATACAATCATTCCTTATACCTGAGTTACCCATCTTTGATTTTGCATTCATATGATGAGTCTCAAATTTATTTATTTTTTTATTCTTTAAAGATCTACACAAACAAGAATTCTTCCTGCTAACATTCTGATCCAGTCCGTCTATGAAATCTGTATCTTCCCTAACCATTGAGAGATCAAATGGCTGAGAAGAATTGCAGTGAAAATCAACAATCACAGTTCGTTCCACATCCAAAATCAGATCAACGATTGAGAATCATCTAGTAGAAAATCAATGGTGTGGAAGGCTTCACTTACGGAATTGGAAACATATCAAAATTTCACTCTCACACCCTGCACCCTGCATGCTGCATTCCGCATCCTGCATCCCGCATGTCGAATGGCTATTGCGGAGATCAAATATGCGGAAAGGAATATTTTCCATAGTCATTTCCACATCCCACATCCCACAAATTGTGGAAAGAAGATTTCACCAAATGAAATTTTCACATCCCACATCCCGCAAGTTTCAGAAAGGGAATTGCGGAAAGCAGATTTCGCTAAACGAAATTTTCACATCCCGCATCCTGCAAGTTGCGGAAAGGGAATTGCAGAATGGAAAATGAGGAGTCCAAACTTCTGCAAAGTGCATTTCTGCATCCCGCAAGTTGTGGAAGGAAAAATCTGTGGATATTCGATTTGTTCATGAAAATTTCTAAGTCTAAAACTAATTTTGAGCATTCAGACCATCACCAATCCGGCCAATCTAGCTCCATAACAACTTAGAAAATTCATTGAAATGAAATTACATACACATTTACATCATTCATGAAATATACAGCTGCATTAAATACATTCCATTCAATCATTCATCATATTCATATTCATTTATAAATAAGTACAGTTGCAGGGATTGAAACACAAGAAAAAATTATCTTTACCAGAAGCTTGTCCCACAACCAGCTATGTCGCTGCAATTTTCCATCCAACCATAGGCCAGTGTGCTCATAAATCTCTTAGCAACACTACCACCCCTGATCTGGGCATGATTTCACCAAGAAATAAGGAACACTAGCAAACTCTCTCACAACCAAGGATACAATAAAACTCAGCTAAGTTGACATAGTTGGGTTTATCAGGATTACACAAGAAGTGGTTCACACATAGTCAAAATTCACACAAGATGCAGCTGGGCCAACTACCAGTTGGGTTTATCATGCTAGAAAGAAGGTCGAAAGACTTTCTACTAGGCTAGTGATCTCAATCCCAGAGCTATGGACACCTGCACCAAATCTATTCTGTCTTCTAAAGCATCTACACAACCAACACTAGGAATCATTCCCTTCTCTGCTCCATAGTCCCTCAGGCTATGCCTTCCCTCTCCAGTGCTACCCCGGGTGTACAAAGAAGAAATCCAGCCCCCTAGATCTATCTGTGAGGTTCCATTTTACACTATGTTCATTAGGCATGTCCAGACTCCATTTCCATTTCCCTAGGCCAGTTCAAAGATCACACAAGGGTGTACATACAATGATTACAATTCTGGTATTGAGGAAACATTATAGAGGCCAACAAGGATGTACACACAATGATCACAGTTCTAGATTCAAGAAAAAATTACAGAGGCCAAGGAATGTATGCACACACAACAATTATGAACTTTTGAGCATTGCATGGGCCAAATCAACTGATACAATCACATAATCTAAATATTCTTGCTGGTGTATCAGTAAAACACAGTTTTTGGGTATGCACGTTTAGGAAAATGATTGACAGAAAGGGGAATCGTGAAGGAGGAAACAAAACTGACGCGAAGGATGAAACTTTGAGAGGTTTTCTACGTGAGTCTGCATGCTTGAATGAAAATGAATGAATAAATGAATCCATGATCCATCAACAAAATGTCCTGCCATTTTTTTCCAAAATGTGAGGGAAAGTGAAACATGAACGCATGAGGGAATGACATGTGTTTTTTGGTGTTTTTCTTGCCCATGCAATTAAAAACATGATTTTCAAAAATGGTGCTCTTCCCATTTCAAATTTCTGTCAAAACACTTCCCATTCCCACCAAACGGATCAAGGTTAAACATTGCCCCCCTTATCCTTAGGAAAATAATGCCCCCATCTATTTAATGTTTGTGGCTCATAGCTGGCTGTAGGTTTTTAATTAATTTGTATTTTACATTATGTCTCAAGCATACCGTGCCTCGATATCACATAAACCATTGGCATTGATTCTAACCGTAGAACACAAACACAAAATCAATGGCAGGGCCTTGGCCTTGAGCTCATTGCCATGATTTAATACAATATTTCACATCATTTGAAATTTAATATCACAGGGTAAAAAACCGGGGTATTAGATAAGGCTTCTACTAGCAAGCCTAGAGGTGACACAACCTCCAAAGAGGGCTCCAAAAATGTGCCAGATCCCAAAGGGAGGAAAAGAAGAGAGGATAATCCCAGAATCTCTGAGCAAGGACATAATTCTTTCAGTCTTGAGGCTGAAATTGAAAAGATGAAAATCTTTGTCCCACTCACTAAACTGTTAAACAATTGAGAATATCATTCTAAAATTGCCACAGCTTTAAAGCCTCCTGGAGAAATCTCTACCGTATCTGATAGAATGAATATACAAGATGATATGCCCACCATTCTATTTGGACCCCATGTAGATGAGCCCTATGATGAAGAAATTCCCATTTCTATGTTATCCTGAACATCCATAATGCGATCTTACACAACACCATGCTTGATTCAGGAGCCTCTCAGAACCTAATGCCAGAAGAATCATGGATGAACTAGGATTAAAAGTGACTAGACCCTACAAATATCTCTTCTCTTTTGATTCCAAAAAATTCAAGTTCCTAGGCTTGATCAAAGACTTGGTCATCTCTTTGGCCCAGATCCATGCCAAAACCCTGGTCATCGACATGGTTATGGATGACATCCCTCCGAATTTTGGGATGATGTTGTCAATATCTTGGGCAGCCAAACTCAAAGGTGCCCTCCAGATGGACATGTCATATGCCACTATCCCTGTCTTTGGGATACAAAGAAGGCTCTTCATAGAAAAAAAATGGGCATACATGGCGACCAGGGTAGAGAGGCCACACAATCACCCCATATATTCAATGGACATGGATACAGAATCTACTATCTCCTTTACTGAAGGGGACAAAAATAGTTCCTATTTTTAGAATTTTTCCTTTGTGCATACTCAGGAGGAGCTAGAATGGGTGTGGGAGGTGAGCTTTGATGGGTCAACATGCAGAGAAGGGGAAGGAGCTGGGGTGTGGATGAGACACACAGAAGTGCGAGCTTTGAATTATTCTTACAAGCTTGCTTTTGACTGCACAAACAATGAAGCAGAATACAAGGCTATAATTTTAGTGATTCTAGACTTGAAGGAGCTTCAAGTCAAGAGGTTAGTGTTACATGGGGATTATAAGATAATAATTAAACAAATGTCTGGTGAGTATCAAGACAAAAATCCTAGGATGAGAAACTATTGAAATGATGCCCAGTGCCTCATTGAATGCTTTGAACAATGCAGTTTTAATCTGATCCCCATAGTACAAAATTGTGTAGCTGATTCCCTGGCCACTTATGCAGTGACTTTCAAAGTCCCTATGCACCCCGTTGGGAAATATGAAATTGAAGTGAGGCACAGACCTTCTGTCCCAGATAATGTCAAGAGTTGGCAAGTATTAGAGGGCACCAAATAGATTTAGGACTTCCTCACTCTCAGAGGGTAGTTTGAGGGTCTGAACATTGATGAAAATGATGCACTCCCAGAACGGTCTACCTTCACCTGAGCAATGGTTAATCTATTTCTCCTCGCATAATTCTGAAAATAATTTGCTATCTTACACTCCCACCAGTTCTTAATCTCCTGTTATGATATCATCTTCTTATAGTCATCTCAGATATGTACTACCGGCAACAGAACCAATGTTGTAATATCACAGATAACAGAGGGTTACCGATAATACACATTAAAGCATACATACATAACAGACAAGAGATAAGAACATAGATGTAGAATAACATATTATATTATATCATGAGGGTCCATACAAACAAACAACTGAACCAAGTTCTCATCTGGCTCACTAGCCTAATATATATGATTTACAAACAGTTACATATAACTACTTGTCGGTTCGGTCAACTGACATGACCTTATGTGGCCGACCTAATCTCTAATTAGTTGGCTCACCGACTAGCTCCTCCAACATCTCCCCCAGGAACAAAATATTTCTTCGTCCCGAAGAAACAGGGGAGGTGTTACCGCCTTTCACACACCTGGGTTACGTGGTAGAAATATTCAAGCCACTCGGTGTGTCCTTGGGGGCAAGTCTCGAGTCAATGCTGTCACCTTGTTATTGACTCCTCTGTTCAGGCTAATTCCTAATGAAGCCAAGGGGGGTAGACCCTATTAAATTACTAAGGCTGATTACTTAGTGTGATGGTGTTATATTGATTAAGTTGTTTAGGATTTTTTAAATTAACCAGTGGAAACAAAAGATAACAAGATGCAAGATTTAAAGCATATACACACAACAATGACACTCAATATATATATATATATATATATATATATATATATAGATAATCGAAAGAATTGATCAAATAAATCACCAGTGCCCTAAATGGAGTCAACAGAGAAAATAATGTGCTTGCATGTGCTTGAAATAATGTTTTTCAAATGTCTTTTGGTAGATTTTAAATTAATGTGGAATGTGAATGAATTAAATTAGGCGAAAAGGGGACTCCAGATATACTCGAGGGGTACTTGGAGTATGTCCAAAAGTGAAATTTCACGGCTACCCTCAAGGTGGTTTGTGGGATGGAACAGAGTCTCGAAGACTATTTTTCATAATGCACCCGTCATAGTGTGACATAGATCGACGCCTCGAGGTCACTTTCTAGTTGTTCCCACTCCTTTGGGTATTTTGTCACCGTTTACGGTTCGTTCGAGGCGTTGGATTTTCGCCTACTGGTTTTTCAATTTGGGAGGTGAAGACTAATTAATCTAGTCACCCATGTGATTTTGATTCAGCTTGACATATTGGATGAACCGCAGCCAAGTACAAAGCATACACACTGGAGTCTTTGTTATTTTTAGTAAATTTTAAAAGAGGTGTTCTTATTAAAAAGAAAACCCTCCAGGAACCTCTTTCGACCCAAGTGGACCTCAATCGGGGAATCAAGGAGGGGTTGATTTTATTATGATTATCAAAACAATTAATGAAAATGGAATTAGAGATACACAACACCGGTTTTCTAATTAGTCCTACCACGGATCCCTTTCCCCTTGCGGGTCAATCGGGAAGTCGTGGGGTAAGTAGTGTGATTAATTTTGAATTGAAAATATGGAATAATGCAAAATATTATCAAATTATACAATCCTACATGTTAATAATAAACTAGAACAGAAAAAAGGTGAAACAATGCCAAAAAATTAAACGGACGCGGATCCCCCCAGGGGGGATGGTGAATAGGCTCGTAAGAGCCTATTCGAAAAGATTTTATTTTTATTAGAAGCAATTAAAATATCAGAAAACTGAAATTAATCCACTTGGTATTTATATGGAATGATACCAAAGGTTTACAAATTGCAAAAAATTGAAATTTTGGGAAGACGGAGACCCCCTGGGGGGTTTCGAATGGTCCAAAAATGATTTCCGGACAGCGCCTCCTCCTCTTTTATATTACACATGCTAAAAAAAAGAAATATTATCACAGTTAAATATGCCCAAAATTACTTTGAAAGTACTTTTGGATGAACAAACGTTTTACCCAAAAATTCTAAGTTAAAACTAGTTTTTAAAGAAGCGGAAAAGGAACCAAGGAAAGAAAGATTTCCTTGGGATATTGGCCTGATTTGGGGGCAGCCAATATGAAGCACTTAAATTGATAAATATAAATTTTAATATTCTAAGGAAACAACCATGCATTCAACAAGCTTTAGATCTACTTTCACAGCCTTGAAAAATGACAATTTTCCCTAAAACTAGATCTAGAATGCTTGTAAATTTTCTTTTAGGAATGAGATCTAGTTTATGAGATTTAAGGTAGAAATATCTATGTAAAATAAAATATGAAATTGATATATATAAACAATTTTAAAGCTGCAAACAAGTAACCGTACTGATTTTAGAAAAAATTGAAGGAGGAAGAGGAAAAGAAGAGCATTTGTTGCTGGAAGCCTTGAAGATCAACCGTGGAGCTTTTTGGTGGAATGTCAAGGGACTATGCCTTTGAATGGTTTTGGAGAGAGTGAAGAAGCAAACTATATCAGCAACCTCTCCAAGCTAGGAACCTACAACTGAATCCAAAGACTTTCCAAAATACTTGTGAGATCCAGTTAATACATACATAGAGATTTCAGAATAACATGCATATAAACTTATAAAACATGTTGAATCTAGATCTCTAAACATGCATCAAAAAGGAAAGAGATGGCCAGTAAAATTATTAACAAACTCCTTTCCTATCAAGATTATAATAAATTTATTATCAATCTTAGCAATGAATCCACAAACAATCAACAAATTATGAACATAGATACATGTTACCTCAGTGAAACATGGAAATGCTCATCCACACATACAATGACATGACACCATATTGCCTCCAAAGCTTCACTTTATTCCAATAGAAAAAGATATTACACAGTATTACAAAAGCAATGGCTCCTTAATCCAACTCTAACTAACTCAGAAAGTAGGCAGCCATGCTTTATTTATCAACAAAATTGAAACCCCAGCCCAGAGGGGGCACAAATCCCAAGGAGATAGACCACTGTAGCTGAAGGAGAGTCCATCAATGCCTGATCTGAAGCTGAATTGAGCTTCTAATGAGTCTGAATGTCAATCAAGGGGATGATTGAGCTGAAACATCAACCTGTTGAGTGAATAATCAACCACAGAGCTCCGAAAAGAGCCCACACATGTGGAGGAGAGAGGGAGGGAGAAATTCCCAAGATTGCATGCTGTGGTGCACCACTCCCAGACCAGCCCAGATCACCTCCTTCAGTCAAGGAATTGTCAGATCCAGTCAATCCCAAGCCGACGAGACTGATTTCAATCAAATCAGTTGAGAATCCATTGATCTAGGATTTTGGATTTGCTCCATTATTCATCAATTTATTAATTAAAATAATCAATAATTGATTTTTTGGGGCTTTCTGACCTTAGTGATGGAAAATCACTCAAAACTAGGAAATAGTGGTTCTATAGGTTTACTGGGTGTTCTTAGCTTGAAAATGAGTACCTACATGACTGAAATTGATTATTGAGCCAAATTTTATTACAAAACCATTTTTTCCAATTAAACTATTAAAAAATAACCTAAGTTTTGGAAAAATTAAATTTTAATAAAAAACACTAAAAAAATTAAAAAACCTAGCGAGACTTAGACATGTTCATATGACTCGACCATGATTCTTAGCATGTTTATACAACGACACATAGACTCTAATAACCTCAATAGGCCTAAATGCTAAGCCGACCACCCCAAATTTGGAGGTATTGAGTGAAAAACTCAGAAATTATCAGTCGTTTATTCAATAACCAATAATAACCAAGGGAAAAAACACCCTGGGCTGATCGGATTGAAAAATAAAGTCTAAAAGACTGAGTCTTTTACAGACACTATCATGCTAGAACATTTATTACACCTCTCCCAAGGGGGTATGAACATGTGATATAGTACAACAAGCACTTCCCAAAAGCACTTCCGAAGGTCTTTTGAAGTCCGAACAAATCATGTTTGTCTGGTTCACTAGGCTCACTTGATAAAAACCACTAAGTACAACTTAGGTGGTAATAGGAGGTACTCAAAATTTTTACTATATGAGATAGTTATTTTATTGTTTGTTTTCATGGGCTATGCAGTCGGATGGTTGGTCGCTTCTGTATGCATACTTCAACGATTGCTTCTGCTGTAACGACCAGTTGATGTTGAAATTCTGTCCAACTTTGTAGTACTTTCTGGATGTTGATGGTCAATGTTGTGATGCTTGATAAAGTCGACATATTATCCTAAATGGAAAGGTATGCTATTCTTTCCATGTCAGGTCCCATGAATTGGTCTTTTTTTTCTACTGTTTCCAGTAGTCTTTTCATCTGCGGGCAGATGGTATCTAGTTTCTCCAAGCTTGGGAGTGCTTACTGCACCCACTGGTGTGCTTGTCTTTCGAGTCTCTGCAGTTTGGCTGTCTCTAGCACGATTTGATCTTGTATTGTATTTCTCAGTGCTTCTTCAGTGCTTTTTCTCTTTTCCAATGCTTGAATCTGTTCTCGAGTCTGTCGGGTCTGTTGAAATACTTTCCCGTAATAAGTAGGCCAGTCCCGTAGTACCTCTTCTGTAATGATAGATTCTTCCATGTGGTCCTGTAGCAATTTGTAAGCTTCTAAGAATGCTGTGTACTGTTACATTAATAATCTTGATGTCTCTTCTTTTTTCTCTTCTTGTGTATTTTGCATGTGTACTTGTAGGGTCACCACCACACTCTCAAGTAGTTGATATGCTTTTTCTAGTGGTTTGTCGGTTCTGACTTCCATCGACCCTGGTATTATAGATTGAGCTAAGTTTCTGCATTTTGACATGAATTCAACTTGCTCATTCTCAATGTCGTCAAGCTACTTACGTCTGATCTGGCTTCTTGTTTTTTCTTTAGTGGCCAGAGTTTCTAAGAGTTGTCCCAACTCTGCGACCTTTAACTTTGTGGCGTTGAATGCAGTGGTTGACCCAATTTGGCTAATGTGGACCATTGTCGACTGTGATTCTCTTTGGCGTTCCTTATTCTTTCTATCTCTTTTCCTCTTGTGTTTATGCTGTTCTTCCTGCTATTGTGCCTTTGCATATGCAAGGGGTAGACTCTCCTTTGGTTGATTTTCTTGTGGTGGGTTTTTTGTTTGCTGATCTTCCATGGTCGGTGGAACTTATGGTTGATTTTGTTGGGTGAGATCTGTAGCTGAATGTGTATTTGGGGGATTTTGTACAGAGGGTTCAGGTACATATGGTTCTGGATTGGGAAGTGGTGGTGGAGATGGTGAATGGTCAGGTGTAATTGGTGTAGTGGGGATATTGTCAGTTGGTGTCGGGTCCTCGACTTGTGGTGGTGAATCATCTGGGTTGTCATAGAATAGGTTGTCGATCACCTGGTTTATTTATTCTAGGTTCTCTTCTTCCACGTCTCTTTCTGGTTCATTGGCTAATGGAGGGTGTGGGATGTCGACAAGGATAAAGGATGAAGTTTGACTTGTGACAACTTGAGATGTCTTGTTAGGGTTCCTCAAGAATGTCAACTTGATAATTCCCACAGATATTGGTTTTTGGGGTATTTTTCCACCTTGTTGGGGGAAGAGCTGTCTTGATCCACTAGCTTCAATCAGTGGAAATTTGGTGGTAATCCTCTAGACAGAGGTGAGTAGTTCAGGTAATTTTTCTATTTATGCCTAGAAATCACCGTCTTGGTCGAACCTCTCTTTTAAGGTTTCTGGCATGGAATTTTTGCAAATGTCGACTGGGCTTATGGTGGGTATTTGTGGATTTTCTTCTGTTTAATTTGGGTCGGAGATGGGGGTGGAGGTGTAGAAAATAAATCAACAATGTTTTCAGATGTTGAAGTGTTTGCACTTTTTACCTTTTTCGGTCGACCTTGCTGTGCTCCTGACTCAACAAAGCATTTGAACTGCGTCTCGACCAGAACTTTTTTCATTACAGCATATTCTATGATGTCGACAAGTGTAGCTACTAGTTCATCTTCATCTTCTGATTCTGAAAGGATCAGCTTGCGCTTCCCCTTCCCTTTTGTTTGAGTTGCATTTTTCTTGCAGCTGCTATTTCCCTTGCTAGTTTTCTGATTTTGTCTTTGGTTATAGTGTATTATGGGTTGTCAGATTCAATGTCTTCCTCCAGTCCTTCTCCTCCCTTTTGTGGTTGAACTGGACTGATACTTTTCTCAGATGGTTTGGTTACCTGCTGTTCTGTCGGTGTACTTCCCCTTTGGGTTGTTTGTGGTATGATTGCTAATTGTAGTATGTTGGTGTCTTCTACTGGTGTTTCCTCCGACATGAAGGTGCTGATATGTAGTTGGAGTTCATAGTCCTTTTCCTTCTCCTGGTCAGTCAGTGGTTCTTCAATTTCTAGTTTAACTTCCTTAGACTTTGCTGGTATTGACAATTTTGTGCCGGATTGTCGAGCTAGCTCGTGGAAGATCTCTTCGACTATTGGGTAATAGTTGAGAGGCTTTGCTTTTGATTTTGCTCCCTAAATATACCAAACTGCAGTGTGGTCGAGTTCTAGTTGGATGTGCTGTGTTTTTGGCATACTTCTTCGGATGTTTTGAGGCACCCTCCATCTAGTCGTCTGGATTTTTAGGTTTTGGAACCAGTTTTCCAACAGTACTTTTCCATTTGCTAATTCCTTCAATGTTCCAGTTTGCGCAAATGGCTTGAAACTCCACATGTGGAATTTTTTTAGTTCTTGGAACTGCTTGTCCCCAACTGGGCATAAGTAGTACATCACTATCCAGATTATTAGAGATGGGAACCTTATGATCCCAACTGAATCCTGGCATTTATCACAGATAGTTTTTAGCATGTCGACGACATACTGAGCCCATTTGTACACTTTTCCCGTTTCTGCTATTTTGTCTACCACTTCTAGCATATCCAGCTTCAGGTCGCTCCCTCGTCTTGTAGGGGTGAGTCCTGTTGCTATAATTTTGGCCACGATTTGTTGCGTTCGGGCTTGTATCTGACTGATCATTAGCCCTTTTGAATTTTTCCCTAATGGTGTTCCAGTTAATCATTCTACTAGTCCTTCTTTTATGCCGATAGGGATTGGGTCGCCTTGGTTTGAGAGACCAGTCAGCTTGTATATGACTTTGCCAGAGATTTCTACTAGCCTGTCGAAGTAAAATTTTTCATTGTGGTATCGACTGATAATGAATTTTACCACTATTTCTTTCGTTCCTTCAAAAATCGCCATGAACGATGTGTTCATGTAGTTCATAATGGAGCTGTGGTTTATCTTCTTTGCTACTTGTGTTGGTTTCTTGTCGACATAGGCCCATTCCTTGATTTTGGCCCAAGTTTTCGCCCATGAGGTTTCTTGTACCTTGGCGTTCTTGATGTTTCTTAACCTTCTCATCAATGGGTTTTTAGTGGATTGCAGTTGTAGCTCTGGTTTGCTTCGGTGCCATATCGTCGGTCTCTTGGTCGACTTCTCTTATAGGTTCTCGGTTCTCAATTTTTTGATTGCTGAATTTCTCTATCTCTTCAAATTACGATAAATGATCTTTTTCTGGTCCGATACTTATAGGTGGAGCGGGTGACATTTCTGTCAATGGATGTATTAATGGCGGAAGTGATGGTCCAGGATGGTCTCTGGAGTTTTCATTAATGGTGATTTGATTTTGGCGCTCCTTCTAACCGTAGTCATGAAGGCTTGATTTGACCTTCAGGGTTTTCGGTCGATGTTGATCATGCAAATGGTCGATAGCAGTATGTCGATGGGTTTGATGTCGGTTGTCGAAGCGCTAGTTTCCTGTCATCCTGGGTTATGGGTGTTGGTTCTGTTTTGTTGTTTTTAGTCTTTTTAGATTTTTATAGTTTTTGTCTGACAGTTATGGTCGTTATATGTCTCGTTTTTTTTTGAACTTGTTTTAATTTTTGTACCATCTTAGTCAGGCACCATTAACAAGTTTTCGAAATATTATGCCTTGTAACGTCCTTAGTCAGACGGATCCATTGGCATGAATCTCTTCGACAACATAAGGTCCCATCCATTATGTATGTAACTTTTTGGGTTTTCCTTTTACTCGATTGTTGTATAGTAAGGTGAGGTCCCCTACCGATAGATTTTTGTTTTTGATATTGCGATCATGCCAAGCCTTCTGCTGCTGTTTTTGGATTTCTTGATGTTGTAGAGCAATCAGTCAGTGTTCTTCTAGATTTATTAATTGGATCAGTTGGTCCTTCCTACCTTGTTCAACATCGACATGTAAAATATCTGCTATGATAGGTGTTTGCTGTAAAAAATGTAGTGGAACAACTGCTTCTTATCCATAGACTAGTTAGAATGGTGCTTGGTTGGTCGAATGCTTGTATGCTGTTTTGTAAGCCCATAGTACTGTAGGTATCTTTTTGTCCCAATCATCCTTGTCGGTGTTGCAAATTTTTGTTAGGCCCCTTGTTAATGTTTTGTTGAATGCCTCGATTTCCCTATTCAACTAAGGGTGATAAGCTGTACTAAGTCGGTGGTTAATTTTGAATTGTTTTGTCAGTGATTTGATGGTTTTGTTAATAAAGTGTGAACCTTGGTCATTGATTAGGGTTATTGGGCATCCAAATCTAGTAATTATATTTTTGTGGATGAATTTAGCAGCTACCTCACTGGAACATGTGTCAACTGGTTCTTCTTATGCCCACTTGGTTACATATTCTACTGTGGTTATTATGTACCTTGCACCTGTTCTTTTTGTTGGTATCCGGAATGGTCCTATGAATTCGATGGCCCAAATTTCAAATGTCAAACTTGGGTTTATTGATATTAAGGGCATCTCTGTACTAGGCATAGGTCGACCTAGTCGTTGACATCTGTCGCATTGGCTCACAAATTTTTTACAATCCTTATATAGTGTCAGCCACCATAAACCTAACTGTTGAATTTTCTTGGCAGTCATGTCTGCTTGAAAATGTCCTCCCACCGATCCATAGTGTGCTTCATACATGATATTATCTCTTTTGTGTTCTAATACGCATCTTCTGAGGATGTTGTCCAGGCCTATTTTATATAAAAATCCATTTATGAGGCTATATGGTGTAGCTTTCATAGCTAATATTTGTTTCTTTTTCGTGCTCATGCCCTCTGGTGCTTGACCATTTTCTAAGAATTAATCTATTTCCTCTAATTCTGCTGGGACTGCTTCTATTCAAAATAAATGTGCATCTGGTAGGTCGTCTTCGACTCCTGTCAGCTCCTCTTCTGTTTCGATTCGAGACAAGTGGTCGGGTCTGACATTTAATTTTCTTGGTCTAACAATGACTTCAAATTCAAAATCTTGGAATAGTAGTATCCATAGACAAATTCTACCATGGTGTAATGGTTTGTTTACAAGGTATTTTAATGCTTGGTGGTCGGTATAAAATATGAAAGGGTTGGCTAGTAGTTAATGTTGATACTTCTATAGTGAAAAAACCATTCCTAATGCACTCCTAATGCTTCTCTCTCTATTGTCAAATAGTTCATTTCTACTTTATTTAGTTTTTTGCTGTTGTAAACTATGGGGTAATCCATTTCGTTGTTCCCTGGTTATGTTAAGATCGCTCCTATGACTAGGCCTAATGCGTCGATGTGCACGTGGAATTTGATCGACCAATTCGGGAACCTTAGGATGGGTTCCTCGACTAGCTTCCTTTTTAGTGTTTCAAATGATATGTTACATTCATTTTTCTAGTCGAACTCCTGATCTTCTCTTAATAGTTCTTCCAATGGATAAGTCATATATGAATAGTATCTTATAAATTTCCTATAATATCCTGTATGACCAAGTAGTACCCTGACTTGTTTTGGGTTCACTGGTGGTTTTAAGTCGAGGATAATTTTTATTTTTGTAAAGTCGACCTTGATGCCTTCTTTGCATACAATGTGTCCTAATAGTATGCCTATAGGGGTTAGAAATATACATTTCCTTATGTTCAGAGATAGCTAGATCTGTCGACATTGTTCCAACATGAGCCTTAGCCATTTGTAGTGATCTTTCAACATAGAGTATATTGTTCAATCATTGAAATATACTGCCATTGTTTTGTAGATATATTCTTGAAATGTTTTGACCACAATTCTTGAAAATACCACAGGTGCATTTTTTAGACCAAAAGGCATAACTCTGTAGGCAAATGAGCTGAATTCACATATGAATGTTGCCTTTTTTTGGTCTTCTTTAGCTATTGGTACTTTGTTGTAACTTGAGAATCCATCTGTAAATGAGTAGCATTCATGTCCTGCGACTTCATTTAGGATTTCATTTGCATAGGGTGTTGGGAATGGTTTTGTTAAGTTGACTTTGTTTAATTCTCTGAAGTCGACACAGATCCTTATCTTTGTCGGGTCGTGTTTCTTTGGTTGCACTACCATTGGACTTCCCCATTTCGATTGGTCAATAGGGTAGATAATTCCTACTGCAAACATATTATCAATCTCTTTCTTGACTATCGCTTTGTATTTATGAGCTAATTTATATGGCCTCTTCTTTACAGGTCAGACATCAGGTTTAATGTCAATCTTCATTTCTCCCATTTCATGAACTAGACCTTTGAGATCTTTGTAGTCTCTAGCGAATACATCCTGTAATTCTTTTAGTAAGTTTACTATTTCGGTTGTTTGTTCCTCACTCCAGTAATCACCAATTTTTACCATTTTTGGTCGATCATCATTTGATATGTCAAATTATTTAGTTTTCACTTTGGCATCTAACCATTCTAGTGCTTTGGTTTCATTGATTGGTCGGCTCCCTTCTTTAAACTGTGAAAATGTAGCAGGAAATTTTGCTGCAGTCATTTGGTCGGTATCTTCTTTGTCGGCTGTCTCGACTTTAAGTACTGTGCGAATCGGTTTTGTTGTTTCTGAATGGTATGATTTCCATCGAAAGCTTTTCCCTTCTGGATTTTTGTTTTCTATTTGTAGTCTTGTTGACTATGCTATTGTATTGGTTTGTATGTTATTACATGTTATTGTCGGTCGGTCATGATTTAGGGTGTTGTTCCCAGTTGGTTCTATAAATGTTTTGAATTGTTTTGCAATTTTAACTAACTTTTCATTTTGTGGTATAAATCTAAAGTCTTTGATGAATTTCTCTCTAAGTTCATGCCATTGAAATGTTTCACCCCATGCTTCTTCCATTTTGTACCATTTATTTTGTAAGTCAGATAGCGTCGATGGAAATAGGTGCGGCCATGTATGTTTGTCTTTATACCCACGTATTTTTCACTCTTTTTTGCATGTTCTTATGTGTTATTTTGGGTCTCACCCTTGGATAAACATAAGTATTTGGGATTGTTTGGTTAGCCTTTTCCATTTGAATATTTCTACAAAGTAAGTCAAAGTTGTTGTCCATGTCTACAATCTTGATTGATGGGTATTCCACCATCTAGCAGCTTGTCCTGTGAAGGTTTCTACTAGGCTTTGTAGTCGGCCATGTTCACCAATGTTTTTAAATACTTGTTCTATATGCATAACTGGTGATTATATTTCTTTGTATCTTGGGATTTGTTTGATACTTACATTTGTTGGTTTTAGGGTAGGGTATTCCCTGCTTTTCTTTTCAAATATTTTTGGGATGATGGAAACCAANATGTTCCAGCAACCTCTTACTTGTGTCTCATAGTTTTCAACTTCCCAATCATATAATTCTGCATCTGAGTTGCATCGTACTGAATCTTGATTGCTTAAGTGAAGTTCTCCATAGACATTGGGTTCTGTGTAGTCTTCATTATTTTGTATTTGATATAATTGACAAATGTCGACTTCTTCATCAATAGGTTCTATCCAAGATTCTCATTAGGATGGATGGATAGGTACTATGAATTTCTATCCATTCCCTTTTAGTTTTATCCTTTCTTTGTCTAAAGATATCAATGCTTTCATTTTTCTTCCCCAAGGTCGACCTACTAAAGCTGGGAAAGGAACTGGATCCTTCCTTAGGGTCAATAATTTCCAAGTCAACTTTGGTCTATATTCCTTTTATTGTCGTATCGACATTTCACCAAACTTCGATGGGTTCGATCAGACCTTGGTCGACTAATTTGAGGTATATTCCTAACTCGTATAGTCGAGGTCTACCCAATTGCTCCCAAGTGCCATGAGTCATAATGTTTACTTGTGAGTCGAAGTCAAGTATAACTTGTCAAACATGGTATCCTTCAATTTCTAGGTCGACAAGTGGGTTGGCATCACTTTTGTCCTTCTGGTTTAGATTGCATATGTTTTTTGTTTGTTTTTCTGTATTATTGTTGTGTTTCATATTATACAATAAATCAATGACTTGAGATACCACTTTATCCTCTTATACTAAATGTATTAATTCTTTAACTGTGCTTTGTTGACTATCATCAGTTTCTTCTTGTCTAGAAAATTCTTTAAATAAATTCGTTGCATCTTTATACAATTATTTTTGTTCAGATGGGTTAGCATAATCGTTCTTTTCTTTTATTTTGCTTATGCATGGATTATCAGTCCCAATTTTTGTCCCTTGTCGGGTTACTATATGTAGATGCTTCGTATTGGTTACATCATCTTTTTGAACGCACGATAAGACATTAATTTTTTTTCTTTTTATTGGTTTTATCAAGCATAGTAGGGCAATCCTCTAATGAGTGATCCCTGACTCCAAAACTAGTACAAAATTTTAAATCGGTTCCGTCCTTGTATGGGTAGTTTGCATATCGATGACCTTATTTATATCATGTGAAACACTAAATGGGGCGACGTGGTCGGTTGTCGCGATTCCCAAAAAATCGACCTCGACCTCCATATCCTCCACGACGGTTGTCGAAACGGTGCTCATATCGACAACCTTCATATCTTCATTCTATTCATTTTTATCATTGCTTCACTGGTTGTTATCGTTGTTCTACGCAACTACGTTTGTCTGGTAGACTGCTTGGTAGTTTTGTTGATTCTTTAAGTTTAAGTGGCAGTCGACCGTGGCTTGAATTTTTATTTCATAGATGGCACACCAAGATGCTTTGCCGTTTTTACTGTTATACGGGCAATATTTCATTGTGTGTTCTCCATGTTCTTGGCAGATGTCGCAGAAGCACTTTGTCTGAACAAATCGAACATCCTGTTGACTTATGTCTTGTAGATAGTTATCTTTAGCGTGTCCGACCGTTGAGCATTTTGTGCACCAGACATCCTGATTCTTAAGGTTCAGCTCTTTCAATGATTTATGCATGATTTATAGCTGTTCTTTTAGTCTAGTATCTGTGGGATATGCTGGGAAATATTTGTTCATCTCCACTTGCAAAGCTTTAGTTGGAACATCTTCGTACGTTTTAAATGTCTCCAAGCTTATGTGCCACCGACTTTTCTGTGATAGACCTGCAAGAAACCACTGAATTAATAGTTGTTCATCAATTACATAATCCAGTTGGCTGAGGAGGTCTTTCCAACATTTGTCGTACTCTCAGATAGACTTTGTTGACTTTTGTGATGCTATTTTCAAATTTTTAGCTGCGAGATGTTTTGCATCCGGAGTTTTAAAGAAGGACAATAATTGCACTTAAATTTTTGCTTTCGATGCTTGAGGGGTTCTATCAGTAAAGTTCATGTACCGTGTTAGTGCTCTTTTCCTCGAGGCACCAACGAACTGTGCCATCTATTGATCTTCAGCTGTAACCTGATTTGCCTCCCATGTCGACTCATAGACAAACCAATGTCGTCTAGGATATTTGTCACCCTTGTATAGAGGGATATGCGCTGATCCGTGACCCATGTCAGAATCGTTGTCGCTATCTCCTCTTGGAGGTGGCATTTTTGGGGGTGGTGGTGGGATTAGTGGGATGTTTTTATTCTCTCTTTGTGTAGAGCTATTGTCGATGGAACTTTCGTTCCCGTCGGTCGTTTTGTTTGTCATTTCTTCTCCGACAAGTAGTCAGTTTGGTTCAACTTCTCTTGTCGATGTGTAACTGCACTGATTTGTCTGTAGGTTTGATTGTTCTATATTTTCCAAATATGTATTTGGTAGGGGGGGTGCTCCTTCATGTGTCGGGTAAAGTAAGTGGATACTTCGGTTTGAAGGGTATGCCTTAAGCGTGACCTGGTTTCCTTCCTCTGGTCGATGGATCACTAGATGATTATCATCATTTACCTCATCATCTAGTCGGATCCATATACCAAAATCACAAGGTCTTAGTCTTAGTTCCTCTTTGAAAATGGATTGCATCTTGGTACTCAGATTCATTGGAGACAGAGGTCTTATCTCCCGGGGAACTTCTATTTGGAGAGCTTCACGCTGCTCTATCCATAAATATTCTTCCATGGGTGATGCTTCTTCATCCACGCCTTCTTCCTGTTGGCCATGAACTGACTCTGGTGGATTTCTTTCCTGGTATATCACCCTAGTATTCATTCCTTTTTGAAGTGTTATATCCCTTTCTCTTCTTTCTTGCCTTATTTTCAGCCTCTTCTCTCTCTCTATTTTCTGTAAATCTGCTGTACCTTTGTGTGTCATTGTCCATTTGATTTCCTTTTTAGGTTGACTTTTCATTGCTGGTGATGGTATCTCCTCTTAGTTGACTAGAATCCTCTTCACTTTACCCTGACATATGACCAACCACCTCCCCATATCCTACCCGATGCTTTACAAATCTTAGATAGTTCTGTTTACTTGCTTAGGAAATATTCCCACTCCCTTTTAGCAATGAATTTTCCCACTTTTTCTGTTTCTCTGCCCAGTTAGAATTTGGTAGTGGCTGGTGTAGTGATGGACGAGGTTCTAAAATATGACCCACTCCTTTTTCTATCAGGAATTTGAACAGTAGGGTCGGTAGGGAGCACATGAACTGCTCAGTAAGGTCTGTATAGAATTTCTTCTGAATGGTTTCTACCAAAGTTCTTTCTTCTATGGCTTGCTCCTCGCAGATTTCATCGGTGATCTTCTCAAACCACTCCGATAGGTTTGTTCTTCCCCCTCAAATTACTTTATCTAGCAACTCTTGGTCCTTAATTGCTTTCGGCTTTTTCATCCAGAAGTTTTTTCAAAAGCTGGGGTATCGACTCTATGAACTTCTCATGAGTTTCAGTGAAGAATTTCTCCTTTTCCTGAGAAATGGTTAATCTGTTTCTCCTCACGTATTTCTACAAATATTTTGCTATCTTACGCTCCCACCAGTTCTTAATATCCCATTCTGATATCATCTGCTTATAGTCATCTCAGATATGTACTACCAAAAATGGAACCAATGTTGTAATATCACAGATCACAGAGGGTTACCAATAATACACATTAAAGCATACATACATAACAAACAAGAGATAATAACATAGATGTAGAATAATAGATTATATTATATCACGAGGGTCCATACAAACACACAACTGAACCAAGTTCTCATCTGGCTCAATAGCCTAATATATATGATTTACAAACAGTTACATATAACTACCTGTCGGTTCGGTCAACTGACATGACCTTATGCGGTCGACCTAATCTCTAATTAGTTGGCTATTCGACTTAGTCGGCTCACCGAATAGCTCCTCCAACAAACCCTGTGAAGCCAGGATGGAATTTGAAAAGAGATGCCATGGGTTGAGATTGCATCTCCTATGCAGGGAGCAGTATACAGGACAACTAAATCGCCCCTGATCCGTCGGAATTTGGTAGAGAAATTACGAAAAAATCATGAAAATTACAATTTGGAGTGTTTATATTGCAATTTAAATGATATGGGTCATTTTAAAATCAGCCATTTAGTTTCAAAAAGGTAAATGCCATTGCTAAAATTACATAATTACTGAAACAACAATTTTCTGCAACGATTTTGACCGGTTTTATTGAAAATTTCATCGAAAAAGCAGGGTGATTTGGTTGTCTTTTATCCTACGTGCCTATGGAGCCTACTGAGGTTCATGAAGTTGAGGAATCTTGGGAGCCAGATTTGTAGGAAGATGATGAGATGTAAGAATATGTGAACAATATTCATGGTAAGGAAATCTTGCAACTAAAAGGTAACTCTATCCCCAGGGGTCTAGTTCCTTTAGAAAAGTTGTTAGATCCCAATGATGTGGCTAAAGAACCTCAACTGGTCCTGAGCTGTGAAGATGTTAAGGATGTAAATATTGAGACTGAAGAGCACACCAAGGTTATCAAAATATCAAGAACACTTTCGTTAGAGGCCAAGCAAACTTACATCTCCCGAATGAAAGAAGACTTTGATGTATTTTCTTGGAGATATAAGGATCTCAAGGCCTATGATACTAGCATTATCCAACATACTATACCCATAAAGAAAGATGAGATCCCATCCAATTAGAATCTGAGAAGGTAAAACCCCAAGATGCTACCATTGGTGGAAAAGGAGATCAAGAAGCTGTTTGAGTCCAAAATCATTGTGGCCCTCAGATTCTCATGCTGGGTAGAAAATATGGTTTCAGTTAGGAAGAAGAATGGGGAGATAAGAATTTGCATTGAATTCAAGAACTTGAATAGAGTTTCTCTGAAGGATCACTACCCCTTTCCCAAAACGGACCATATCTTGAAGAGAGTAGTGGGTTCACATAGGATCTCCACTCTGGATGGCTTCTTAGGTTATAACCATATTGTGGTGCACCCAAAGGATCAAGAGAAAAAAACATTCACCAGGCCCTGGGGCACTTTTATGTATGCTAAAATACCATTTGGGATTAAGAATGTAGGAACAACTTTCCAGCAGGCTATGGACATAGCTTTTGCTGATGAAAAAGATAAAATTCTGGTCATCTATCTGGACGACATCACTGTTTTCTCCAAATCTAATGAAGAACATGTTGCACACCTGTTGAGGATGTTTAGAAAATGCAGGTAGTTCGACATATCCCTAAATCCAAAAAAATCATTCTTTGATATGAAAGAAGGGAATATGTTGGGCCATATAATCCCCCAGGAAGGCATCAGGATAGATCCAAGAGGGTTTAGGTGATCAACAAAATTGAACTACCTCAGAATAAAGTCAAGGTTCAGTCCTTTATGGGAAAGGTAAATTTTCTGAGAATATTTATTGCCACCTTTGCAGAAATAGTGAAATATATAACCAACATGATAGGAAAAGACCAAGAAATCAAGTGGACTCCTAAAGCCAAACAATCCTTTGAGGGTATAAATAAGACCATAGCTGAAGCACCTGTACTTGCAAGCCCTGATTTCTCTAAGGAATTCCTCATATTTTCTATTGCCTCAAAACACACCGTAGTAGAGGTACTATGAAGAATCACGAAGGCCATGAGAAACCCATTGATTTCTACAACAATACCCTAAGAGATTCCCCCCCTGAGGTATAATATACTGGATAAGAAGGCCTATGCTCCTATGCAAGCTTTAAAGAATTTCTGACTGTACATCCTGCATTCTCACATCATTGCTCACATTCCCACCAACGCTGTAAAGGATATTTTGACTCAACTGGACCCTGAGGGATGAAGGGGGAAGTGGATATCATTCCTACTTGAGTACAACCTGGAAATAAAGCCTACAAAGCTCATCAAATTCTAGGGACTAGTCAATCTCATGGATCAATCAAACTGTGATGCTCTCAGCTTGCACATGATTGCTTAGTTGTTAGCAGAAGAGAAAAATCCCCAAGAATAACCAGGTCCCCTAGTAGGTGAGAATTTTTTGTCATCCTTGTGGTACATTGATATCATTTTTGTCTTACAACATCTGCAGGCCCCACAGGGTATGGATAGGACAAGGGCCATATTCCTCAAGCAGAAGGCATCTAGTTTCAACATATTGGAGGGAAAATTGTATTGGAAGGAGCTAGGGGGAGTTTTACCGGACTGCGTGGATGAACAGGAGGCTAAGAGACTCATTGAAGAGTTTCATTTAGGGGAATGTGGGGGAAATCACTACTAGAAATCCACGGTAAAAAATATCATGAGAGCAGGTTTCTATTGGCCTATAGTATTCTCTGATACTCATAAGAAAGTGGCTTCCTTCCATAAATATCAGATTTTTGAAGGTAGAAGGAAGCTATTGTCATTGCCTTTGATACCCATACAAGTTGAAGCCCCTTTCCAGCAATGGGGGCTAGATTTCATTGGGGATATCAACCCTCATTCAAGTGGATCCTCATTGCCATTTACTACTTCACGAAATGGATTGAGGCTATTCCCACAAGACAAGATACGGAGACAGTGATCATGTAGTTTCTGGAGGAGCATATCCTATCAAGATTTGGGGTTCCCAGGAAGATAATCACTGACAATGATCCTACATTCAAGTCTAAGATGATGGTCAATTTATGATTCAAATATCACATACAGTTGGGACATTCCACAACCTATTACCCACAGGGAAATGGGATAACAAAATATTCAAAAAAGAGCCTCATGAGAATCATCAAGAAGCTTCCGCAGGAAAACAAGAAGGCTTGGCACACAAAGCTGATTCATGCTTTGTGGGTTGACAGGCTCAGCATAAAGAAATCCATTGGCACCTCACCTTTCTAGCTGTTTTATGGTTCTGAGGTAATTTTCCCTAGCTCCTTAAGTTTTCTAGTGATGAAACTATTACAGGAAGAGGAGACATAAACACATCCAACTCAGAGGAGGATGTATCAGTTGATAGAACTGCAACAATAGAGGGAGCAACTATTTGAAAAAACTTAAAGGTTCTAGGAAAAAATGAAAGAAATATTTGACAGAAGAACCAATCCTGATGATTTCCAGTTGGGAGATGTAGTTTTGCTATGGGATGCACCACATGAGGAAAAGGGGAAGCATGGTAAGTTCAATCACTTGTGGAAGAGACCATATAAAATTGCTTCCTTCAGAGGAAATAATTCCTATGTATTGGATGAGATGGAGGGCGACCTAGTATCTAGAGCTCTCGTGACTGGGAGGCTCCTCAAACATTATTTTCTGTAAAGTAAGTTTGGCTCCAATTTCATTGTATATACCATTTCTTTTTAACATTTCATGTGTGGATAGTTGTTGTAATCTCACAGATCACATAAGGTTACCAATAATACATACAAAAATATACAGAATGTACACAGATACAAGAGACAAGAACAGATAGGATAAACAGATTATATTAATCTCAATAGATCATACAAAGCCAAGAACTGAACTTCGTTCTTGTGTGGCTCAACATCCTAATATATACAGGTTACAAACAGTTACAATCATAACTACCTGTCGGTTCACCGAACCGACACGACTATTAGTTAACAGACTAACTACTGTGTTTACTCAGCCGACCGACGTAGTCGGTCTCTCGATTTAGTCGGCTGATCGACTAAGTCGGTCTTCGTTCAAGTCGACGTATGTCGACTTGCTCCTTCTACATCTCCCCCACAAACAAAACATTTCTTCATCCCGAAGAAAGAGGGAGGCACCAAAATTGAAATCCTGTCGAACTCTTCAGACTTGCTCCTGTTGAGGACTATGTAGGCGGATTGTCGGCCGTCGCTGAATGCATACTTCGACGATGGCTGGGGCTGTGATGGCCAATTGATGCTGAAAGTCGGTCTAGCTCTGTAATGCCTCCTCGATATCGATGGTCAAGGTAGTGAGACTTGACAGGATCGACATCTTTTTAGACATAGATTTTTCTGCTATGTTTTCCATGGTCGGGCCCAAGATTTTATTTTGCTCGTCTGCAGCCTGGAGGAGTCTCTTTATGTGGGGACAGAGGTTGTCAACTTTCTCCAGGTTAGGTAGAGCCTTTTGAACCCACTGATGGGCCTCTCGTTCTAATTTCTGCAGCTTGTTGGTTTCCATGACAATCTGCTCTTCGACGGTCTGCCTTAGTTCAGCTTCTGTAGACTTCCAAGCTTCTAGAGCTTCGATGCTTTGCCTGGTTTGTCTTGTCTGCTGGTATACCTATCCATAGTGTGTCGGCCAATCTCTGAGTACTTCCTCAGTGACAATAGATTCCTCCATATGGTCCTGTAAGACCTTCTATGCCTCTGAAAATGCAGTGTGTTGGGCCAACAACAGTCGGGCAGTTTCTTCTTGTTGTTCTGCTTTGGTCTCTTGGAGGTGTGTCTGGATGGTCGATACCATCCCTTCCAATATCTGATATGCCCTCTCCAAAGGTCGATCTGTGGCTACTTCGACAGGGCCTGGAACAATGGATTGAGCAAGAGACCTGCATTTGTCGAGGAAATCGACTTCTTCTGTCTCCTTATCCTTGAGTTGTTTCCTTAGTCTGGACGTCCTCCTCTTTGACTCTTTGGCTAGGGTGTTGAGTAAGTGGCCGACCTCTGAGTCGGTCAACGAGCTTACATCCCGTAAGCTAATCCTTAGCTGAGCGGGTCTAGGAAGAGGTTCTGTTGTCTCCTTTGCTTTCTCTGTTGGTTTGTCGTGAAGACCTGTAGAAGTGGAAGGTGGATCAGAGGTCGAAGGGGTTTGTGTCGGAGGGGTTGGTTCAGTGGTCGGGGGTTTTTGCGTTTGGGGAGGTGGTATGTCCACCTCTGGCTGTGAAGATGATGGTGGTTTTGTTTGTGAATCAGGCGGTGGTGGAGGTGGTGGAGATGATGGGGGTGGAGGTGGGGAGGGGGGGTTTCCTGATCCTGGTGGTGAGGGGGAAGAACTGTGGTCGGAAGACATAATGTCTTCTTGCGGTCGGTAGTCAGTGAAGGTCTGTTCAATGCCTGATACATCACCACCTTCTCGAACCCTTGTAAATACTTTTGTTTGGTGGGCATATGTCTTTTTGCTTGCTTTTAGGGGATTTGTTGTCTTGATTGTCTGCGCCGATTTGAACAGTGCAGGCAGTGTTGCAAAGAAGGCTTTAAGCTCATGGTCCGAGCTTTCCCTGGCTCTGAGTGCCTCAGGGATAAATCCTTCAAAGAGTTCGGGGGAAACGTCGGCCTGCTGTACTGGTGCTTGCTCCTCGACGATTTTAGTCGGAGATGGAGGGGGAGGAGTCGTCACCAGGTCGACCACATCTTCGGACAGTGGTGTTGTTTTGGCCTTCTTTAGCCGACGTTCCAGTGCTCCTGCTTCAACAAAACGTTGAAACTGGGTTTCAACAGTTACCTTATTTGCTCGGGCATCTTTGACAATATCGAGTGCTGATGCTGCCAGTTCGTCGTCGTCGTCGGTGGAGTCAGCAAGGACAAGCTTACGCTTACCTTTGCCTTGCTGACGTTTCTGCAGTTTGATGTTTCTTCTAGCAATGGCTATCTCCTTCGCCAGTTTCTTGATAATGCTCCGAGACACAACATATTCAGGGTTGTCTTCCTCGACTTCCCCTATCGGGTTCTGAGCGGGGTCGACAGTCTGAGTAGCCGGAGGAGCTGTTTGTTGTACTGGTTGTTGTGCTGGTGGTGGTGTCTGATGTTGCTCTGTCGGGGGGTCCACTACTGGTGCAGTCGGATGCTTCACTGTTATGTGCACCCGACTAGGAGTGCCGGTCGGAGTATCCTGCGTCACAAAGGTTCTAATATACAAGTGCAGCTCGTAATCTTCCTCCTTCTCCTGGTCGGTCAGAGGTTCGACTATAGAGAAGTCGACCTGTTTTGCAGCCTCCGGGACTTGAATTTTGGTTTTGGCTTGTCTAGAAAGCTCCCAAAAGATCTGGTCGACTGTGGGATAGTAGTCGAGGTCCCTGGCATTTGAATCCTGAGTGTTTGAGGACCATACTGATGTATGGTCGAGCTCCAGTTGGATGTGTGAGTCGGCTAGGAGGTGTCGTCGGATGTTCTGGGGCACCCTCCACCTTGTCGTTCGCAGCTTAAGCTGCTGGAACCAGTTTTCCAGAAATACCTTGCCTTGGTTTAGTTCATGCACAGTTCCTTTTTGGGAAAAGGGTTTGAACCTGTGCATCTCGAATCTAGTCGGCTCTTGGAAGACGGGACTGCCTTCCGGGCATATATAGTACATAGCAATCCAAATGATTAAGGAGGGGAACTTGATAATACCTCCTGTTTCCTGACAGCGCTCGCATATGGTTTTGACCAAGTCTGCGAGGTATTCTGCCCATCTGAAGATTCGTCCGTTGGTTGCAATTTTGTCGACGGCGTCCAGCATTTCCAGTTTGAGGTCACTGCTGCGACCAGCCAAGGTGAGAGTAATAGCGATGATTTTCGCCACGATTTGTGGTGTTTGTTCGTCGATCTGACTGATCATCAAACCCTTGGAGTTTTTACCCGACGCCGAACCTGTAAGGCGTTCGACTAGCCCTTCCTTGATCCCAATGGTGACCGGGTCACCCTGGTTTGACAAACCAGTAAGTCGGGAGATAACATCTCCAGTGATGTCGACCGGTCGGTCAAAGTAAAATCGGCCATTGTGGTAACGATTGATAATGAATTTGACCGCGGCTTCCTTCGTACCAGTGAAGCTGGCCATGAGAGGTGCGTTGGCATAAGCATATATGGTGCTATGCCTAACTTTCTCAGCCTCCTGGGTGAGTCATCAGTCTTCAAATGCCCATTCTTGAATATCCGTCCATAGCTTTTGAAACGGACCCTCCTGGACTTTCGTGTTTTGGATTCGCTTTAGTCGCTGGAGTAAGGGTGAGTTTGCTGCTTGAAGTTCTTGAGCCTTAGCCGCAGCTCTGGTGCGTTTGGGTGCCATGGTTTCTGACTGAACAGATTGGTTGGAATTCTTACACGGTTCGCAAATTTCAGTCGACTAGGAGTTCGAGTGCTCTGTAGGTACGTGGTGTGGTGAATGAACTGTGGGATGTCCATTATTTATAGGCGTGGTTGGGGTGGATTGTCGATCTGGGTGAATTAATGGCGGACTTGACAGTCCAACTGCAACACTCGAGTGTAATTTCGTGAATCTGGGGCGGGGCTTGAGGCCATTAATGCGGGATGGGACGCTCCAGGTCGGCGGACGGTGTCGGTGGTGAGAACGGTCGACATGGTCGGTCGATGAAGATGGTCGATGGAAATGAAGTCGGTTATCGAAGGGGTGAGTGGCTGTCATGATGGTGGTTTCTGAGTGTACGGTTTTTTGATTTTTGGAATTTTGTATCTTTTTTATAGGTTTTTGGTGTCAGTTAAGACCGTTATATGATTTTTTTTTTTTTTAAAATTTTTGTATCGTTTAAGTCGGGCTCCATTAACAAGCTTCCGAAATACCAGGCCCTGCAATGTTTTTAGTCGGACCGACCCATTGGGATGTATTTCTTCGACCATGTACAGGCCCATCCATTCTGTGTGAAGTTTCTTAGGCTTGCCTTTGACTCGACTATTATACAGTAGGGCAAGGTCATCGACTGACAGATTTTTGTTTCTGATATTACGGTCGTGCCAAGCTTTCTGCTGTTGTTTTTGTATTTCCTGGTGCTGGATGGCCATAAGTCTATGTTCTTCCAATTTATTAAGTTGAAGTAGCCGATCTTTCCTGGCCTGTTCGACGTCGACATGTAGTATCTGTGCAATGATAGGTGCCTGTTGTCTGAAGTGCAGAGGGACGACTGCTTCTTGTCCATATACCAGTCGAAATGGGGTTTGATCAGTTGACCGTTTGTAGGCTGTCCTGTATGCCCATAAAACTGCAGGAATCTTCTCATCC